>JAHBCN010000704.1:0-158064 GCA_019359885.1 Listronotus oregonensis
TTGTTTTTTGTTCATTAAAACCCTACCCCTTCAAATGGAAATGATTGATCTACAATGCAGTGATATAATTATGAACAAATATCAAAACTCATCTTTTTTGGGAATTTTATAAGAGTCTTCCACTGACACAATTTGATAATTTGCATAAATTTGCTCGTGGTTGTTTTCTGTTTTTGGTACTACTTATTTGTGTGAGAAAACCTTCTCCAAAATGAAGTACACAAAAAAGTTTACAGATCGAAATTAACTGATGAGCATCTTAAATCTCTTTTAATAATTGGTACAAGTAAATTAGTCCGCAACTACAAACTATTGTGTGGAAAATCTCAATTACATAAATCTCATTATATTTCATATGTCATTATGTTTGTTATAAGTTATGTGATTATTTAAAATGTATAAAATGTTAGTTGGATTCATTTCAATAATTTGTTAGTTATTATATACTAAAGTTAAATTTTCTGCATATTATGCATGTCTTTACTCATTACAATTCTGTGTTTCTTTATCCAACTTATCACAAAAACAATAACAATAAGCCTACAAGAATTTATGAGTTAGCGGATTAATGACGATATCAATGTGATGTCATATTAATAATTATTCAACATAAAATTAGAATACTTCGTAAACTAAATTTAATTTGCTATAAAAATTATTTGTTTCTAAAAGGAGTTTTCAAGTATGCTAGCTCTCCGCGGGCCGGACAAAATTGTCTGCGGCCGGATGTGGCCCCGGGCCGTAGTTTGGGGGATGGAAATCTTTTTTGGCCTAAATTTATTCAAAATTTAAGGCAAAAAAAAACAATTTTTTGTTTGCTTTTTTTTAATTGTACGATATTTTAGGGATGATTGGGGGTCGTTTCACCCCCAATAAATTACCCTTAAGTTTAATTTAGGCTTAAACTAATAAAATGTCAGCAAAAATACAAATTTTTATTGATATTTAATAATTTCTAGAAATTTGTCGTCAGATTATTCCTAAAAAACCTTTAAAAAGGGTGTCTTTTGCCCTTTTAAAGGTACTTCCGGGGTTCAAAGGTTTCGGGACCCCCAAATTCGGACTCACCTATTTTTAATAGTTATTACTAATTAAAAAAATATTTCTGCATTAATTTGTTGACGTTTAAAGGAAAAAACAGCATATTGTATTTGAAGGAAAAGTTACTTTTTATGGCTAGATCTCTATTAAATACTAGCGTTCCATGAAAAGTATCACTTTTTCTCCATGTAAAAAAAGATACTATTGTTCATTATTAATTTAAAAGAATATTCCCATAGTTCTATCTTTAGGGTGTTATTAAGTGTTTGTTAAAAAGTACACGAGCAATGCAAATATTATTAAATTTTAACATAAAAAGTTTTATTTTTTATAAAAATTGGTGCTCAAAGAAAAATTTATCTTGATCCTGTTGCGTGAAATTTTAAACAAAACCTATTTGAAGCATATAAAAATTACCAGAATTAGGTTTTACAGTGGATGTTTACTACAAATAATGCCACATAAGTTCTGCTGTATAAGATAAATGTTTTGTTTTCCCTGTAGATTTTACCTTATATTTAAAAATATTATTTTTCTTCCTAAACGTTTGTCAAGAATTAAATATTTATTATAATTCAGAAACAATCAGTTGTAAAGTTTTATCATATAACCTTTTCTTTTGTAATATACTTACCGTCTTCTATAAATGAAAAACAATATCAGTAAAGCTATTTTCGACATGTTTAAGGTTTTTCTTAAATATTGGATCTAAAATTGTCTATTAGGCTTTTTCACAATTTTAAGACATTTATGGGAACTATTTAAAATAAGAATATCTGGGACTTCAAGGATAAAACAATAACGCCTTAACCCGCGCAATCGGAAGCACAGTTGACAATAATTTTATTTGCGTTGTTATTATAGAAACGAACAAGTCAGCAAGCGCATGTTTTGAGTAAAAATAATTTTTGCGAAAGTATTAAAAAATATATAACAATTAAGCTACTTTTTATTTTATGGTGATGTCAAATATGTCCCTAATTATTCATAAAAGTTAAAAACAAGATATAATCTATTACAGTAAAACTTGTGTTAAAGGACACCCTTTTATATCGGCCACCTGAATTATCGGCCACTTTCAAGCTAACAAAAAACTACTTTATAGAAAATTCCCTATATAAATACTCTTAGATGATGGACACCCTTATTAAACTGCCACGGCCAGACAAATCTCAATTTTTATAACCTATTTCAGGTAAATCAACCTTTTTATATTGGCCGGAATTTCTTTGGGCTAATTCGTTTTTTATTACTTTATGATTGTATTCTGCAAATTTTAAAGGTGAAAATGCCCAACAATAATATTTATGGCCAGGTTTAAATAGCATTAGTGGCTATAGGGGGATTATCTTCACATTATATTTTTAGTGGTGTCTTGAATCGATAAGAATAAAGGTATCGTGTTCGTAATTGAAAAGTGTTTAATCATGTCCCTAAAACGAAAAGGTTTGTCACTAAAGGAAAAAATTGATGTTATCGCGGAAAGTAAAAAGTACGCTTTGGGTTCGCGAAAACTGGCTGAAAAGTTTGAGATGGGAAAATTCCAAATAAATAATATCATCAGGAATAAAGCTGAACTAAAACGAATGTTTGAAGAAGGTGTCAATTTAGAACAAAAGAGGAAATTCCCGAAGTCAGGAGTATTGGCAGTGGATCAAGTCTTCTACAATTGATTCTGCAAAGCAAGAGGTAAAAATGTTCCAATATCTGAACCGTTAATTAAACAAAAGACCTTGAGGCAGCAAGCAATTTATAACTGGAAAATTTTGTAGCCTCGAATGGTTGAACAACTGTTACCTGGCGATACTGGCCACCCTTCTATAAAGGCCAATTATTCTTAATTTTATGGTGGCCGCTATAGACAAGTTTTACTGTACATTTAATGATATTGCCTAGAAACAATGAAAACACTTGGGTTTAAACCCCTAAGTATGGTTGACCCTACATTGTAGAAGCGGTCCTAAATCTGCTCAAAAAATACTATTTGTCATCCTCACATAAACAGGTTTGTCCATTATTTTCAAGTCACCTAATTGTGATAAATAAATAATTAAGAGCACCTTTTCTTAACACACAGGATAAAGAATTCACTTGATTTCCGTAGGATAAAGAATTCAGTGGATTGTTCTCCATAATACTGTTTATGTTCATTTTAAGCCGCTAACTGATTAAAAATTTAAAAATCCTTGAGAAGAAATCTAATGCTGAGTTTGCTTTTAACTTGCTAAATTTTAGAATTGGGTTTTAATTATTAAAATAAAATTAAGTAAAAAATGCAGACTTTTATTTAAGAGAAAACGACGGGTCCGGGTATCTTGCCTAAAAATAAAGTTTTAGTTATATGGAATCAAGTAATTTAAAAGTTTATGTGCTTTATTTCGAGGCATATTATTGTGTAATAACGAGACTTAGTGGCGTAGCTATACTTTTGAAGCGAGAGAGATAAGCAATTTGCTTAACCTTTCTAATTTACTATAAAAATTATTAATATGTATTAAAATACGTATAAAAACGACTGATCAACCGGTTCTTGAGCTAAAAGTGCTAAGTAACAGAATTACGTAATTACTAATTTTATCCAAAACTGTCATATTATACGTTTATTATAGATCTAAATTTAGACGAATAAAGTGACCCATAACTCACTAGCGAGATAAAGTAGTGAGTTATAGATTTCATCTCACTAGTGAGTTATGAACACCAATTTTTTTTAAAATAAATAATCACCTTAGTTACAAAACCGCAACCTTCTTCGAAAAATTGCATTGTTGCAAGAAAAATCCACCTGTTATTTACTATGTCACATAATCTGACAAATAAGAAATATGCTACAGGGAATTTTTTTATTTTAAGGATCTTTTCTATGTATCTTACTCAACTTTTGACAGTTTTGGATAAAATATTGTATGGAACACGTGTGTAATTACATATAAGTCACGCGAGAAAATTAAACTTTTCTCGCGTGACTTATATGTATAATAACACACTAGTACCATAAATAGCTATTATATCACTATGAATTTATAAGTCCTATGAAGAATTACTGCATTGTTGACTTTAAATATGAGAACCTCCCCTATATACGTATCAAAAATAAGAATTTTAAATTTAAAAAAAGTCATATAACGAAAAATTGTGACAGAATATTATGAACTTTTTATGGCGTCTTGCCAAATCAATAACGGGGTAAGGGACAGTTGCCATTTCTGGCACCCACCTGCTACACCACCGTCAAAATTACCAAAATTTGATAGAAATTTTATAGACATTTTCACACCAGTACTTTTTAACCAATTAAAATTAGTTTTTTTGTAGGTCACCATGGTAAATGTATCGGAAATTTTTCTCTTTGGGGTGGATAGCCAACAGCGAATTATAGTGAAATTTTTTGACATAATGGCAGAGTTGTTTTTGATAATTATAAAATAAAATTATAATTTTTTACTAATTGTAGTAAAAAAGTCATACATAATATGAAATAACAAGCATTTTAAATATTGACAGAATATGTTTTCGCCACTAAAATCGATATTAAAAAAAATATAGATGGCTTGTTAATCTTTTACTGACTCTAATTATGCACGCTGCCCAATATAAAGTGTACGAAAGGTAGCTATAAAAATAAAGTAAAAACTAAAAATGGCCTACCATTTGTAGTAACTTAAGGTTTATGTTAAATTAAAGAATATACTATAATAAGTATTATTTTCCTTGTGTCCACAACAAGCAGAAATCAATATTAAAATGATTTTAAACACACTTTGGTGTAATTTTTTTTACCTAATACCACGCAAGGTTAAATTAAATTCGAATTTTTTTCTTGTTCGTCTTCGACTCGGATAATTTTAGAAATATTCAGGAGCTTGAAAAAATTTCCGAAAATAATTTAATCTTTTTTGGTTTTACTAGTGAAAATTTTACGGCTGGAAATCTCCTCAAGGTGATTAACTACAAGGAACATGTCACATTTGTGATCAAATTAAGATACCACCGATAGATATAACATAAGCATTGGGCGTAAAATTTTCGTACCGAATCTCCCGCGAGCCTAAATTAAAATTACAGATTTTTTTCTCAGTTTCAAACTTTTTAAGAAAATTTTCAAAAATTCGAAGCCTCGAAAAAATTCATGGAGATAATTTATGGTCCAGGAAAATTATAAGTGAAAATAACTTTCTTTCGACTAACGATAGCGCTCTAATCGATCATTGATGTTTCCGCGAACAAAACAGCAGTATAAAAATAAACTTTAAATTTCCAGGATTTACAAAAAAAAAAGAGATCTTTAAAGATTCAGAAAGATGTCCAAATTTTTTGGTAGGCATTATAAAAACATATATTATTACGGCAGTTTAAGGTTTCGGTTAATTCCTTTTCATATGTTGGATAACCACCGATTACCTTAAAACTTTGTCCTTTATAGATCCAATAACAAACATAAAAAAATAGTATATTAAAGTATAAGTGGATATTAAGGTCTTTATAACACGCGCGCATTTTCGAGGACGACGGCGTAGCTGGAGTTCTTGAAATAGAGCAAGTAATTTAAGGAGAAGTTATCCACGAATACTTTACGGTATTTTTTTTAAGCTTCTGAAACATTTGTTATAGTAATATTTTATTTTACGTTATAAAGTACTCATGTCAGATTATTACTTTTTTTTTCTTTAAAATGCCTAACTTGTGCCAAACTTCGAGGGTTAAAGTTGGCAATGTCATCTTAGACCTCATTTTTCGTGTTGTCGATTGATGTACCATGGTAACCTTTAACACCCGCGCGTGTTTAAAAGTTGGATTTAAACACGCTCGGTTGTGTTTAAATCCAATTAAGCAAAATAGGGTACTAATAAAAAAAGTATATTATTTGTCGTTGAAAAGTCGTCTAAAGTAAAACAAGGTTTTAGTAGTAGTTTTTTTGTTGCAGCTTGTTAATAGCGGAATAAATCTTTTAATTCTTTAATAGTATATTCCTTGGTTTGTTAGGCTTTTTGGTGCTTGATATTTGGGGTTTAAAACTCTTAGAAAATCCCATTTTTACAAAAAAAAATCCTTTTTCATTTTTTTCTGACCCTATTCTAATTGTAGGATAAAAACTAAAAACTTTTTCTTACGCATTTTTTACAGTAGCAGAGAATGGTGAAAATAATATTTGGTTTCGATGTTTTGTCTACATGCATTTATCATCATTTTTTTTGTAACGTACCTTAATATATATTTTTTTTGAGTTGTTTGTCTCCGGTTAAAAATTATTTAAAATTTTTATTTAGCTTATGAATAAATTGATTAGCTAAACCAAATATTGAGTAAGAGAGAAACAAAGAAATTTCGAATAAATAGTATTTTATGACAACCCAAATAATTTTTTTTTTGACATAAAACAAAAATAATAATCAGTTATAAATAAATTTTAAAATAGTTTCATACTTTGCTGCTGTAGAAAATATTTATTACCTTGGGACAGTTCACGAAGGCTTATAGCCTAAATACTAACTTACCGTGGGTGCCTCAAGTGAAGTAAGAGGCAGTTTATTGACACGGGATCACAACCTATACACTTAGGTATAATGTACCAAACAAAGTGAGAAATTTGGGGCCTGTTTAGCTGGACTTTAAAAGGATGCATAAAAGTAGCACTTCGTATTACTCTATTAGAAGCCACTAGAGGAGGAATAATATGGGTAAAAAAGTGACAGGGCCCCTACGGCTTGTGGACGAAAGAAAAAAATCTTTCTTGTAAAAGTAGAATCATTAATAGGGTGAAAGATCTTTCTTTAAATAAAGTCAAAAATGCTAAGAGTTATGGAAAGCGAAAAGTTTTTATCTGTTATTATACATGAAGTCGGAATTTTTTTTTACGGATATCTCCAGAAGTATTCGGAATTTCCAAATTTTTTACAAAAAGATGACTTTACTGCATTATTGTTTATTGAAGGTGTATAAAGAAATATATTTTAAAACAATACAAGATGACATTTTAAGAATGTTAAAAAATTATATTAATCCATTAAATCCAATTGTATTTAAACTCTTTAGCCGAAATACAATAAATACAATACAATACAATAGAATATTTTACCATACAGAACAATACATAAATAGTACAATGTCATGCAATGCATATGTGTATTTCAAAAGGTCTTTGGTCCTATAGTCTTTCCGAAACTAAAAATTCGATCAAAAAACAAAACAAATGTCTAATAGGTAAGTGGTTTTAAAAACAAAGGGTTAATTCTGAAATCAATAGATTACTACATTTTAAGATATATAAGCATATCAATAATTATTTATTCGCGGCAATCCCTAATAGTCTAGGCGAGAAGTGTGTTTCCTGCGAAAAATAGTTAGAAGGCGTAAAATACGAGCGATAGCTTATTCGACGCAGAATGCAAATTTAAGAAAGGCTTTATGAGGATTTTTTCTGATAGTAAAAATTGCAATTGTTATTAACAAAAAAAAGAAAAAGCAGAAGCCATTTCGATTTTTGATAATAACTCAAGAACCATAAGAGATAGCGGTAATTGCAATAAAAGATCCTTGAAGAGGTGAAAATTTCCAAAAAAAAAGTTCTAACTCCCGGAACTCTATCTCCATTATTAATAATTTAAATTTAACCCTGAAAATGGACCTCCGCGCGACCTTATTGGTTGCGCGCTCGGAGTCAAAACCGAGTGCGTCACACTAAATAATTATTTTTAAGGTATTAAATAATAATGAAAACCTTCAAAAAAATATGGTGTACTCAGTACACTTCAAAGAAGGTATTCCCGTTGAAAATTTAACTTAAAGTTAATTTTTCAACAGGTTAGACAATGGTTAATTAACAAAATTGTTTTGAAATTTCGTTTTTTTTTTGTACATTAATTTTTTTTTTAAATTGTCGTATAAATTGTTCGCTTCGTGGAGCCCTTCTTAAGTATGTATACTTAACAAGATCCAGCTATAAAAGATCAATAAGTTATAATTCTTTGTTTATAATAATATTATAACTTTGACAATATTTATTATTCCGATTTTTCATTTTTTGTCAAAGTTATAAAATTATTATAAACAAAGAAGTAAAATTTTTAAAACTGTTAAGACGTGATCTTGTTAAGTATGTATATAAAAAGGGCTCCACGAATCGTAAAATTTATACAATTATTTAAACATTTTTTTAAATGTACAATAAAAATGAAATTTCGAAACAATTTTGTTAATAAACAATTGTCTAACTTGTTGAAAAATTAACTTTAAGTTAAATTTTCAACGGGAATACATTCCTTGAAGTTTTCTGAGTACACCATATTTTTTTGAAGGTTTTCAATTATTATTTAATACCTTAAAAATAATTATTTAGTGTGACGTACTCGGTTTTGACTTCGAGCGCGCAAGCAAAAATGTCGCGGTGAGGCCCATTTTCAGCGTTAAATTAAAATTATAAACAATGAAGACAGAGTTCCGGAAGTCGGGACTTTTTTTGGAAATTTTCTCCTCTTTTTTGCAACTTCCACTATCTCTTATGGTGTTTGAGTTATCATCAAAAATCAAAATTGCTTCTTTTTTTTTGTTTTTTGGTAATAACAATTGCAATTTTTATTGGCAAAAAAAAACCTCAAAACGCCTTTCTCAGATTTGCATTTCGCGTCCAATGAGTTATCGGTCATATTTTTGGAAGCCTTCTAACTATTTTTCGCAGGAAACACACTTCTTGACTAGACTATAAGTATGAAGAACACTGATGACTATAAGTAGCCATTCTTGTGCAAAGTGAAAGGTAACTGTAACATCTCGTATTTACATTCGATTAAAATAATATGATACATTATCCTGAAGTTATGGTCGATGCACGGATCTTAATTTAATTAAAAACAATTGGCTTTTATACAACTTATGACTTTGAAAGGAATTCTGTAAATATTATAATTACTAAAAAAATAGCACTTTTTAGTTTAAAATGTCATATTTAATTGCAGTAGCTCGACGATAGATGGCTTTTGTACATGAAAAGGGAGTCTAGCAATACAAATAAAATTATATCTTAATAGATCTTATTCAGTTTAATGTCGTACTGTTTAATACGGAGTGATTGATGAAGCTTAGTGTAAAAAAAAATTGCAAGATAGCTCTGGTGATGCAATGTTGTTATACATACAAATACACATTTTTAATATTCATATTATTAAAATTTTAAAACTACGATATAAAACTAAAAAAAGGCAATATAAACATGCACAGGGTGTCTCACTACAGGGTGTCTGTAAAAGGTCTTTACAAAAACCTACCACATATTCTTCAGACCAAAATTAGCCGATTTAAGTTGTTGCTTAGTATGGGCGCTAGGTCGCACTAAAATGACAATTTTAAAATCATTTTTTTGGATTAATTAAAAAACTGATACTACTATTTTGCTGAAATTTGGTACGTTGGCATAGCTTTATGGGGCAAAAAACCCATGTCACAATTATGATTAATATCAGTTCATGGGCGTAGACCCTGGGTTTTTTTAAATGCTTATTTCAGATTTTTACGCCAATGGAACAAGAGGGGTTTGGGTACAAAATTCAGATCAACCAACTTATTTGCTACGAAAAAGGTACTCTTGATAAGACTCGATTCCTCTTACGGGTTTCGAGAAATTTGCATAGCTTTATGGGGAAAAAACCATGTCAGAATTATGATTAATATCAGTCCATGGGCGGAGCACCTGGGTTTTTCTTAAACGCTTATTTCAGATTTTTACGAAAATCGAATGTTCTAAGATAAGTTTGCTTTACTAGGCTAATTTTGGTCTAAGGAATATGTAATGAGCTTTTTAAAAAACTGTTTAGGGACATCCTGTCACTTGATTTTGTGGTAAAAACTACTGCAAATTTTAAAAATGCAAATTTCTCGAAAACCCTTAGAGGAATCGAGTCTTATTAAGAGTACCTTTTTTGTAGCAAATAAGTTGGTCGATCTGAATTTTGTACCTAAACCTCTCTTGTTTCATTGACGTAGAAATTTGAAATAAGCATTTAATAAAAAACCCAGGTTCTACGCCCATGGACTGATATTAATCATAATTGTGACATGAGTTTTTTGCCAACGTACCAAATTTCAACAAAATAGTATGAGCCGTTTTTGAATTCAGAATCCAGAAATCCAGATTTTAAAATTGTCACTTCAGCGCGGCCTAGCGCCCAAACCCTTGTACTAAGGTAAGTTTACTTAAATCGGCTAATTTTGGTCTGAAGAATATGTGCTAGGTTTTTGTAAAGACCTTTTACAGACACCCTGTATAATTTGACACCCCACCTACAAAAGTTTTATAAGTTATATCAAAAAAAGGTAAATGCAGAAGGTGAATTAATTGTACTGAACCACCAGGATTTCCTATCAAATTAAACAAATGAACATCGTGATTTAGACAAAAATATTTTTTAAAGGAACACCCTATTTTTAAATTAAAATCTTCTTAAAATTTGTCTTAAAACAACCATATATAATATGTTTAAATGTTTCAGAAAGATTTACAGTTAATGGTAACATATCCTTCATTATTATTGTTAGCAACAATTTCGTATATTTTCCAAAAGTTTGTTAATAATTGAAGCCGTTATCGATGCCCTATGATTTTGATTAAAATTTTCTATTTTTAAAGTTTTCTCTTTAAAATAGCAATATTAATGGTGTGTTCATTATAAATTTTGTGTTTTAAATACCCCCAAAAAAATATCCAAAGCCTATAAATCAGGGCTGTTTGGTGACCACCAGATGCTTAATGCTCGACCTATTTACAATTGATACTTGTTCAAAAACTTAGTAACCGGTCAAACATTATGTGGTGGAGCTCCGTCTTGCTAGCATATTATGTCGTTGCATTCCCTTATTGACAATTCTTCTAAATGATTTTTAATTTAATTTAATAGGAAATAAAAATTCAAATTTTTATATGTAGTTACCTGTATCTTAAATTGTACGTTGTCGAATTTTTAAAGTATTTAGATAAACCCAGTAGTAAAGTAGTAAAAACATGTGGGTAGCAAAAATTGACTTTTTTGGGGTATTATGACAAAAAACGTATCGATTTACCAAGATTTGTTTAATTTTATTTTTCATGTGGTTAAAGTTATTTATTAATAAAAAGGCTCATTACCGAATGCGTTTGTTGTAGACCTTAAATGGAAAGCGAAAATGGATTCCTCATTTCCAAAATAGATACACGTAAAAGTTCTTTTGTGGTTTTCCTATAATCATTATTTTAAAAGTTGGTTAATGCGAATAAATGCTTCTTAAAATATGTATTTTGTGGTTTTGGATGGAATTGTCACTGTGCAGAATAGTCAATTTAAATGAATTTGTATATCTTCAAGGATAAACGATATGTTTAAATGATTTTATAAGGTCTTTATTGGCGAAATTTAATTTAATTTTTAAATCCTTGTAAGTTAATTTTCACACACCAAAATTTGTCTGTTAATAAATCAGAACAATTCCAATGAGTTTAATCTAAAATACTTATTGAAAACTTGCTAAATATAATGTAATATTTTAAAAAATATCAACTCTGTAGAAAAACTCAGTTTTTCAACTAATATTTAAAAAAAAATTAATTGCATATTAAAACGTTTTTGCTTAATTCTTAGCGAGGATTGTCTTGTAATCTTTTTAGGAAGTTAGTTTATATGAGACAAGTTTTTGAAAAACACAGTACATATATATTTTTTATATCTGCAGTCTAATCAGTGATTTTAAATGTTTAGCACCATAAAATATATTTTATTAATTTTCAAATTTTTATAGTTACAACTGACTAGAATTATTCAAAAAAATAAAGAAATTAAAAATATACAGCTTTAAAGAGGTTTTCTGATTTGACGGTCCGATTTTTATGCATTTTTTTGTAAGTACGTATGAAGAGATAGAACTTTGAAGTTTTTATCATTTATTTATAAGTGTTTTAAAAGTATACGTATAAATTTTTGTCTAAAAATATTAATTAGAACCAAAGTTATAGCGCTCTGAAGACACCTGCCTCGAAAACATGGATCCTCACTACTTCTCCGAAATCAGCTGATTGACTTATCTGAAACTAACAAAATCGGCGGCGTTTTAATCTTAGGGCTTAAATACATGGAATGAACTATTATAAAAACAATCAAAAGATATCAAAATAAGGTAAAAAACTCTAACTTGAACTAGATTTCACATGACCAAATATTTATGACAATTCCATATATTAAAGGAACTTCGAAAAATATTTGCAGAATCGCGAAGAAGTATAATATTAAAACGGCGTTTAAATCCCAAACTACTTTAAGAAGTATTCTTACTAAGACAAGACGAGAAAACAATGTTTCAAATAATGACTGTATCAACAAAATTTCCATTCATGGAGAAGGCACTGTGAGGAAATCGAAGGAACTCACTAGGCAGCCAACTCCATAAGATTCTTTCAAAAGAACCTCAATCACAAATATTTCCTTTAAAGAAACCCACAGGGGATCACACTTTCCGGGATGCACAATAACCAACATGTCACTGGAAGACTGCAAAAGTTCAGACCTAGGAAGACCAGGTTACTGCTCCAGGGAGGACTGGCAGATAGCAAAATCAGTGATAAACGTAGACAAAATTAAATGGGCGATAAACTCATTCGAACCGTATAAATCGCCAGGAACGGATGGCATTTTCCAGTTTGCTCCAGAAAGGACCAGAGCTTTTACTACGTAGACTGTGTCTACTTTTAAGAGGCAGTCTAGCTCTGGGCCATATACCAACAACCTGGAGGCTAATCAGAGTAGCATTCATCCCCAAACCTGGGAAAACCGGACAGGATGGGGCAAAAGCTTTAAGACCAATAAGTCTGATGTCGTTCGTGCTAAAGATCCTAGAGAAGTTGCTGGATAGGCACATCAGGGAGAATGCACTTACGAACATACCTCCACACAAGGACATACATGCATACACAGCAGGTAGAAAAGGCCGAATATGCTCTCAAATACAAGTAGGTACTAATGTGTGCCTTCCTAGATATAGAAGGAGCGTTTGACAACACGTCCCTTACATCTATCTCAAACGCGTCGAGGCGCAGAGGGATCGACGCAATAAGCTGCAGGTGGATAGACTGCATGCTTAAGAGCAGATCAGTATATACTTCAATTCTTGAAGAAACTCTTGTAGCTCGGGTTAAGCGAGGATGTCCGCAAGGGGGAGTTCTGTCCCCACTGCTATGGAAGCTTGTCATGGACGACCTACTAAATGTCCTTCAATTTGAAGGGCACCAAACTTTGGGATACGCAGACGATCTCGTCATTATGGCCCAAGGAAAATTTAACAACACTGTTAGGGATAAAATGCAACAGGCCCTAAACGCAGTTACCAGATGGACGAGAAAGGAGGGACTAAACATAAACCCTTCTAAATCGGCCATCAAGATTGTGGGAGAGGTAAAATATTTGGGTGTCATCCTGGACTCTAATCTTACCTGGAACCAACATCTTCAGAAAATAAGAAAGAAAGCGGAGATGACTCTTATGTTAATCAGACGCGCTCATGGGAGAACTTGGGGCCTTAAACCAAACATGGTTTATTGGTTATACACCATGGTGGTAAGGTCTATGATATCATACGCATCACTGGTATGGTGGACAAAAATGCGACAAAGAACTGCTCTTACAGAACTGTCCAAGGTACAGAGACTTGCTTGCTTAGCTATAACAGGAGCAATTAAAACAACCCCAACAGCAGCCATGGAGTGTCTCTTAGACCTTCCACCACTTAACCTCATAGTGATGGGAGAGGCAAGAATGAGCTACTTCCTACTGCAACAAAAACCAACTGGTGTCTACGCTAGTTTGGGACACAATAACATAAAAAGTCAGGTTGGCGGCAACATCCTGGATGAGAGAACAGACCAGATGATTACCCAATATCATTCAACAAAAACCTCGAGATACAGATTCTAGATCGAAGTGAGTGGCAGCAACCCGATCTCCCCGGCACGGTTGGAGTCATCATCTGGTATACGGATGGTTCCAAAACCGAGCAGGGAACTGGAGCGGGCGTGTACAGTAAAATGAGGAATTCACAATTCTCCATTCCATTAGGAATACACAGTTCTGTATTTCAAACGGAAATATATGCTTTACTACACTGTGCGAAAGAAAATAACAGGAGGGCTTATAAAAATAAGCGGATCTGCATAATAATATAATAATAACAGACAGCCAAGCGTCACTGGGGGCACTAGTAAACCCCAAGGTAACGTCCAAGCTGACATGGGAATGCCAAAAAGAACTGGAAGTCTTGGGAGAACGCAACAGATTAACTCTCTTGTGGGTACCAGGACATACGGGAATAGAAGGCAACGAAAAAGCGGATGAGCTAGCGAGACAGGGATCATCTACACCATACTTAGGACCAGAACCTGCCCTTGGAGTGACCAAAACCACAGCACGAGGGCAAACCAGGGAATGGATCCAAAACAAACACGAGGAATACTGGGGAAACCTCAATAGAATTGGACATGGAAAAAGCTTCATAAGGGGCCCATCCAAAAAAACGAAGGAAGGACTACTCAGACAAAGTAGGAAAAGACTTCGCATAACGGTAGGGTTGCTAACAGGGCACGATAGCTTAAGAGGACACCTACACAAGATAGGCTCATACATTGGGGACCCAAGTTGCAGAATGTGCGACGAGGGGAAAGAAACAGCCTACCATATCCTGTGCGAATGTGAAGCATTGAATCACAAAATAAAGGTATTATTTGGTCAACCGGAAGCCCACAGGAAAATATCAACCAACCAGTCTCGGGGTTATACAGACTTGTGGAAGAAACGAGACTAATGGGAGGATTGGTATAAATGATAATGGGAGATTAGGTACAAAAAGCCCAAGAGGCTGCGCTGCCTCCGGTAGTGAATCAAGACGGCTCCCAGGGAAGAAGAAGAAGAACCAAATTTCCTGTGAATGTGGTGAGGTATACATCAGGGAAATGAAAAGACCACTCGAAGTTAGAGTCAAAGAACACAAAAAACATACGAAACGAGGTGAAACGTCAAAGTCAGGGATTGCCGAACACTCTTGGTCAAAACAACACCGCATACAATGGTCGGAAGCAAAAACTATTCATAAAAAACATACTGGAAGAAAAGAAAATTTAAAGAAGCTGTTATAATTGTAAACAACCAAAATGTATCGATATTCCGAATATCTGGCAGCTGCTACTGGACCGTGAAAAGTCGGACAAGCGGTGAACAAGGGATAGTATAAAAGTCGTAGCTTTTAAATATAGTTTTTAGTTATCACTTAAAAACAGTTGAAGATACATCACTAACCGAAACGTTGTCTAATAATTAACAAATAAAGACAATGAAAGTCCAAAATTTTAGTGTTATTGAAACCATAACATTGTCTAACACTTTTAAGAAAACGTAAGTAAAAAGTATTTGCTCCAATTGTTTTATCAAAAATAACAGTTTTAAGCAGAATTATAGAACATTTTAGCATGTACTGAATAAACATTATTAATGTGAGTAAAATATGTTTTTTTTCTTATGTAAAATTTTGTAATTTAGTATCTCGCAAATAACACGGAAGAAAATGTAAAAATTGGTCAGTTATGTATAGCTTGACATGCGCTTTAAAAATATTATTTAAGAAACTTCCGATTTAAAAAATCATCCATAACGTCATATCTTACATTCCAGACATACTGTATAAATATTTCTTTCATAGAAATAAGCACGCATAAGCAGGATACCAATCCACGGGTTAGAGCAGTGTTTCAAAAAATAAATGGTTTTTGTATGTTTTTTTTAAACAAGCAAAAATTTGAAAATATGCATTTCTTTTATAAATCTCAATATTTCTTTATTGAGTATGCGTATATTTATTTAAAATAAACAATATTTTTAAGAAGAACAAATTATTGTCTGTCTTATTAACAGGCGTAACAACAATTATAATATTTCACAAATTTTCATGTTATCTTAATAACATTAAATATGAGATGCACTTACAAGTTGATAATTACAATCTTTATAGCTATATTTCTAACATCAGTGTTTTCTTTATTAACGCAGAGACAATAACTTGACGTAATGATATACGAGAAGTAATAAAAATCAATTTAGTATAATAAAAGTTAAAGTGATTTATTTTATTACATCTTTCTTACGCATATGCAAAATACAAAAAAAAACATTTCTTTACTATTATTGATACGATAATCGATGTTCTTGATTCTCGAAATATTAAATTGCCTAAGGTTTCAAGCTTAATACATTACGAAGGAATTTAAAAAACATTAATTTTTTTCTCAATTAAATTTTATTGAATCTAATCATGTTTTAATGATTGTTAATTATTTTGTCAAATAATGATTAAAGTCGATTTTTTTAACCTTTTATTTACGATTAGAGATTAAAAAAGTGTATGGTAAATCAATAAATAATATCAAATTAAGTCATAAATCAAAAGACATAGTACTTTTATATGTATTTTGGCCTTTTGCCAATATCCTTAAAAATTGTGATATTTTTTGTGGTAAAAGAAGACTTATTTAGTACTGTGCCAAAGTCCAGGGTACCTGAAATTTCGAGGCAAAATACAATAACAAAATAATCTAATCTAATAAACATATGTATATAAAAGAAAACTGTGTGTTTGTATGTCCATCATTTTCTTCATAACTACCCACTGCCACCCACTAATAGTTATGCTGGTAGGTAGCCCTAGGTCTGCACTTGCAAGTAAGGGAGTTTGGTCGCGGTGGATGGAAGTGGGTGGTTGTGGGTGGCAAAATAGTAAATATATATATATATATATATATATATATATATATATATATATATATATATATATATATATATATATATATATATATATATATATATATATATATATATATATATATATATATATATATATATATATATATATATATATATATATATATAATATAGTCGATTTCTCAAAAACTTAGCAATGGAAAATTTTGAAAATTTGGTAGTTTACTAATATCGATAAGAGCAACTCGTCTAAAATATTTTCAAGATGGTGGCACTTGCGGTTGTACCGGAAGTCGATGCTAACTTTCTTATTTTTAATGGAACACCCTATATATTATTGCATTTTTGGATTCCCCAGAAAATTCTACATATATTTTGTGTATAATATGCTATACCCAAGTCTAACCGTTTTCAAAATATCTTAAATTTTATGTCAAAAATGACGTTTGCAGACCCCAAAATAAGAATAAATTTTTCCTATACGGCATACTCTATTATTTAATTTGAGTTGAATTTCTTGTGCAAAAAAGGCCAATTATGTATATTAACTGGATATTTGTGTAAATTAATACAGGGTGGCTAAAAATTAAGTACAAAAATTAACTGATAAAAAACGTAAAAAGTCAATTTTTTCAAATGGAAACCCCCTACTTTTATATATTTATCCTATTAAGCATTAAAAAGTAAGGTAACTTTGTATTAAGTGGTCTATTCCGAAAAGGTATAGTTTTCGAAATAATTGACAATTCAACATTTTGTATTGTAAAAGTGCTATAAGGCTCTTTAATTTCGTTATTAGTTGGCCATGATGTCTATATATATATATATATATATATATATATATATATATATATATATATATATATATATATATATATATATATATATATATATATATATATATATATATATATATATATAATATACTGTACCTCTCTAACACATGATGAATCCAATCATGGATATGATCTATTAAAATGTGTGAACGTGTACTTCGTCTAAAAGTTCAAGAATTCTTGGAAGCTTCAAAATGTGTGCAAGTGTGTTAATCGATCTAGAATGTTCTAGAAAGTTTTTGGAATAATCTAGAAAGTTCTCAAAATCTCCGGAATGATCAACAAAAATTCAAAATTTCTTAACTATTCATTATTTTAATAAGTTAATTGATAAATCTATTTCGTATATACTATATACAACGTACGTTTAATGATACAATGATTTGAATGATTTTCAAGCCTGTAAATTATAAAAAAATACTTTTATCTACTTTTTTTGTTTGCAAATCACAGTATTTATTACACAGGGTATTTTAAAAAATGTTGTTTTAAAAATATGCCAGTTCAGCTTCTAAAGGTATTTTTTATTTTTTTAAATAACACAAAATACCTACATTTTTAAAGTGGGTTTTCCTAACATATAAAATAAATAATTATATAAGTATTTGTTATAATTAGTTTTACCATATTTTAAGACAAGATGCTCGTTATTTAATAGATTTCCTTGGAAAATTTATTTCGAATTAAAGATCAGCATTACTTGTTGTGGAAAATATTTAAAATCTATATATTTTAACTAAAGGTCAACAGCAGTTTACTCCTGAAGAGTTCCATAATGGACGCCAAAAATTATATTCAAATGTTGTCATAATATAAATACAATTCAACATTGTGTACATCATCAGAATTTAATCAGTTAAAAATCATAGATCAACAGAAGAGATCAGAAAACTGGTAAATCTGATCGCCTATGAGATATATTTTTCAGGCTTGACTTCTAAAATATGTTCAATTTACAACTTTGGACGTGTATGAAGTAAAGCTGGGTTTTGCATTCGGAATACAAATAATAAGAAACGGAATAAGAAATTAATCCCAATGACCATTTAAGCAATTGCTGGATGCATACTATTCACTACTAGACCTTAAATCACTTCATTATTTCTTATGTACAAAAGGCATGCGGTATAATATCATCAAAAAGTACTCAAGTTTTTCACAAATGAAAATGCGATTTCCATTATGATGGGCAAGCGAGCGGCGGTCAAATATCCTATTTTCTTTTTTTATCTTAGAGTTAACTATCAACCCTTAAAATGGCAGGCGGGACCAAAATATTTAACCTATTCTGTCATCATCTCATTATATAATTTCCTGTAAGAAGTTAAATTTCACCATGCCCAAGATTAAAAACCTTAAATCACAAACCTTGCAAGTACGATTTTGTAAGCGTTTCTTTATCAACAGCCTAAAGCTTCGGCAATTTATACCACTTTTCCAAGCTTCGATATGAGGATACGTTACAAAATCGACCTCCGGATATATTTGCCAAAATAGTATATCATTAAATACGTCTTTATATCACATTAAAAACAATATTTTAAGATTCATACAAACGCTTAGGGTCAAAAATTAAAAGTAAATATTGCCTCACTTTGACAAAAAAGGAGAAATTTCATACAGTCGATACGTGCTACAACGACGTCTGCCCTCCCGTGTCTGCCCCCCTGATTTCGTTACATTACAATCACATCACGCTTACCGCGCCCCGTCTTCCGCCACACACATTGCGGCGTAGCGCGCGTCGTGCGATTGAGCATTATTTATTTTATCCTATTTGATTTGTTATTAATTTCTAATACAAATGACGTTTGCAAATGAGTTAATACCAATTTCTCATACAGCTGTTATCCGCCGTTTTAACCCCTCAGGGGATAAAGATCCAAAAATACTACCACTTTCTCATTCCCATTTAAGCCCCTCCCCAGAGGATGTAATTCCAAAATAAAATAAAATAATAGATACTTTTTAGTGGTAATCAATAGCGTACATACCAATTTTTATATTTCTCTGTCTAGAAATGACAAAGTTCGATATATATGAAGCATCATTTACCTACGTAAAAATCCATTATGGCGACTATATATAAAAAATAAAGTTGCTGATGGTGGCGAAGTGACAAAACGTTCGATGTTAAATCTATAACCGCTATCAAGTGGATTTTTGGACTTTGTGGACTTTTTACGCCCTCCACTACGACCTCTCGGTCTATTGTGGCTCACACCTTTTTATATTTCTCCCAATACGATCGGACTTCTAATAAATCCGATACCAGATTGGAAGAGAGTTCTTACATCTCCTCTTACTCGTGTCGCTACCGGACACGAGCACAATATGTATTCTGGTGTCCCTGTCTCCTGGAGAGTATGACGAGCTGACGATTAAATCCTTCATGCCCTCCTCTCCCGGGCTAGTGACGTGGGTAGCTACCAGCTCCTTGTTACAGGAACCAGATGTTCTTTCTGAGGCCGCATCTCCGGCCTTACCCTATGAAAACGGTCCTATCCTCTTTCTGTTTAAATCCAGGGAACCCTTTTCCCTATAAAGGCGGTTCTGTCCGTCTTCTGTTTGGATCCAGGGATCCCTTCCTAAGCACCTGTTTGTTCGGGATGGATAAGCCCTTTCCCGTGAAACAGGCGCCGGTGACTTCATGGGCACCTTCCGAAACGAATTCACCCGTTTCGGTCGGCGCACCTTTGTCTGCTTGTGACATTGAGTGGCACCTCTCGAAACGGGTTTATCCGTTTCGGTCAGCGCACCTTTGTCACTATTTTCCTATGATAGCGGTTCTGTCCGCTCTCTGTTTGGAGCTAGGGAAGTAATAGTCCACCACGGCAGAGCCCCGCATTACCGCAGTAAGGCTAGATACTCTGAGAGGTCGCCCTTTGAAGACACCTGTTTAAGGCACAGGATGTCATTCACTCATCAGCACGGTATGCTAACACCTTGAGTTAAGCCTTGTGTTCATCTTAGCTTCGGATCCCGTGCCATACGCTGGGCCCAATCAAGACAACGACGTGTGAACACAACGGTTGGGGGAACAAACGGTACACGGCAAAGTAAATTTTTCTTCTTGTTACATCAAATTTGAAAGTTGTTCGTCTAAGCCCGAAACCCGAAAGTCGTTCGGCTAAGCGAGAAATTTGAACTCAACACATTTTGTCTGCGTGCATTTATCCATTTTTTTCTTTTTTTTTTTTAATTTCCAACTAGCAATTGTAAGTGTATAAAATTTGCAGTGACTATTTCTGCCAGTATTCTTACATTCAACCACACAACAACTATAACGCACCATTTTTAATACTTTTATCTAATGGTTTATTGTTTTTTTTTATATTAAAAAATTGCTAATTTAAATATTAATAGTTCCGTAAAACCACAACCATTAATAAAAATAATATTTTCTTTTAAGTGTACGTTAAAATTATTAAGATAAAATAAGATAATAATAAAAATTAGCATTTAATTATACATGTATCATTAATTTTATCCTGGTACAGATATTTACTAGTAAGAAGTCTAAAAAGTATGTTTGAAACCATTAGCAATACCTAATCAATAATATGTTATCATGAGGTTATACATCAAATTTGAAAATATTTTAAATCAATCTTATATCACTACGTTAACCTCTAATATGTGCGGAAAAGGTAATTAAATAAAAACTATTTCCTGGTTCTTAATTAATTTATCAAATCCAATGGGATTTTTTTTTATGGATAAGGTTACTTTGTTTTAATAACCTATTAGTGGTCCGGGTAAATGTAATTCATCGTTAAATGATTTTGAAAGGTCATTAATCGAAATAAAACCTTTTGCATTCCCTTTAGAAACAGATCAACTACAAAGTGTCGGAAAGAAATAGTGGATATTACCAAAGACAATTTCTTCACACTTTTTACCCCCAAGCATAAAGTTATAAAAAAATATTTCTTTTTCCGTTTTTAATGGTTCTTATAAGGGCCACTGAATTCCAATATGATATTAAAAATTACATTTGAGGGCTTAGAAGGGCTAAATTCAATCTTTTTGCCCCCTTCACACCTAAAACATACATTCTGCTAAAAAAAAGTTGTTTCTCCCTTTTTAATGGTACATATTGGTTTTTTGGGCCACTGAATTCAAATATGATATAAGAAATTCCTTTGCTTTTGGGCTTAGAAGGGCCGAATTCACCCATTTTTTACCCCCTGCACCCCTAAAACATACATTTCGCTAAAAAAAAGTTTTTTCCCCATTTTTAATGGTATGTATAGGTTTTTTGGGCCACAATTTAAATCTGATACCAGGAATATTAAGAGGGGTTAAGTACCCCTATTTTTATTCCTTTTACCCTATGGGGTTGGGTTTAAATTGGGATAATTTGATTACCCGTTTCCCTTGTGTATAATTTCAGATTCTAGATTTAAATTCATCGATTCAAGAAATGTAGGGGGTAAGAGGGGTGAAAATAAGAGTAATTTACCCCTCTTGTTATAATTTCTAACATCATATTTAAATTGAATGGTCCAAAAAACCTATATGTACCATTATAAATAGAAAAAAAAACTTGTTTTAAGCGAAATGTATGTTTAGAGGTGTAGGGGGTAAAGGAAGGGTGAATTCAGCTCTTCAAGGCCCTCAAATGTAATTTCTTATATCATATTCGAATTCAGTGGCCCAAAAAACTTTTATGAACAAATAAGAATGGAAAACGAAAGGTTTTTTTATACAATTCTATGCTTGGGGGTAAAAAGGGTGAAAAAATAGGGTAAAAATCCTCCTTCGTAGGATCCACCATTTCTTTTCGACACTTTGTAGTTGATCTGTTTCTAAAAAGAATGCAATTGGGGTCATCTCGATTCATGACCTTCCAATATCATTTCTAGATTTGACGTGGTTTTTAACAGATTTACCCGTATTATGTTAGATTCAGTGCATGGTGGTTTCAAGGAACATCAAAACCAGCTCACAGTATGTAATGAAAATATACAGGGTGTCCCAAAATTAGTGGCAAATGTTTTTAGATTATATTGTACTTTTTAAAATAAATAAAAAATCATATAAACATGTCTTGAAAAATGCCTTCTACGATAGCTAGAGCCTCCCGAAGGGTGAGCCTCAAAATCCCATTTTGCGTAATATTTTTAAAAGCGTGTAAGGTATACAAGCTAGATTGGTTAAAGTTATTTGTTTTTTAACCTAGCACATGGCTGATTTCCCAAATAACATAATTTTTTTCCAGAAGCATTACATACAGGGTGTATACTAGGCATATATGCTGCCCAAAATTTTTTGTTTGTAGTATTTCACTACTTTTAGCACCAAATAATGAAACTTTCATTATTTTTGCGCAAGAAGCAAGAAATTCTTAGTCGATCTTTATATTTATTTATTTTAAAAATTGTCCTATTATCCTTCCAAAATAAATCAACGAAACTCCTTATTATAATTTATCAATAGCTGGCTATAGAATCACTTGTATGTGTTTTGTTTTATAATTTTTGTATAGCAAATTGTTTTTGTACAAAAACGTGTTGTTTGTTGATCTTTGTATACATATTAGTTTTAAATAAAATCATTTTGAAAATAAATTCTTAATTAAAATAATAAAAAAAGACAATTTTAATCTCATTTATTAATTTTATTCTATCTAATGGATTGACAATTTTTCTTTGTTATTTACCATAATTATAAAACATGGTCCAAAACATTTCTCATTTGTTTTATTTGCAATAAAAATAATAATGTTTATTTAAAAACCTATTAAAAATTATTTAGTTTTTTAAAAGGTGTTCAAATATACCTTTGTTTTCCTTTATACACACTCCAGCTCTACGGCTTGTACTTTGCGATGCCCAATGAATTTCAAAATGGTTTTGTCTTATGTCATTTCCCGCTAGTATGATTTTCTGAACGACACCTTACGGGTATTTATCTCAGTCTGTAGGTAAAAATAAGGGCTGTTTATGACGTTAATTTTTAACAGGTTGAAAGGTGTTAGAAGTTGTGGAGGGTGATTACCTTAATATGACTATATATTTTTAAAAAAAGTATGCAGGGGTTGGGGTTGAAGGGTTAAAAGTGCCAAAAACGTGTTTTTCGCTTCTGCAAGCGCCATTTTTAATTTTAGAGGAAAACGTTCAATATGTTTTTTTAGGATATAAAAAAACTTATAATTTGAGCCGGGCTAAAATTAATTTGATCCATATGTTTATGAAAAAATGTAAAAGAACCGTTAAAAATATCCAATTTTTGAAATGTTAATAATTATTGCAAAAATACTTTTTTATTCATTTCTGTCATTGCAAAACATCGGTTTTTTCATTTTTTATTAAATGGGAGGTTCTAAGGCAAGATCGGATAATTTGTTGCTAACAATAAGATAATTAAGTTTTACTGATTTTAGAGCCCTAATATAGTAGGCTTTATCTTTTTGGTTTAAAAATATTTTAGATATTAAAACTGTCTTTTGCTTTTTCGAAACTTATATTTTACTAATTTAGATCAACGAAATAAAAAAATTAATATTCAGTCCTTCGTTTTGAGCTTTGAACAAAAAGTACTTTTTTGTTAATAAACAATTGGAGCCGGAGCGGCCCCTGCACAAGTTAAGAATTTTAAACCAAGAATGCAAAGAAATATCTCTCCGGTAGCGTAGTGGTCAGAGTTTCGGCTCGCGGGCCGGCGATCCGGGTTCGATTCCCAGAGCCGGAGAGACACTTTTGGGTAGTAGTTATTTAAAAAAGTGTTTAAAATTTTTATCTGAAATCCTATTAGACGACATATCAATTAATAAATCTGAAGCTAAAATTTCTGTTTCAGTTTCAGATATATTAATTGATCTCTCGCCAATACCATTTTAATTAACAAAAAAGATATAGCCTACTAAATTAGGGCTCTAAAATCAGTAAAACTCAATTATCTCAGCAACAAATTATCCGATCATGCTTTGGAACCTCTCATTTAATTAAGAATTAAAAAACTGATGTTTTGCAATGACAGAAATGGATAAAAAAATATTTTTGCAATAATTATTAACATTTCAAAAAATGGCTATTTTTAACGGCTTTTTTGCATTTTTTCATAAAAAAAATGTACCAAATCAATTTCAGCCGGGCTCAAATTATAGGTTTTTTTAATACCTAAAAAAAAACATTTTGAACGTTTTCCTCTTAAATTAACAGTGGAGCTTGCAGAAGCGAAAAACACGTTTTTAGCACTTTTAACCCTCCACCCCCCACCCCTGCACACGTTTTTCGAGTCTAAAACTATATATCAGGTAATCACCCTCTACAACTTCTAACACCTTTCAATCTGTTACAAATTAAAGTCACGAAAATTACCTATGGATCCGAGTAAGCTCCCGATTAGAAAAATTTTGCATTATGTATTCCTTACATTTAATTTTCCAGCAACTAGCAGCAATTAACAAAAAGTTTAATGCCGCGTCGTGTCAAAACAAATGCCAGTGAATTTATGGCCCACTAATCTAATTTTTAATTAGAATATTCTTTAATTTATTTTTAATGGAAAAATATTCTACCGGAAAAAATATACAAGGTAACTATTTTAATTTTCCTAAACCCCACAGAAACAAACAAATGTTTAGGCTCTAAACGACATTTTTTTAATTATCGATAATAAATTGTTAATATGTTGCCACAAAATATAAATTATTTCTTAACTTTTAGGAAAAGAATTACCCAGTTTATATTTATTCTATTAAAAAAGGTAAGGTTATACAAACAAGAGGGTGGACAACGCTAAACCATTTATAATATGTTTATTTTTGTTTGTGAATGATACCTTAACAAAAAATCTAATTACATTGGTTCAAAAAGTCGGTAAGCATGGCTACAAACGCAATTGACCAATTCGAAGGCTTTTTATTTGTTTTTGCATATGTCATTCTTAAACGACAATGAACATAATAATATTAAGTAGATGAAATGAATATCTGTGAGCTGACATCATTTTTGATTATCAATAAATAGTGAACTTTGTATGTTTTTACATATCTTGGTCATCACATAGGTATTTTTCTAATTTTGATATTTAAAGAGACATTTTTCAAAACTCATTGACGTAGTTTTTATAACTAGTTACGAAAAGTAAAATTTTTCGCAACTGGTGATGAAATGTATTGCTACGTTTACACGGTTGGCAAGTAACGACAAGGCTCCACTAAACGCAAGCGTGTGAACGGGATGTTTGCCTTGGCTTGCGTGAGCTTGCCGCCGATCCCGGTAGGTGTCGGTTTTTGAACACAAATCAAAAAAGTTTGCGGCAAACGCTTTTAACACACTAACGCACTTGCAAGCGTGTAAACGGCATCCAAGCGTTTGTAAAGGCTAGGAGCTTGCCGGCGTTTGTCAGGCCGTGGTAAGCGTGTAAATGTAGCATAAGATATTTGACAACGTCAATGAGTTTGGAAAAGTTTTTTATATTTTAAACTTAAATTAAAAAGAATCATATCATATTCAAAATAAAAAAAAAAGATTGTGTGAAATGCGTTGGGAAACACTATTTTTCATAACTCACACAGAAATCTGCTCTTTACGAAAAATAGTGCTTTTCCCAACTGATTGCACAAATAACTATCCCATATTTACTATATATAGCTGTTCGAAATACTTTTAAAAATAATTAGAGTTTTACTTTTTCCCAGCTATTAAAGGATTCATTTCTAAATTAAGTAATATCCTGCTTTAAAACTCATCTTAATTACAACATTAAATGTAATTTAGTCTTGTAACCTTTGCCTAAAATAATATGAAGATAAGATTAAAATACTATCCGATTAGGAACTTTAAGGTCAAATTTCTTACCGTAAATACAAATATCCATAATGGTATTGTGACACAGCTTTATTCCTTTTCTCAAGGCTGACATTACATACCGCATCATCTTTATTGAAACGGTGATGCGTCTGTATAAAGAAAAAATGCGTGTGCTCAGAATTTGGAATTTATTTTTATAGCAAAATTACACAAATTGATACTATGTTAAACAAAAATTCTTACGTACAGTTTTTTCAAAGAAGAACATACACAATATTATTCGCTAAAGAGGGTTGAAGTAGATTGAGAATTAGACCAAATTTGATCCAGATTTACAGATGTTAAAATCGATGGAGAATAAAACATTATATAAAAATAATAAATATGACACTAAAAAGAAATAAAAAAGGAGATTATTTCAAAAGTATCATAAATTCTGTATTATTGCTCATTATTTTATAAGTAATAGTTATTTATGAAGTGTTAAAATTGTACTTTTAATACTTACAGATTAACAGATTTAGGTCTTTCGCTTCGCTCATTCTGCAACTCACATGAGCCCCTTACAACGTACTTTTAACACAAATATCATACAATATTTTTTCTACAAACGCAATAATGCAGTCAAAAATTAAATTATTTAAAAATTGGAAAATATAATTTTACATAGCATTGTAAGAGTATATAAAAATTATTATTATATTAAAAAAGTTAATAACCTAATATTATATAAGATATAACGTGTGAACAATTAAGCAAACACTGTGTATTTTGTTATTATTATTTACCTTTGTATAATTAAAATATCATTATTCACACGTAATTACTTTTAACATCGAACATTCATTAACTATGCATTAGTGCATGACTTCACGTTAAAAGCAGAGGATTTTAATCAATTAACAATTTGTGACGAAGTTTTTATTTATGTTCACGCACATTTTGTTCTCGATTTCAAATAAGTATATTTATAATGTTTAGGTCTTGTGGTTCAAACTAGAATAATAATAGCCAGTTAGTTTGTTTTCTTTGGGAAGAGGTCCCATTTTCCAAAAAGTAGAAAGGCGAGTATTTTAAAGATAACAAACTGAAACCAAAATCCGCCACAAAACTTAATATAGAACATATTTACAATAACCACTTACTCTACATCTAGTACGCACAAGTTTAACTTTGCTTTAACATCTCATTGAAAAGTTTATATAAGACGCACTTACATATATAATACTTTTTATGGTTCAATATAATTGCCTTTTAATAAGATAAATATAAAGTTAAATAAATTTAAGTTTCTAACAAAAATTTTGTAAAACCAATATTAACCTTTTATTTTTGACCCAAAAAGTAAAAAGTTTTCCAAATCTGCCTAATAATATTTCTCCTCCAAAACATAGTTTTTGAATGCAACAACTGCTTTTTCTGCCGACGAAAATCATTTTCCACGATATTGATTTTTGACGTTGGGTAACACAAAAGAAGGTATTTGGTGCTAAATTAGGCCTGTATGGCAAATCACCCATTAATTCGATTTTGTAAGTACTCAAATAGTCAATTATTAGTCGAAATGCGTGATAGCTAGGCATTGTCTTGATAACGAATGATCCGAAAGCTTTGGTTGGTTTTCCTTATTTGACTGAAGAGTCTGGACAAACAAATTTACATTTGGTACATTTTTATGTGGTATTATTTATTATTTTATTATAATAACCGAAAAGAACAGCTGGTTATTACAAAAATAAAACTTTAAGAAAATAAAAGATTTAAACTAAAAAAACCTTTTTAATATAAAAAAAATACTTAACTTAAATAAACAAAAAATATAAAAAAACCTAAGTGTTATAATGCTTAAATAGAAATACTAGTTTAGCTGCTTTGTCACTGCCAAGTCTGTTTCCTATATCTGAATTTACGAGTCCGATAGTAGAAAACATCCTTTTGATATCAGCAGACGATGCACAGAAATACAAAACAAAAATTACTATAGGGAGCACTTGCTTAATTTCTAAAACATCTGTTTGAGATGTCTACCACTGTGTCGCTGTTACATTTTTGATTATTTCCTCTAAAAACAGAGTTTTGTGAAAAGGGTCCGACTTAGCTTTCAACTTAATTAGTAATGGTAATAATTCGGTGTCTGCAAAATATTTAAAAACAATGTGTAAAGCATCTCTGTTTTTTCCAGCTAGTAATGGATATTCTTCTTTGTTTATTGTAGGATCCAAAATATACGCCAAAAAGTGAAAGGAGTTTAGAGCTTGAACATATCTGTGTCTAAATAATTAATATTGACGCAAGTTTTTTTTTCTTTAAATTCAACCCTGTCAAAAATAGCCAGTTACTTTTTTCATATGTATACTGCTTGACATAAAAATGCACCTTTTGTTGCATTGCATCCAGTACTAAAGAAATTGATTTTAGCAACTGTAGAAAATCTTCAGACATCCTTTTAATACAGATATCTGAAACTTTTTTAAAAATCACTGGATCAATTTGATCTTTACGCTCTTCACATATTAATAACAATTTTGGAGACTCATTTACATAGATCTCAAGACAATCTGAAAGTGTATTCCAACAAACATCCTGAGGTAAGACCAATTTCTTGCCCCCTTTTTCTTTATACCAAGCATTTGGCAAATGGGTATTTCTGAAGTATCTTACAATGTGTACTATATGTTCTCTTATCTGCAATGCTTTTAAATCTTTGAAGAGCAAACTAAGTGAATGTGCCAAACAACCATATGTAATTATAGGGTAATTGGATGACTCGGTAACTTTTTTCTTCATACTGACCATGTTGCTCACATTATTTGTAACAATACTGGTAACTTTACAGTTATATTCATTTTTGCGTTTATTTATTAAGTTAATAGCCAATTTGGCAAGATAGTCAGCTGTATGGGGATGACCAGATGTATCTATGCTTTCTAAAAGAACACTGTTTCCATCCTCTTCAGTCAAAATGACACTAATTATCGGCTCATTATGTATATTGAACCATCCATCTAAGGACATGCAAACAGATTGTCCAGATAACTTGTTAAAACAATTAGATTTTTCTTTAGCAGCAACAATATTTAGCAAATTAATATAGCGCAAATAGTATTTTTGCGATCAATTATGGATATATAAATTGCAAAAAAGTCAGTGGCGTAAATTTTTTTTCAAACCTATTTTCGATAAGATGTTCCCTAAGACGTCACTGGAATTAATTATTCTAATTAATTTAGGCCTTAATCAGGCCCTTACCAATTCTAAGAAAATCGGGTACCGGATATTGAAAATAATTATAAAAAACCTTTTTTTAAGCTTAACATGCTGTATCTTAGAAACTATGCATTTTCGGGACCACATTTATAGAAACTTTTTTTATATTTTCAATAAGTAATCACATCCTTTATATAGGCCAAAAACATAATTATTAATCATAAAATTGCTCTTGCTCAAAGTGATAGTCAATAGTCTATTTAAAGCCCAAGTACTAACTTACCGTCGGTATGTTAAGTGAAGAAGAGGTAGTTTATTAACACTGCTTTAAAGGTTTGAAGCAGAAGTGAAAACTTTGGCAATAGGTTCCAAAGTCCAGCCCGCTCTAGGGATGACGTAACGAATAAAGCAGGGGCCACACCAAATTGACTATAAGGAGATTCATCGAAATGATACTCCGTGTTCCTGTATAAGGAGCTGCTAGAGGAGATAGTCTTAAGTGAGAAGTTAAAGACTGTTAATTCGTTTAAAGAGTTATGTATAATTTCATGTTTTTCAGATAGTTTAAAATTTGGAAATTAATTAATTTAAATTAAAAAGATGGGTTTCAAAATAAATACATATTTTTTATTTTCTTAGAGCTTTGGATAATTAAAAACAACTTTAAAGGAAACATTCTTAATACACCACCATCTTTTTCTAAAAAGTGCCATTTAAATGTGTTAATTATACAGATAAATGATCAATTACATGTAGTAAAAAGAATAAGTGGTAGTAATTGCACAATATAAAATTTAAAAAAATGATAATAAATTATTTTAACACCTCCAGACAATAATACAGACAACCGTGACACAAGCACCGTGAGATCGGACTACTAGATTAAAAATGTTAATATAACATTTTAATAGATTTTTAACGGAGATTAAAATATCATTTATTGCAATTAACAAATCAATGCATAAAGGAACGTGGTTAGGTTTATAAACAGATTTCTTACAATAAATCTAAATTTTCTTCAGTGCTGTTTTAAACTAAAATATATAATGTTATAAATACCAAATAACAACATTCTAAAATTAACTAAATAACTAAATCTATATTTAAAAATTAAAAACTTCATCAAGTCCTAGGTCTTCCTGGATTGGACCAGTACCGATGCTGCATTACCCCATTGCACTGCTAAACCAATTCTTTGGATAATGAAACGAGATTTTTTGCATGGTATTTTTTTGAAACTTTCCTTTATAAAAGCCTTTGCCTCATTACCCAAAGGACCAAAAGTTTCAACAGGAATAAAGATAAAGTGGTCTTTAAGCTCTTTATATTTGAGATGTTTTTTATTCTTGGCAATACGAGCAGCCGCACCTACTAAATTAGAAGTTTTGTCCAGATGAGATTTTGCATGTGTATAGATGCAAGTAGCGTCCCAAAGTAATTGTTTTTCATATTTCCAGGGAATTAAAGTCATTCCATCTACACGTTTTTCGTCGCTTCTGCAAACTCCAAGAAGCTCTAACAAACAAGGATTTTCAGCTAAAATCAGAGCTCTCTTGATAAAGTCATTTATCTGACTATGTCTAGAAAAAAGCCCTGCCTTTTTTTTGCAGCTTAACCCATGTAGGCCATAAATATCAGCATTTTCGCCGCAAACGCAGGTGTGCTCTCCACACACAAGCAGACCAAGTCTGAGAGCGATGGCAATATGGAATGTTTTGTTATCTAACAAATTTCCCTAGGACGAAGATGGAAGTGCGTTAATCCAAGCATTACTTTTAGGGGCCTGAAGAGCAAGTAGACGTGCCTTATCTTTACTTGCCTGGCATATGTTTGTAATATATTTGTGACGAGCTTGGCAAATCAAAAAGTCAAAATCTTTCTGTTTTTCTTTTGGTAATTTTTGTGGTTGATGTTAAAAATTGCAATTGCTGAAATCATTATCTACTGTGGCAAGAATATAGGAGGTAAAATTTTGGAAAGTAAAAGTACATTTTTTTTTATAAAAATTGATGTAAAGTTCCAAGTTAAGCCATTTATAACGTAATTTAAAGAATACTTACCCTTAACTAAAAAAATATTTTTTTCAGGTACTTCAGAAATATATTTGCTTATTATTTCCCTTATTTTGAATAAGAATATTTTTTTTTGTTTTATAGAAAAATTTGGGCCTCCGCCGTAAATTATTTTTCTTTTTGCCAACAATTATAATAAATGCAAACAGCCATTTTTAATTGTCTAAATAATGTTTTACAACACTAATTTCAATAATACAATAACAGTAACAAGCTCAGTGTACTACAATTCTAAGTTTGACCATTTCATAATAAGAGTTGAGTTGTCCGTTACTTGGTGACAGTACATTTTTATACAAAATGTAATAAAACTAAAACTTACTTTTTCTACGAGCGTGCGGGAAATGGTTCTTCCTACATTATTTTTTATGTGGGAAGACATTATTCCCACACTAGTGCGGAAAGAGTTTGCAAACGTTCAATGAGGTGTTGAGAACTAGACCGGTCATCCAATTAATGACCTACATGGAAAACTTTGGGTTTTAAAAAATGTGTGGTTTTTAGGTGAGGGTTTTCTGAGATTGGAAATGCATATTAATGCACTATTTAAGATTTTGTGGGTGTTCGTTCTGGCTCTGAACACCTAAAATAATGAGTGTGACGTTGAATAATTGTATTGTTGATTTACCAAGTGACCTTCGGTTTCTATGATGATGAGTTTTTATTGACTTTTAAAATAATTTTAAAGTGTCAAGCATAATCTTATATAAAATATGGAACACGAAATTCCGCAAGATGTTTTGCATTTTGCTAATGTAGCTTCTTTAGAAATTATACCAAAAAAATCTGCTCCTAAATATGAACAAGAATATCCGTTTTTCAACGATTGGTGTTCCCAAAAAAACGTTAATACATTGGACATAGATGATGTTTATCTAGCATATTTTGACGAACCTTGTAAGAAGTTAAAGTCGTCTACAATATGGGCCAGATATTCCATGCTGAAAACGATGATAAAACTGAAGCGAAATGTGGACATCAGAAAACTTTATAAGGTAATTGCCTTTATCAAGCAAAAAAATACGTGCTTTAAACCTAAAAAATCTAAAACGTTGACCAAAGAATATATAACCAAATGTTTATCCGAAGCTCCGGAAAACATTTATTTGTTCCATAAAATTGTGGCTATTTTTGGAATTGCTGGAGCTTGCCGCCGCCAAGAGATAACAAATTTAATTTTGGATGACAATAAAGATAAGAAAGATATCTTAGTGGTTAACATACCAGACACAAAGACACATGTAACACGAACCTTTATTGTTTCCGGTCAAAATTATATTTACTACTACAGAAAATATATAGAATTGCGACCATCAAACACTAGCCAACGAAGATTTTTCATAAACTATCAAAATGGTAAAGGTACAGTGCAGTGCATGTGGATAAACAAAATCGGAAAATTCCCTCTGATATAGCCGGCATCCTTAATCTTGAAAATCCTAAAGACTATACCGGACACTGTTTTAGGAGGTCCTCCGCAGGTTTATTGGCTAATTCTTCTGGGACAGACATTACAGACCTAAAACGACACGGAGGATGAAAATCTTCTTCGGTTGCAGAAAGTTATATAGATGAATCAATAACACATAAAATGCAAATTGCTAATAAAATTTTAACAAATAATGTTTCGAAAAAATAATACCATAAATTCACTCGAACGACGCCATGTCTACAGCCTGCAGCTACAGCTACTACTTCCAACGGCACCATAAGTTCTGGTTTATCCATCTGCTCAAACCGTTTGCTTGATTTAGCTTTCACCGTAAATGACAAATTGTACTTTTAATATAAATTATTATAAATAACATTGTAAAATAGCTAAAAGTCCTAGTTTTAATAACATTATTCATTATTATTACTGTTTAATAAATTTTTACTTTTATCTTCTCACTTTTAAAACATATTTTTTGTCATCTTTTTTTTTTATCTTGGGACAGTCAACGAAGGCTGATGCCTAAGTACTAACGTACCGTGGGTGTCTTCAGTGTGGTGAGAGAGAGTTTGTTCACACGGGACTTAAATTTTTGGAGATTGGGAGGAGAAGGAAAAACTTCTGCAGGCAGCAGGTTCCATAGTCTTGACACTCTAGGAATAAAGGAACGAAGAAAGCGGGAAGTTCGGGGCCTCTCTAACTGAACTGTAAAAGGATGCATAAAAGTTGCACTACGTGTTGCTCTGTTGGGAGCTGCCAGAGAAGGAATAATACTGGCCAATTCATCTGAGCAGAAGCCGTGAAAATACCTATAGAAGAGCGACAGATCCCCTACAGCTCGACGATGGGCAAGAAGAGGAAGCCTTTCTGTGAGCGTTGGATCATTAATAAGACGAACAGCTCTTTTTTGAATGGAGTCCAGAATGCTAAGTGTTGTAGGGGACGCCATTCCCCAGACATGAGAACAATATTCCAAAAAGGGTCTGATTTGGGATACATACAGAGTGTACAGATTGGAAGAAGAGAAATATTTTCTGGCTCAAAAGAGAAATCCAATCTTTTTTGAAGCTGCCGAAGCTATGGATGTAATGTGTTTATGCCAGTTGGGGTTATTCTTAAAAGTAACGCCGACTAGATTAAACGACTCTTTGTTCTGCAGAACTTGGCCGCTCATATGTAAGGGATGAGCATTCGCAGACTTTTTTCGCGACAGCGAACATGACTGTGTTTTTAAGGCATTAAACTGAACACGATTTTTGGCGCCCCAATCCAAGATAAGTTTGAGGTCTTGTGAAGGAGATATTTGCATTGACCTGCGCTTGTTTTCAAAATCAGAATTACACGGTGGCTTAAGAAATTGAATACTAGAGTGGGGGGTACTATCGTCAGCAAAACTATGAATGGGATTGATTGTGGAAGAGAGAAGATCGTTAATGTGTAGAAAAAACAGCGTGGGTGCCAGCACTGAGCCCTGGGGCACCCCAGCATTAATTTGGTAGAAGCTGGAGGAATGACCATCTACACTAACTGATATACGTCGATTAGAAAGGAAACTGGCAAGCCAAGAGCAAAGCTTAGGTGGAAGACCGTAAAAAGGAAGTTTGTTAAGAAGCCCATCATGCCAGACCTGATCGAAAGCTTTGGATATGTCAAGAGCAACGATCTGGGATTCACCAAGAAATTCAAGGGACTTGTTCCAGTTGTGTGAGACAAAGGAAAGAAGATCAGCTGTGGATCTACTGTGATGGAATCTATATTGTCTATCGTGTAAGATCTTATGTTTTTCCAGATACTTTAAGATTTGGGAATTAATGAATTTTTCCATTACTTTGCAAACAACTGAAAGAAGAGATATAGGTCTATAGTTAGAAGGGAGACTTTTGGATCCTTTTTTGGGGACAGGTTGCACACGTGCAGCTTTCCAACTCTCCGGGAAAATGCCCGTGTCGTAAGAGATTCGAAAGAGGCGAGTTAAGACGGGTGCAAGCTCGGGAGCACATTTTTTTAAGACGATTGCTGGTATGCCATCCAGCCCAGACGATTTTTTAGTATTAAGAGAAGAAAGAATACGCTTGATCTGTTTGACTTTAAAGGAAGAGGAAGATTAATAGGAGGATCAAGCGTAGAATTGGCAGCAAATGGTTTGGAAAATAGTTCGGCTTTTCCTTTGGAGGTGGAGACAATTCCATCTTCAGAGATTAGGGGTGGAAAATAATTTGTGCAAAAGTTCTGACTAATATTTTTGGCAAAGGACCAAAAAGCTTTACTGCCATTTGAGCAAGAGAGAACTTTTATCTTTTATTCGATTGTTAAAACGGTCTTTTGCTTCTGAGATGGTCTGATTATACTTCGATGCTGGGACTGGGGTTTTGAAGAAACTTTTTGTGGGCTTGAAATTTAAAAAGTCTGGCTTTGTCACAGGATTTAGAAAACCACGGTTTGTGATTTGAAGTTATGGGGTTCTTTTTAGTGTGGGGAATATAGGTCTCAATGCCTAGTTGAATTGTTTCGGTAATTTGTTTACATATTTCTGAAGGATCGTGAGTAGAAAAGCAGGTAGGATTCCAAGGGTAGCTGGCAAAGAAATCTCTTAGACCATCCCAGTCGGCCGAATTGTAGTGCCAGACGGTTCGTGGCGGCATGCTTTCAGTTGCCTCAAAATGAGTGGAGTATGATACGGTGACCAAACCATGGTCAGAGCGACCAAGGGGAGCAGTTACTGATGCTTGATAGAGTTCGGGGGTGGAAGTAAGAAAGAGATCTAGGGGGTTAGAAATATGGGTGGGAACCCTAGGAAAGTAGGTAGGTTCCATAATTAGATTGGTGAGCGACTTGCTGATTGCGAAATTTTCTGCTGCTCTGCCTTGTGTATCAGTTTTTGTGGAGCCTAGCCAATCCTTATTATGAACATTAAAATCCCCGAGGACGATTACTTCGGCCAATGGAAACTGGGAAATAATATTGTCGATCTTTATTGAAAGGAAATCAAAGAACTCGTTGTAGGAATTGTCAGACGGGGAACGGTATATACAGCAGATGAATTTAGTAGAAGATCTGAAAGTAAGTTTAAGCCAAAGAATATCAGGCCTACCCGATTCGAGGTTAGAAACCCTAACACAAGCCAGGTCGTTGCGAACGTAAGCACAAACGCCGCCATGGGGTCGAAAAGATGAAATTAGTTCATAACCTGGGAAAATGAGGTGGTTGGTTGCTGTTTTGGGACTTATTTGGGTTTCGGTAAGAAATAGTATGTGGGGTTTGGAGGATTGAAGATAATGGTGAACAGAGTTCACGTTAGAGTTAAGCCCACATATATTTGTAAACGATATTAGACTTTTCGATGGTGGCCCCCCAAATGTACCCCTCGCCCGGAGAACCGACTGGAGGGGTATTTTACCTCCGGATAACTTTACGTTCGGGTGTGCCATTATCAGTCATCACCCTTAGTACGCTCGTAGAAAAAATATAGTTCCTAATACTTGCGGAAAGAAATTTCCGGCAATTTTTCTTCCCACACTTCGCGGATGCTTTCAAGCGAGAAAAAGTTTATCAACATTAAAAGGTGGAAAAGGGCTGAAAAGGCCCAAAAAAATGGGTTTCCCGCCAATATCTGCCAAAATATTGCGAATTGAAAAATTTTTGTTTAGACAAAAAATTAAGATTTTCTTATAATCTACAAAAATGGTCCCTATAATTTTTTTCAAAAAATCGATAGTTTTCGAGATAACGGGACCCAAAAGTCCCCTCATTTTAGCTGCCGCTCTACCGCTAGAATGCCGCTATCTTTATGGATTCACTTATAAGCGGGCGGACGAATTGTTCCATTACGCGGGCAATAATGTACATTTTTTAATCATTCAAAGTTCATCGGAATGGGAAAACCCGTACCCATCATTGCATATGAGTTTGGGTCCGTTCTAATTTTTCAGAATATTGAAAAAAGCGGTACAAGTTTTTTTCACAATATTTTGAAAGTATCTCATTAATCTATTGATATTTGTTGAAAAAATGGTTTGTTAATAACATTTCTTTTTTATAATGAGACCTTAGCCAGTGTTCAATGATCTCAGAAAATTTCCTTCACAATCTTTCTTGCGTTTTGATAAAAAATTGTTTTGCCCAAATGTCAGACGTTTGACAATGACTTAGTATGTTGAAATAGCAGTCACGCTAAAAAGGAAAATAAAATCTTTGACAGAATAACAAAGTAAATTTTAGTTTTATTACATTTTGCCTAGCATAATAATAAAAACAAAACTATATTAGGATGTCTTTAGTGAGTACTCGTCAAACATTTCTGTCTTATTATGTTTCGGTTCTGATCCCCGGATATGGAACTGAGTGTGCTCAAAAACTATTAATTTCTACGAACTGTTAGATCGCCTAAAATAAAATAAAGTAAAGGCCCTCAAAAAACCCCAAAAATTTAAAATACTTTTCTGTGTTTTGGTGGCCAATCTACAACTGTTTTTAAAATAAAATTAATCTAAAGACATTCCAATGAAAATTAAATATAATTGATAAAATTGTTTTAATTTTGATATATAAATTTAAGAAATTCTGAGACTTTTGGTTGAAGTTTTCGACGTATGTCAGACCAAGTTCTATACCCCGAGACCACGACCGACGCAATTACCCAACTTGTCGAAACTTAAAAAATAACATTTTAAACCTTAAGATGGGTAAAATTTGGTTTGAATTAGATAAATAATGATTGTTTTATATTTAGAATACAATTTTAGAATATTTAAACTTTTAAAAATCAACCCTTTTTAAAGCTTTAAGTAAAAAAAATATTTACCCTAAAAAAGTGATTTAATTTTAGAATGCTGTTGCAAAAATATGTACTAATTTCATTTTGCATATTTTCAACCCTTATAAATCAATCCTTATTATAGCTTAATAAAAAAAATACCCCAAGAAAAAATTAAAAGCTTGACAGATTTATGAACTAAAAATATTACTGCCTAAAATATTACCAATATTATTATTTTGCAAATATTCAATCTTTAAAAACCACCCCTTACAACATTGCAAATCTTATAAACCAATTTATGGATATAAATAGAAAAAAAAGAATTACATACAAAAATTATACCGGTAAAAGTATAAAGTATACCGGTTATGTCGATTATTATGCTTCAAAGTGAGCTATTCGAGTTTTTCAAAAAAAAAATGATTGGGTTATTAAACATAGCTCCTTTAGTTTTAATAATAGAAAGTTTTTTCAAAAATGATTTTGAAGTGTTTTTTAAGAGCTACAAGGCTATGTGAACTAAATCCCTTTTATCCCTTAGTTTTAAAATGGGATAAGTATAAAGGCTTGAATAAGGTGTTGCTCGCTCGTAAATAGAGGCTTTAAACGGCCATATCTCACCAAATACTTATTGTACAGGAAATCTAAGCAAAGAAAAATCTTTGTAATTAAAAACTACAAATAAATCGGTACTCTAGCATTTTTTTCGTATCTCAAGTATTTTTGGAGTTATTGTGAAGAAAAGTGTTTTTTTTTATGAAATTGCAGAAAATCGTTTTTCATTTTAAGATCCAATTTTTCCAAAATTAAGCGTTTTAAATTGGTCAAATTTTAGGATGTATTGATAATACATACATATATAAAGGAAATTGCAGACGGCTAAAAATTAATTTTAATTAGGAGGGTATTTAGGGGGTTGTTTTCACTGGTTTTTTCGTAGAAAAAAGTAGGGACACACCTTATTTTTATTATAACTTGCTCAATTTTCATGCTAGAGACTTTTTTTGCTTTTGAAAGAAAGGTCCAATTATATACTTTAAAAAAGACCCCGCTATTTGACTTTTAAGAGTTTTTTTTGTTTTTTTTATAAGCTACAATTTTGCTTTTCTCAGTTTTTTCCATAAAATGCATATATTTAGAATTATTTGCGAAAAAACCATTAAAAACGTCGATTTTTTATCGAAAAACTGTGACTTTCAATCGCGAACAACTCGAAAATTATTAGTTTTACGAAAAAAATGTATGAAACATTTTTTTTAGAATTACTTTCTTTATCGATTCCTGTAATTAAAATGTAATAAAAATTTCTACCCTTAAGATGGGGTGGCAACCACCCCCAGGATAAAAGCATCCATCGGGATGATAAAAACTTTGATCCTTGGGCAATTTCCTACCTTCTGTAAAATATTCAGGCAAATTCATGAAGGACGAAAAAATTCCGAGCCAAAATGCTTCATTTCCTGTACTTATATGTCCAAATTCTAATATTATTTTAATTAATTTCAAAGTAGTTTCTGTTATATTTGTAATTTGAATACACACTGTTATTCTTTCTGGGGGTTAGGATGCTTCTTTTTTATTTAAACCCTAATGGGTTTTAAATGAGGAACGGAAAAGCCTAAACTAAAACTTGTCGTTGGCCATATAAACATATTTTTTTAAAATTATTTTTTAGTACAAATTTAGAAAGTAACATAAAAAGAAAACCAGAAAGGTTTTTAACCAAAGTAATATCAAGATTCTACCCATAAAATTTTATTTACATTTTTTAAGCAAATCCTGTTTTCATTCTATTAATTCACTGAAGTAGGTAGAATTATTGGCGCGTAGGATACTTATTAATCAGCCGCCTAATTACCAGCTTATTTGCAAATAAACCTGAGTAAATATTATACATTAGCAAAGTCCTTATTTAGATGTGCCACATCGCAATTTATGGATATTTAATAAAAAAACAATTAACGTGTTTATTTTGCAATATTTTTATAACTTTTTTCTATATGTGAACGGTACGAGTATATGTTACATACAGGTTTATAGGGTATAGAGAGTGTTTTAAATTTTATCGTTATTATTAAGATCCTAAAAACCACAAGGAATACAGGGTCATTTAAAATTTGACAAAGTTGCGCAGTGGTTGTGTTTTTTAAAATAAAAGGAAATACATACGGCCGAGTGATGAACGCGTTGTAAAATTTAACAATGGACTTAGCAGTTTAGAATGTTTAACAAAACGTCATTGTCAGTGTTATTCAATGATTTTAGTAGGCAACCTGTCAAAATCTGACATTTTGTTAAACATTCTAAACCGTTGTTAACTTAGCAATTGTTAAAAGGTAACAACGGTTTAGAATGTTTAACAAAATGTCAGACTTTGATAGGTTGCCTACTAAAATCATTGAACACTGACAATGACGTTTTGTTAAACATTCTAAACTGCTAAGTCCATTGCTAAATTTAACAACGCGATCATCACTCGGCCGTTAGTCTTTAAAAACAATAAGGACGCACATGTCTTGGGTATAAATTTAGTTAATAGCCTATATCGAGCCACAAAAAGAGTAGTATATTCTGCATATTTTAAAGGATTTTTTTTTTCAAAATATTGCCAATTATTTTTAAATCTTTATCAATTTAACCAAGTTTAATTACATTAAGCAGCCACTATTCTTGTTAATATAGAAACGTCGACTACTTTAACACTTTTCTTCTATATAAAATACAAGCAACTCAGTGGTGGAGGAGATTTTTCTGGCCTGCGGTGTTACCACCCCACATGCCCTTAGAATCTAGATGTGTGAGTCAGTTTTGGTTGGGTTGAATTTTCCTGTTCTTTCTTTATTTTTATTTTTCTCCACCTTAAAGTTAAAAAAAGATGCTGGCACTGACATGGCAAAGGTAAAAAGTTTTGGTGGTAAAATTATCCTACAGTCGGATCTCCAGGTGAGCGGTGCTTCTGGGTGACCCCAATCGAAAAGTAAAATATTATTCACCAGTATCTGTAAACTAACTGCAGTAATCTAAACTCCACATACTAAACTAAATTGTGATCAGTTCCAAAACCCACCTCCTTCTTCCATGATACTAACATCTCGCATCCTATCGTCTTCATGGCAAATGGTATATGTGCTTACGTTCGCAACGATTTAGCTTGTCCTATAGTTTTTAACCCCAAATGAGGATGGTCCAACATACTTTGGCTGTAAGATACCTTAAGATCTTTTACTAAATTTATCCGCTGTATTTACTGGTCCCGTTCGGGGAAGTCCCACATTAAGATCTTTCTTTTTTTTTACAGCAAAGGTTGATTATTTCATTTCCCAGTTTTCTTAGCAGGAGCATTCGTTTGTGGTGATTTTATTGTTTACAACAAAAATTGGTTTGAATCTCTTAAGATGGACCATCAGGGCATGGCAGCCGAAACCTTAATACTCTAATAAAATAAGAGTTTCTAATAATACTTGAAATTAATAAAATCTTTCTCTAACTGCGAACCCTCAACTCCACCAAACATTGGAAACTGCTCCCCTTGGCGGCTTATACCATGGCCTGGTTACTCTGTCATACTCTCTGCATATTCTGTGTGACCAAAATGCATGGCACGACGCACCATCTGGTACTACACTTTAGCTGATCGAAATGGTCTGAGAGATTCCTTCGCCACGTATCACTGGAATTGTTCCAGCCTTTGTTCTTACGATCTCCCCGAAAAATGTTAAGATTGTGGGCGTTTCGTTCAAGAATAACTTTAATGGACATAAATACATTAAACCCATACCTACATCAGCTTCTAAAAAGCTTGGATTCCTCTTTACTTTTACCCATCGATGAGCTGTAGGGAATCAGTTGCATTTTCTAGTTATTTCCACGGCCAAATTCCAAGGAATTATTCAATTTAATGTCTTGCCACTTAGTGACACACTTACGCATTCTTTTACATTCCACCTGGAAAGGCTCCGAAATTTTCATATTGTTTGTTCCTTTATCTCTACAGTGGACAGACTCTGAAAACTGTTGCCTGCATGTATTCCCTTCCCCTCTAAACCTCCAAATCTTTAAGTACCGTATTAATAAACTATCTTTTATTTCACTTAGGCCACCCACTATACGTTAGTACTTAGGCTCTAAGCCTTGGTGAACTGCCCAATGATTTAAAAAAACACACAATTCCGAAATGTTAATTATTTCATATTTTCCAATATCTTTAGGTTTTGTAAAAATCAAGTTTTTGTAACTCTTATAGCTTTGAATGATTTCGGCCCGTTTTGGTACGACGGAATTGGGAGGTGACAACTGCTATGTCCTACGTCATAACCGTAAAGCCTGTTTTTGATAGCAGTGTTAAATAATATTTTTCAAATAATTGAAATTTTTACCGTTTATTAAAAAGGTAACAGCTTTCTGTTCTATGGTAACTTTTAAAACAATATCTATGAATTTAATAATTTCTAAGTCTCGTTATTTTTTTAATATAAAAATAAATAAAATGTAAAGTAAAAGACCAACAACTCTAGAAAAGGATGAGAACCTACCGAATCCATTTACCGACCTACAACCCACGGTATATCAGTTAACAAACCAAAGAGGGTACCCGAGTTGGTTTGACGTAACTATTTTTTTTATCCGAAATTGGTTTTAAGGCATTTAACCAACCAAAGAAGGGTACCAGAACTAACCAAATCGGGCCGAAATGGCCTTGGTCATGTTTGGGCGATACCAAAGGCGTTGATTGCACCTTGTTAACTCACCATTGTCTAATAAAAGCATTGTATATCAGTTGTAGGTGACAAATAATGTTTTGTCGGTGTTATTTTTAAATAGTAAATATTAATATTCCAAACACTACAATTATTTAAAATTATTAAAGTTTAAAACTTTAGTAAAATATGTATAAATAATTGTTACTGTGAGACCAAACAACAATACATTTCTGGAAAATACGTGACAAATTTCAATTATCAAATGTAATCTGTGTTTCATCTAAAATTGTATAATTAGAGGTGATGAAGGGAATAATTAGACGTAATTAGTATAATTATTAGTTTAGTAATGTTAAAGAAAAAAAGAAAACCTCGGTGGCCTTCTCTGTAATAAAAAATACGCTCATTCCAACTAGAATTTTTTTACCGCTTCTTTCAAAACTATTTTAAAACATTTAAATTGATCTGTGTCATATTTTGGGTCTTGACTGGTTTTTTATAATGTTAACAGCAAACTATTATCAAAAATATATCGCATTATTGATCAACGGAAAGACATTTTTATTTGTTTTTTTTTTAATAAAAATAGCTTATTTCTACTTAATTAAAATACGGATATATTTTTTTTATTGAGAGTTGATTCTAAATTCACATGTTAAACTTTTGTTTGCATTGAATTAATAACATCATTATGTTACTATAGCTTATATGAACCCTCCGGTATAGCTGCCAAGTTAGTCTATTTTGGATCCTTAATTCACATTAGAGTTATGGTAGCAAAACTGGGTCTGTTTTGTCGTTCTAGTTTTTGTATGCAAATTTTATATAAAATTTCATGGTCTTTTACATCTAGTCTTAAAAAATAAAGTTACTCCTAGTATACGGGGTTAAAAAAAATACCAGAAGGAATTAAATTTTTAGAAATTAACAGTTCATATCACCTAACACTTTAAATTCGTCTCTGACTAACTAAAGACCAGCTACCTTAATTTAAAAAGTTTCTAAATTCTTATTGTTTCAGAGTTTTTAAATTTCAAAAAAAAAAAACAGAAATGTAAATAAAGCTGGCTTTCGCGGCCATCGTCTGCGTCAGATATGCTTCTGCTCTTAACCGAGAAGCATATCTTCTGAAGAAGCCAACCACTCCTGCTAGCAAAATCTCAAGAACACGAAATTACCAACGACGACCTAACAACACAAAAAACAGAAGTTTAGAAACGTTAAAGCATGATATTGATTTCTAAAAGTTTTTTATTAAAAGCAAGTAGAAATGTGGAATACGTTTGTTAAGTGATCAACTTACTATATTTTACTCAATATTTGATCGGTTATAAATCAAAAAAGATCTATACCTTATAGAATCTTTTTTTTTGCAAATTAGTATTTTTTTTGTAATCTAGGAACCGATAAACCCAAATATCTAATAATATTTTAAAATATATATTTTTACAACTACAATACTTACAATAAAAACGTTTGCAAATAAATATCAGAAATATTTATAACCAAAAAATTTTAGGCGACATAGCAAACAACATATTTTACATTAAAATAGGTTTTTTAAATTTTTTTATATAAGTTGCTAATAGAGTCCTAGCTCTCCTGCCATTCTAGGGTACAAAAAAACGAAACATCATTTTGTTGCCAAAAAATATTATTTATATTATTATATAATTTCCAGTGGCAAAAACACTTTCTTTAAAATTAAAAAGTGTTTATTTTAAGTGTTTATGTGCAAATCCTAAAATTTACAGTTTTATGCAATATTTATTTTACTTGCAATAATTAGTTACCAATAAACTTTCCCGTCATATTATATATTAGAATCTGTATAAATACAGGTAATTTACCTATCAAGGAACTTATACTAATTGATGAATTTATAAAACTGAATTATACAGGGTGTAACATAGTAATTAATTACCAATAATAAATGTACTATAAACATAAAAATTTAGAGTAATTGCTAATAAACAATAATTTATCAAAAAAAAAAAAAAAAATGCTAAAAATGTTGTCTCCAGATGCAATACATTGTCAAAGACAATTGTAGTTATCACTATAACTACAATTGTCTTTGACATTGTCCAATGTATTTATGCGCTTCTATATATAATAAATCCAAACGATAACGATGTGTTAAATTGTATTGTTTTTTTTTTTCGGTATTTTGTAATTATGTAATTAAAATATCTGCATTTTTTCCAATCATAAGTGTTAACAGTATCTATTAATGTAGCTGTTGAGAATGACCACCACCTTCAACTTGGCAAGCCCCAACGCGATGGTAAAAGTAATCAACGGAGTGCTGAGAAAATTATCGGCGTTAAATCAGGTGATCTAGGTGGCCATTCAATATATTCAATAGCACCTCGTCGACCAATCCAACGACCCGGAAAAATTTTATTAAGATATCTGCGAACATTAAGACCAAAATGTGGAGGGACACCATCTTGCTGAAACCATAGTCTTTCATATGGTATGTCTGGATCGACCGCATTTGGAAACATTACCGCTAAACCAGGATTCAAATACGACAAAAAAATTAATTATCATGCTGCTGTGAGATCACCTTCAAGTATGGCTTTAAAATTTATTCTAGTAAAATTGTATGCGTATATATATATATATATAATATAATATATATATATATATATATATATATATTATATATATATATATATATATATATATATATATATATATATATATATATATATATATATTATATATATATATTATATATATATATATATATATATATATATATATATATATATAATATATATATATATATATATATATATATATATATATATACTATATGATATATATATATATATATATATATATATATATATATATATATATATATATATATATATATATATATATATATATATATATATATATATATATATATATATATATATATATATACATATATATATATATATATATATATATATATATATATATATATATATATATATATATATATATATATATATATATATATAATATATATATATATATATATATATATACATATATATATATATATATATATATATATATATATATATATATATATATATATATATATATATATTCTTTTATTTGATGTGTTTTTTGTTAGTTTTGCTTTTTTTTAGAAAGTTATTTCGGGCGGTCCGCTTTGAAATAAAAGCACTGTATGGAGGAATCACGGAAAATTAATATAAACTTTATTATAGAATTTACATTTTGCTAAGAATAAAAAAAAGCGATCAATAATATTTATAAAATAATAATTTTAAAAGTTAACCAGTTGATGGTTCGATGGCCAAATGCATGAGAATAGGAATAGAATTAAAACAAAAGCCGGATCATGATGCAACAAGACAATACATATAACCGAGATTTATACTCTTTTGTAAGAATCCTTTTTACGTTTATGTGAAAACTTGGTATTTAAATGCAGGGATTGTTGGTTTTCCTTTCATTCAACCTGATTTTAAAGTAAATACCTATTTAGAATTATAATTAGTTAAAGTGAAGTTTTGTTCTTTCACCGTTGTTACTAAGATGGATTAAAACATTATTGATTTAGGACTTCGTATTTAAAACGAAACCATTTGATAATTTGGTCGGTCAGTCTGTCACAAACGTTTCAAAATATTAAATTTGGCATAATGTTAGGTTTTTCAACCGCAGATATAGTTTGACAAAGATTATTGTTTAAGAACAGTTTTACACATACAAAAATAAACAATTTTAAGAGCTTTAAACTGTTTTGTGTGAAATGTATTGTTTTGTGGTAATTGCGATGAATATTGAAGGTGTAATTACCCTTTACTTTTATTACATTAAACCGTATTGTCTTCAATCGGAATAAAGAAACACGCTGATTTTTTTTCCTTTTGCTTTAAATGAAATAAATTAACGAAGCAAAAAAACTAATATTGGAGATCGACAACACTTATGTCATAACAGGGCTTTTTGGTCTGACGACAAATTTAAATATTCCATTCAAAACGCATGTCCTGGGTGCCCAATTTCGCTGAAAGTGGAGACTACCTTCAGGGTACGTTCTTGGGTCGCTGATTCCGAATTTCGGGGTCACCTCTAAAAAGGCAAAAAACACCCTTTTTAGGGGTTGTTTTTATAAAAAACTTATAAAAATGTTCTTTTGGCACCTAGTATATGCTCTCAGGTTCCGTTTTTTTGGGGTTGCTCATTTTAAATTTTGGGGTCCCGAAACCCTTAAACCCCGGCGTCACCTCTAAAAAGGCAAAAAACACCCTTTTTAGGGGTTGTTTTTATAAAAAACTTATGAAAATGTTCTTTTGGCACCTAGTATACGCTCTCAGGGTACGTTTTTTGGGTCGCTGATTTCGAATTCGGGGGTTCCAAAACCTTTGAACCCCAGCGTCACACCTAAAAGGGCAAAAAACACCCATTTTAAAGGTTTTTAAAGAATGATACTATAAATAATTTATAGACATTATTTAATATTAATAAAAATTTGTATTTTTCATAACATTTTATTAATTTGAGCCCAAATTAAATTTAAGGGTAATTCATTGGGGCTGAAACAACCCCCAATGAATTACTCTAAAATAACGTACATTAAAAAAAATAAAAACAAAAAATTTTGTTTGCATAGTTTTACTTTTAATTTAAATTGGATATTTTCTAAGCCCCCAAAAGGGGTGCGAGGGGTACTTATAATCCCTTAGGAAAGGAAAATATTTTTTTGGTCGTAAAATGGCTGTTTATTCAAAATTTAAGGCAAAAAGCAAAATATTTTTTGTTTTTTTTTAATAATTGTCCGATATTTAAGAGATGATTGGGGGTTGTTGTAGCCCCAATGAACTACCCAAAAATTTAATTTGGTCCCAATTTAATATACTGTCACGCAAAATAAATAAAACAATTTATCAATAATAAATAATTTCTATATAGTTTGTATACGTTTGTTATCAAAAAAACCAAAAAAGGGTGTTTTTTGCCCTTTTAGGGGTGACGCTGGGGTTGAAAGCTTTGGGACCCCCAAGTTTAGAATCAGCGACCCAAAAAACGTCCTGAGAGCATTTTTAGATGCCTTAAGAGCATTTTCATGAGTTTTTTTTTAAGATTTTCGTTAAAAAATCTTTTAAGGGTGTTTTTTGCATTTTTAGGGGTAATGCCAGAATTTCCCAGCTGCGGGGCCACAAAATTCGTAATCAGTGATCTAAAAAACGTTCCCTGAAGGTAGCGTTTTGAATGGACTAAAAGGGTCAGGCGTAAACTTTAAATCGAAATTTCACCGATTTTTTTTTCTAAGAAAAGATATTTGGGACATGATTATTTAATAGATGAATGAAGAGATTTGACGTGTATTTAAATCAAAATAAATTTCATTTAAGGGGCTCATTAGCACGGTAATTCAATTACACTATTAAGAACATAAATTTAGGTCATAAGTGACAAAAATTTATTACTAATTTGCTTTCGTTAGGTAAATGACTCGTAGACAATTTTTCATATTTATTGATGTGACCACATCAATATTTGAATGCCTTTTAAAGATTTCATTGAATAAATCATTTATAAAAATCACTAACGATTTTTATTGATGTTGTTCAATAGAATAATGATCTTGATATTTCAAAATTCATAAGAGTTATCGACATAAATAATTTGCGGTGAGGTACTTAAATATGTTAATATAATTATGATGCGCTATTTTGATCATATGATAAATTATTTTTGTTTAATTTCTTTTTTGTCTTAAGTGATGCATATTTATAAAAATATATATTCATCTGTTTATTTATCCTTGACATTAGATGGCATGTTTTGGTAAAACAAGAATAACACACATAATTCTATTTATTATTATGTCAACCTCATCAATAAATATTAAGTTTTTAATGACGTTAATATAAAAGATGACATTTTACCTGTTAATTTCGTTTTAACTGTTAGCTTTGTTTGTTATTAGTAAGTAATTTTTCTTAAGTGCTTTTACAGTTTGAAAGATTTCTTGCGTAAAATTTTTCTAACCGCACCTGCGCACTTTATGGTCTTTAAAATCGCTGCAAGAAGTATACAGCAGGCACTATTTTTTTGCAGCTATCTGGCTATTTTTAAAAAACATTTTACTGATTTTAAAGGTACTAACCTTACATTTTTTGACACCTATAAAGGTCACTTAACCCAAAAGAGCATTAAGCGTTGGTTAAAATATTATATTTATATAAACAACCAAAAAATATATTTGTTCATTCATAGTATACTTAAGAAATTTAAAAATACTTAAATAAGTTGTTAACAAATTGGAGTAAGTTGATAAACCTTACTGTCAATACAAATTGAACTGTTAAAGTTTTCAAAAAAAATGCATGCAAAAAAAAATTGCAGCAATAAAAATTTTACGCAAGAAAACTTTCAAACTTAACTGTTAAACCACCATTCAGATCATCATCATTATTTTAGATTTGATGAGATTTAGGCACCGAGGTAAGCAAATTACATTTAAAATTAGTAGTTTTGCCTAACAGTCTAAGATCCGAATTAAAGACGACCATGGCTGCAACCATGTATATACTAGGGATTTTATAAGCCAATATGGCCGCTGCCTTTGATCATAAAAGTTCGCAACTTAATAGAAAAAAGGTGTAAAATAAATAAAAATACAAAGTTTTAAAAGGTGTTTATAAAATATTGTGTGCCACATTAGTGTAAACATCAAGAATTGTGTACAAAAAAAGGGGGAATATAGTGAAAATGAGGCTAGTTTGATTTTCAACTTTGATGATAAATATCTTAAAAACGAAACGTTGCCGATTTTTTTTTTTTTTTGGATTTGTAATCAGCGCCCCAAAAAAACCCCGTGTACCAAATTTGGTCAAAATCGGAGAGAAGACAACTTTCGAGACAATTACCCTCAAAACATTAACTAAATTATTGTCTTGTTCTTGATTTGAGATTTTGGGGCGACCACCTCCAGCTCTTCTCTCAAAGGAGTGTGTTTCCTGCCATTTTTTTTTAACAAATTGAATAGTACTCTTTGGGATGTTAAGCTCTTCCGCCACATCCCTTTCTGGCCAACCTCTCTGCTCAATATCATGAATAATTAATACTTTTTGATCCAAAGTTAAGTTTGGCATTTTAAAAAATATTTTTAGACACTGACGACGGACACCTATTTCTTTATTAGGTTTTTCAACAGGTATTTATATTCAGTAGAAGGTGGCATAAGCCTTTTTTACAAAAGGGAAAAAGAATTGCCCAAGATTTAATGGCCGTGTGCAATAAAAAAGTATATTATATTATAAGGATTAAAAGTGCATCTCGCCATTTTTGCTCGTAAAAAAGCACTCTTAGTCCGTATGAAATATACTATTTTTTCTCCAACCAAGTCAAAATTAATACATTTAGTTATTCAAAAATCGTTTTTTCAACTTTTTTTAAATATTGTAAATGGAAAAACATTTATAGCATATTCCCCGTATTTTTAGTGTTTTTCAATTTTGATACGCGCCATTTTGGACCCGCTATCTTAGATTTCAAATTTTTTTTTCTACCTCAGATTCGTGATAAGTTACCACGAAAACCCCTAAGTAAAATGTTATATCCATATTTCCCGTACTATTTTAAGTGTTTTTCTATTTTGATACCCGCCATTTAGGATCCGCTATCTTGGATTTAGAGTTTTTTAAATTTTGACCTCATATTTGTAATTGGTAACCCCGAAAACCCCCGAGTAACAATATTTAGGCCAAAATATCGAGTGAAAATATGTTTTACCCAAAGACTCAAAATTTCAGTTGCTACTTTTTCAAATTGGGGCAGAATTAAAAAAAAATAATCTCAAGACAGGGCTTCGACACCAAATTTTATGAGCTTTTCATTAAAAAAATAAAATTGAAATTTGGTGAAGCTGAGCGTTCTGTAGCCATTTTTGAAACAGTCTGCATCATTTTATGCAATTGTGGGTTGGTCGGTCCACATTTTTGTTCCACTATTTTTTGACTTGGCAAGTTTTTTACAGATCTGTCTGTAATAATATAGGTTTTTTTTAAATACAGAGTGTTTTTCTTTATTAATACAGACAGATCAGTAAAAAACTTGCCACGTTAAAAAAGAGTTGACCAAAATTGTGGACAGAACTTAGTCTAATTTTAAATCCCTGTACATTAACAGTCCATAAGTGTTTTTGGTGGATTTTTTTACTTTTGTCTGGGTACAATGAATGGAAAAAGGAGAAATGCCTTTTTTCTTAGTGTTCCTCGCTCTGTAGGTAGCACCTAATCTTTAGACTGAATGACGAAACAAAAATTAATTATTATCCAAATCTTTTACATCTGGAAACAGAATAAAAATAATGGTTTAACCTATGCATAAAATGCAAATAAAAAGCAAATTTTAATGCACAGTTTTAAACAATAAAATCACTGACGGTGACTAATTGTTTACATTACATTCTTCGTTCGTAAGAAATGTCGGCCACTCTATATTTATAATAATTTAAAATTAAAGATCTTGTTTTTCAAGACACAAGGACGGTTATTATGCATCATTTTAAGGTCACTTACACCTCCAATTTTAACAATGGACTATTATTTATTTTATTAGTAAGTTCTTGCAATCGATAAACCTAACTTTAATTAAAAAACCTTGCCGAGCGCTTCTGTTTGGTGCCCACTAGTGATATAACGAATATTCGCATTCGCATTCGCGAATATTTGTATATTTTTGCATATTCGCACTCGCATTCGCATTCGCAAAATTTCTGCAAATGTTTTGCGAGTATGAGTATCAGAAAAAAAACAATATGAAGATAATAGTAGGTTAATAAAATTAAAATCCATTTATTTCCTATTTTTTTATTACACGAAAAAGTACCTTAACCTCGTAAGTAAGTCTTTAATTTATCATTTGGTATTATTTATTTATTTACTTTACTTTGGGCAATAAAGCTAACAATTAAATTTTTATTAGAACTTATAAGTTTTTAATATATCTTTATATAATCATCTTCTTGAACAAAACTAAAAATAGTAATCGAATATGTACATTATTTTTCTACAATAAACTTTTTAATGTTTAGATAATCATCATCTTAAATAAAACCAAAAAATATAATAATCAAACTAAAACTAAATTATTTTTTTTAACAAAAACCGAATATTCGCAATCGCATTCGCGAATGTCGGTAGCAGATATTCGTATTTGCATTTGCACTCGCGAATTTTCCAAAAATGACAATCGTTACATCACTAGTATCCACTTTCTGCGGCAACAACTAACACACCGCGCCGCGCTAAATTACTATGCACCTTAACAGTTTTATTCGTATAGCCGAATGACTTTCGTGCCAAGTATTAAGAGCTTATACATGGGAAGTACACATGGTTAGTACCAACTAGAACTGAAGAAAACGAGGATTTGTTCTTAGATAATAAAAAAAACTTAAGATAACTAAAAATATTTTCCAACAAGAAGTAAACAGGGCTTTTATCATATCTAAAAAATGTGAAATAGCCATCTTGTGTATTTTTTCCATAGAATTTAAAAAAACAGTTAAGAAAATGGTTTGAACTAAAATAAAAAAGGTACCACATGAAGTTTTTAAAAGCGTCGTATTTTTCAAATCAAAGGGATTTCGTTTTCATTTTTGGTAACTACAGAATTAATTTCATTCATATAAAAAAAATTGCGATTGCAAGTAAAAAAAAGCAACTCGACTGTAAAGGGGTGCATAAAAGTGTTACTCTCTTGGAAGCCGCAAGGGGAAGAATAATATTGGCTAACTAGGAAAACCATAAAAATTCCCATAAAAAACAACAGGCCTCCGCAGCTCATCGGTAGACAAGTGTGTTAGAATGGAGTCATTAATAAGGCAAACGACCCTTCTTTAAATGGATTCAAAATTGCTAAGAGTTGTAGGAGACGCCATTTTCCAGACATGGAAGCAATATTTCGAACAGGGTCTTATTTAGGATACATACAGAGTATATAGATTTTCGAAGCTACTGTAGCTATTTATTTATAATATATCCAAAGCCACAGCAGCTTCAAAAAAGCTGGGATTCCTCTTAGGGTATATACCTGTGCCAATTATAATCGTTTTCGAAATAAATTGCCTGCTCATAAGTAAAGAGTGAGTATTAGTAGATTTTTTCGCGACACCAAAAACGGTTGTATTTTTAAAGCTTTTGAGCATTTTTTTTCTTCTAAAGCCAATAATATTAAAATTTTAGATTATTATAATATTATTTTAGAGGACTCCGTATTCTAAAAAATAGCCATAGTGGTGGCGGTAATTATGGCCATTTTTAAATTATCACATCTCCGATTTGTAAAAAATTAAACTGATCTTGTCATAATCTGTCATAATATTATTTATTTATTTAAGTAATAACTTTTTTAAAAATCTTAACTGGGTTTTTCTGAAAAACAGTTTAGTTTAGTAAAAGGCCATTTTATACCCTTTTGATGAATAATTAAAAAAATACAGCAATAATAAATATTGTTAGGGTGCTGTATAAAAGATAAGACTAGGTGGTCATAAAAAACGGGCTGTAGATTGTGTAGATATCGAAATATTATATATTTTTACGCCTTTATTGTTTTCCATACATCTGGTAACCCCGATGTGATAGGACAAATAGCCGGAGAGCAGCCATATTGAATAACTTAGGAAATTAAAAACTACAATTTAAAGTGTGATTAATTTAATAACATTTTAAAATAGAAAATAAAATCAATGTCTGTCAGGCTTGACGCGCTTGCAAAACTGTTTTATCATGCCCAAGCCTTTACAAACGCTTGGATGCCGTTTACACGCTTGCGAGTGCGTTAGTGAGTTTCAAGCGCTTGCCGCAAACTTCTTTGATTTGTGTTCAAAAAAAGACACCTGCCCGGATCGGCGGCAAGCTCTTGCAAGCTCACGCAAGCCAAGCCAAACACCCCGTTTACACGCTTGCGTTTTGTGGAGCCTTGTTGTGACTTGCCAAGCGTTTAAACGTAGCATAGTGCTTGTCGCGCTTGCCAGACCAAGCGTGTAAATGTAGCATCAGGTCTGAATCTTTTTCAGGTTTTTCAAAGAAATAGGACTTTTTTACATTATTTTTTATTACCGAAGAACTAATAACCCTAAAATTTTAAAATAATTCTAGCTAAATACCAAGTATTTAAATTATATCGTAGTTAAAATTCAAGTCACTAAAATAAATACTTTCAGAGATACACATTATTGAATTTTACATTAAAAGTGTCAAACTTAATGGTTAATATTTGCTTTATCTGTACAAAAAGTACAGAAAAACCTTGCACAATTTATTAGGACATTTAATTCCCTCTTATAAGCGTTTCTACAATTTTTCTTTAGGACACTTGAGTTAGGTAAAAAACACGTTAAATAAAACATCCCTTAGACTGCATACAAAAAAAATGATAATGTTTAATCGCATCTTGTAAATGTCCCTTGCACCCCCAAACATAGGGCACAGTTTTATATAAAATTGTGCAGGGTCCTGCAAAAATCCAAATTTTCTGCTCCAAGTAAAATTTTTAACCTGTATACGGTTTTTTTTTAATATCACGAAATAACGACACAAGCTTAAATTCAACTGTTATTTTAACAAAAATTTAACAAGCCTTATAGATTTTGTTAGGTGATAAAAATAATTAAAAAAATCGCGATTTTTATGCAAGAAACTGTATTATGTTTTTAAACTTGTATGTCACCAATTTTTAAGCGTCTTAGAAAAAAATCGTGGAGAAGCTTTTAAAAAGCATTAAATGGACTTATAAAAAGTTTTTCTAAATTTTTTAAGTTCACGAATAAATTTGACACTACTACGTAATGTATATTTTAAAAAAAAACCTATATCTCCAGAGGTATTTTCTCTAGCAACTTTAATTTTTACTACGATATAAAGTCGGAATTGTTTTTTTGTAGTTACGTCATCCAGGTAAAAAAACGTATGGCGTAAATAGATAATAAGATATTTTTGTCAATCAATATTAGGTTATAGTATATTATTCAATGTGCATGTAATTATAGCTAATACTCACGATGATAAAGTTTGCGTGACGAGCCGAAGGCGAGTGACGTAATTCATCAGAGTGAGTAATAGCTATTACATGCGAGTAGAATACTATACTTTTTCAACGACTTATCTTTTATACAGTGAGTTACATAGCTATTTAAATTACCTTTTTAATGATTTATCATAGCTGCATTTTAATTAAATTTTTCGGAACTTAAACAGATATCAACCAGCAATTTTTCTGTCAGGCAAAGCACACTATTATTTTTATACACTCTTTACTATCTTATAAGGTCACAGGATTGTGAAAGATAAACTTTTTTTTCTTCAGATAAATTAATTTTGTTAATAATTTTTATTGTTTTCGATATTGACAATTATTAAAGGTCGACTTTTTAAAACTTAGATATGTTAGACATAGGGTAAAACCCGGATAGTCGCCCCAGGGGTATAGTTGCCTTGATTGCAATAACTCTAGTTTCGCGAATGACACACAACGTTATTTTATTTATCTATAGACTCTGCAAATACAACTAAGATGGCAGTGTTACATGTCTCTTAGGATTGCATGGGGACGGCTAGGTGCATCAAAGATTTTGCGGATAAACTTCCTCTTTCTCGGCGGGGCATCGACCCTAAACGTAATTTACATGGATTAGGCAACTATCCCCATATGGGATAGTTGTCCTAAATTAAAGGTCCGCAAAACTTGTAATACTCGGGAAGTACCAAAGATAATGTTTATTCCTTTCAATAATTTGAAGATAATAAACCAAAGTACCTACCCGTTTTACAAATAAAGAATCTTGCTGTTGTGCTAAGAGATACATAGTTATTTTAAAAAGTGAGGCATCTATCCTGGTTTTACCCTACCTGTATACGTGCGTTTGATGCTACTATGTAGAGGTCATCGAACCCGTGAGTAATGGATCATTACTCACTGGTAGGTAATAAGTGTTATTATCTATTCAAAAATTAGTTAATAATAAGCATATTATTAAACAGTCGTAGAAAAAAAAATTACTATCTCGTTCAGAAATCAATAGTCTGTTATGTTTTTTAAACGTTCAGAAATTAACAAAGGGTGATTTAGCAGTGTATTATAATTTTTACATTTGTGTACACACTTTCAATCTCAAAAATTAAAAACAATCTTAATAACAATTTAAAAGTATTATGATTAATCATGAATAATAAACAAACACTTAATTCTAATTATATTAGCTTTTTTTAAACTAGAAGAGAAACAATTTATTATTTGATTTTTTTCACTTGAAGCCTATACTTTTAATCCATCTTCTTAAGGAGTCGGTGAAAAACTCAAAATGTTTAATTCATTTCCTGAACTTATGCCTTATTGTTGCCAATGTTATATATTCTTTGCTTGCGTACATGGAATAAATTGTGTCTTGAGTTATATTTTTTAAATATGTTTTAATTTTGGTTTTTAGGGTCTTTTGCTTGAAGGACATAGTGGAAACGTAATCCTGGTCTTATTTTATACAATTCTTCTTTATATTGCGATTGTTGTTGGACTTAAATTTGTTGCATCTGCGGCTCGCTGTATTACATTCTTAATTTGACTGGTTCCTTTTTCAGTTGAAAAAAAGCCAGATATTTTATTTATATCTTTTTCTCGGCATTATTTAAAACTTTTTGAAATAACTTTTAACAACAAGTTGACACACTAATGTTTTTGATTGACCGTGACGAATACTTCACATAACCAAAAATATGAAAAAAATAATCATTGGACACCAATTTTTTTCAAAAGTTTGGTATCACCGCTGTTTGAAATATACTAAAGAAAGATAAACAAAAAACTTTAGTACAGAGTGTCCAATTTTCGTTGTCATTATGGGGTTTCTCCGTTGCTAGGGAATAAAAAATTTTTAAATTATATATATATATATATATATATATATATATATATATATATATATATATATATATATATATATATATGCTCGAAATGGTTGCCATTTTCTCTCACACAGTTTCACACACTTTGGTAATTCTGCGTAATAAATTTAATATTGGTGCGGGATACGATTGTATCTGTCTAAAAGCCTCTTGAATGGCATGACGAAGATCTTCAACTGTATTGTGTCAAGTTCTATAAATTAAATTCTGTAAATAGCCCCAAAAAAAGAAGTCTAAGACAGAGAGGTCAGGAGACGTAGAGTGCCAATCCAAAATGTTCTTCTAAATACTGTCTAACAATTTGGCTATTGTGTCCTGGAGCACCATCTTGCTGAAAAAATATGTATCGGCGATTCGCTAAAGAAACATCTTCTAATAATTCGGAAAGAGTATTTTGTAATATCCGAAGATATCGTTGTGCACGCGACACTAAACCCAAAATATTTCTTGTCGCTCTCGTGGAAATATAAGATGTTGATTTTTACGTGACCAGTATCTAGTATTTTGTTAATTGAATATCAAGTCGCTACCTATATAACTCTCATCTGACCAAATAACAGTCCTTGCAAAATTTAAATCCTGATTTATCTTTCCCAAGTACCAGTGACAAAAATTCGCCTTTTAACATCTGCAATATGTAAATGCTGGACAATTCTTGTTTTATAGTTTATTTTGATTTCTGGGAATATCAAATAATTTTTCTTTTAATTCTTGTTTTGTAAGGCCTATATTTATATTTTCTTAATATTGTTTGAGCGCGGGACTTTACTACACCCACTTCCCTCTCAATTGTTCTACAAGAAGATGTAGGCGCTATAGTAAGCCCTAAGACGTTAGTTTTCATACTAAGTATAAAATAATCAAAGTAAATTACAATTGCCACTGTGGTTATAATTAATTTTAAACAAAATACATGTTTCTATAAAGTTCGTCTGCTGCGTTTATATTTTCGTGGCACTCTATGTAACAAATCAGCATATTATAATATTCAAAATTTTCAAATTCTTCATTTGCAGCCATTCTTTAAATTTAAAACTGGAAAGAATACCCCCAGTCTGATAGCGATGTTGACACCTGTAAATAATTCAATTTTATTTTTTTTGCTTCCATGGCTTACTGGCATTATACTATCATAATTACAAATTTTTAGAAAAGATTGTAAAATATTTTATTTAATTTGATTTTAGTATCTAGCTTTTAATATATTTTTTCCAGCATAAAAATAGAATAAAAAAAATGTTTTTGAGAATTTTGTTATGGAAATTACGGCCAACTAAAAAAATAACACATAAAATTTTTATTTTTGGAGGTTTTTGACATCTCAAGATACAAAACTGGTAATTATTATATATTATTATAATGGCAAAAATAGGGCAATCTAATGACATGATCAAATACAGGGTGTCCCATTTAAAAAATCTTAATTTCTGGTCGTATCTCAAAAACAGTAGCTCTGAAAAAAAAGTCGAGCCCGCCACTGAATTATAGGTAAAAAGTTCTATATATAACAGTGTTTTTTACCTTTTTGATAGGTAATCAGGGACCTAAGAAACGAGGTATTTTCTAAAAGTGTAAATTTTCCATTTCACCCTGTAGCTCAAAAACAAAGAGGGCTAGGAAAATTCTGATTTTGGCATCTTTCGTTTCTCGAAAAAGTAGCATTGTAGGTTTAAGGGGGACCAGGATACCGTTAAACCCCCCGTTTAACCCCATTTAGAAACCCAGAAGATGGCCCCCCAGTTAAGGTACAATCTTTTTCCCCTCAACTGGGAACCCCAAAAAAAACGTTGTATTGGAATTTTAAAAAATAATTTAGACCCCTTATGAGAGAGGGGTCTGCACCACAGTTCACAATTTTTTGTGAGAGGGAAAAAAGCTTGTTCTTTTCTTCAAATAGGTTTGAAGAAAATTTAGATTTAAATTGGAACCTAACCAGAAACAAAAGGCCTTAATTGTACAGGAAGATTTAGATGGCATTGGGTTTCGAAACAACATTGTTCACAGATATTTTTAAAATTTTAAAACCTTTAAATTTTTAAAGGGGTTTAAAATCCTTAAAAACTTAAATATTTTATTTGTAAAAAATTTTTTAGGCTACAAAAAATAGAAATACATTTTAACACAGAATTAGTTAAAAAATAATAAAACAAGCAAATTGTCTTATTTGTTTATTTGAAAAGTCAACTCTTACAAATTAATTAAGAATTAAAAAAAAAAAATTCTATTTAATTAAAATCTAATACCCCCCCTTTTTATGGACCTAGGTAAGTCTAACACATTTTTTAAATTTTTTTTTAAATAATAAAATTTTGACCAACTGTTAAAGGGCCCTTTAAAATTTAAAAAAAAAAAATAATTTCTTAATAAAAAAAAAAACATCTTAGCAGAATAAAAATTTTAGTGTTTAAAGCATTAAAAAAAAAATAACCTATTTAAAAACAAATATTGAAAAAAAAAAATCCTTAAGATTTTATTACTTTTTTTAAAAGTATTTCTGCAATGCCCCCAATTTTAAATTTAAACATTTGTTAAATTATTTAAAAACCCCCTTATATCCTTTAGTAAATTATGGTGCATAAGCTTCATCATTTTTTGACTTTTTTTTTTTTTAGACGGGGTTAAATAGTCATGATCATCTTGTGTAAAATCGGGGGAACCTTTTTTTCCTTTTAGTGAAGTTGGGTATTACGTTTTATTTTCTTCGATATTTTCTGTAAAAATTTTCTTGAACAACTTGGTGTGTCGATATTGCTATTTTGATGCCATAGTCGAAATAAAGTTTTGGGGGTTGCCAGTTCCTCCTGTCCCAAACCCAAAAAAAACTGTTTCCCCCAACATATTGAGGGCTCGTAATTCAAATCTGTTAAATGGAGTAGCAGTAGGTTTTCCACCCCCGGTTGTCTGTTGATTGTTTTTAACTGACCCCTTTTTCTTTATTTGATTTTTAAAATCTGTCCATGTCTAGAAAGAGGAAAAAAAAAGGAAAAAGGTTTTTTTAAAAACAAACAGTGTGGCAACTCCCGAATGGATATTTGAGAAAAAAACTTAGTTAGAGAATAATATGGATTAAAACGTTCTTCCCTTTTTGCCATTTATCAGCGTTTTTTTTCTCCATACCCAAGGCGTTAATTTTGGGGAGGTCAATTCTAACCACATTTTTTTTTATAAGGGTTTTTTCGCCCCCCCAAATTTCCCTTTCCCGCAAAGTCCTTGGGGTTTTTTGAGGTAACTCAGCATTACCTCCCAATGTGCTTTCGCATTTTAAAAGACATTTCTGTAAAAAAAACATCAATTGCTAATTTTGGGGTTTAAAAAATGCTATTTAATATCAAAACTTTTTTTTAAGCCCGACGATACCAGGACAAATACGATCTAAAAAGAATCCCTTTGGGAACGATACGACCAGCAGATCGATTGATTCGTTAATCAGGTAAAAAGAATCCCCGCAGGTTTGCGTAAACGACCACATTATATCTCCCCTAGCAACGGAGAAACCCCATAAAGACAACGAAAATTGAATAACCTGTACAAAGACTCGGCATTAAGCTAGAATTATCAAAAATGTTAATCTTCTTGTTTCAAAAAATATCGAAAAGTTTCAGACCTGATAAAACAGTTTTGCAGCCGCTTTAACCCTGCCAGACAACAGTTTTCTTATTAAATTAATATTAAACTAATCATATACACAAAATTGTAGCTTTTACCTAGCAGGTTAATCAAGGTGGCTGCCAGCTCTTTGAATAAAAATAGCGATCCCACCAGCATGTTTTACGTATAACGTTAAAATAAAGAAACGCTTTAAATCTTTATTCATTATCTATAATCCGTAACACGTCCTTTTATTTATTTAATTACGAATAAATGTGAACATCATCGTAACAAATAAAAAAAGAACAAAAGCTAAAATGTACGATCGAAGCCATATATTTATGTCAATGTTAAAGATCACATTGAGGAATTCCGTACGAAGCTTCTTTGTTATCTTCATGCAGGTCTCACCTTTATTTTTTTTTTACTCCTTTATATTTAAATAACTCATTAGTTATTACGGTTTAAGGTGTGATCTTCTTAAATTTAGAACTCCTGCTGACATAATATGAAGGACGAGTTAAATATAGAGATAAACTAACACCTACAAGTTAAGTTGTATTAGTTGTTTAATTTTGTTTTAATATCGCATCATATAGGATTTTTTTTTTATAATTAATTTTACATAATATTTTAGTTTGACATTAGTGTATGCTTTGGAGTAATATGCGCATGTTCTGGTATGTTTCTTTCATATTTACAGCATGATCAATGGGAACTGATGGCCGTTCGTTTCCATTGAACAACAAAACTGCCTTTAAATATAGGAAATGCTAAGTTTACTCGTATTTAGTAAACCTGAAATATGACAGTAAACTAAGTAATTGTCTTTGAGAAAGATACGGCCAGCGTAGACTTTCTGTTCCGAACCGTGAAAATTTTCACACTTTTTTGTAAAAAGGGTTTCCCCAGCGCAAACGAGATCCCCAACAGTTGTGTCTTTTTTTTTTGGGGGAAAAAACTAAATCACGAACTGGATCATTGAGCTATTCCTGAGATATAAAATGTGGCTATTTGCTTCTACTACATTCGAAAACGATTTTATCTTTAAAACTAGGACCGACTTCTGGCTCCTCTATGTCATAATTATTATCTGGTTCACCATATTTCTCTGGAGGCTTAGGAATAGGTATGCTACAATCACATCCTGCTAAAGTTGTTGAGCAAGTGCGGCTACATTTTTGAAGGCTTTTCTTACAAGTAGTGTGCTTTCGCTGAGCTTTCAGTGTCACCTCACCGCATATACGAGTATAACAGAAACTGTTCGGATGGTTCACACAGGATCGCAACGGCATATATCCACTGCTTAATACTGATCCTCCGACAAGCGGCTGGCTGCTCATAAACCCATTTCGAACATCTGGTATTTTTTAGAAACATCGGGAATCAAGAGTATCGGAAACGATTTTTGTATAGAGGAGCCCTTCAATAAGTAGTTGTCCATTGAGGACTATGGGATACGGTAAAACCTAGAAGTACATGGGGTCCAATGGGTATCTCCATTATTTGAAGCCCTAGGGGGTTGAAACTTCGGGGATGGGGGGATATAGTCTGACACGCCCATGCAGTGTTGCCATATTGTGTACAATTTCTCTGGACTAAGATGAAACGTAGACTTGGCAACGTCGTAACCCATCATGCTATATAAAGATAAATATCGCACAGATACAGGATCACTCTGTATATATTGACCCATATGCCTGCGGCTTTGTTATTGAAGATATGAAAAAATTCTATAAAGAAAATCTATAGATTTTTACCTGAAATTTCAAAAATCTTATTAGGGAAAACAAAAGACCATCGAAAGTCTAATATTTTTCCACAAGTGGCATTTTTTTAAATGGAACACCCTGTATATTATTTTATATTTAAAAAGAACTTCTTTCCGTGATTTCAGAAATATATAGTTTTATACCTTTTCGATGAGCCGTTTAGGAAATATTTAGGTTTAAAAATTAATGTTTAGATCCAGCTTGCCGTGGATAAAAGATGAAATTACACAATTGTTCTCATTTGACATGCCATATTGCTGTAGTTATTTTATTATCACCCGATGATGATTTATACCAATGATCGATATACAATATATAAATTTTTGACGAGACTCAAAACTTTAAACGCGTTTTTCTCGAATTTAAGTTTTTCGGAACGGTTGACATGATTGAGTGAATCGATTTACTTTAAATTTGGTACAGATCTTTTTAATATATGTCGCTATTGTTTAGCAAGAGCATTTTAATTTTTTTTCCTGCTATTTAAAAAAAATCCCAAAGTTAAAAAAATGAGGAAAAATTACTGTTTTTTTACATGGCCGCCATTTAGTGAAAACATTTTTTGTTCGGAAATCGCTCTCGTCAAACGAAAACTACATCCCTACCTCAGATCATCAAGAAGGGTAGAATCGTGTCAACCAGGAGTCTCCACTTTGCGGGCCTGTACTTTATGAATTTTGACTTTTTTTACTAATTTTTTTTTGTACTTTTTAAAAGTAAATAAACAACTGATAAACAAACCCGATGCAAAAATCTTTACCGTTTTTTATTTACAGCGTTTTAAAAAACACCTAAAATTTGGACCTTTAGACTAGAATATCCCCTTAAGCGGAATGCAAAAAATGCTTTGACAAACTGTTTAAACGCATGCAAGAGTGTATAAATCATAAAGAAGAAGACATTTTTTATGACAAATTACTATTTTTTTTATTTTAGACTCAAAATATAAATAAAGTCCCTAGTTCCCTGGTACAAGGTGAAAGGTAATGGAAGTAAATTCTCACTTAAAATATATTGTAATGGCCCCATAGGGCCATAAATATTAAAAGGTTTTTTTTTAAATATGTTTGTTTTATTTTATGACTTGTTTAGTAACTAATAGAAAGGGCAATTATTCTGTGGTAGTACTTAACACACTTACAGCCGAATGCATCACATAATAGCTGTTTGGTATTTATTACTTTAATAAAATATTTATTTATGCCCTGCAAGAAAATTATAATTATCCTTTTTGTAACTTTATTTCTACATTGTTTCAGATACCAAAGACATCATTTTCCTGTGATGGAAGAACTTCTGGTTATTATGCAGATGTATCTACCGGATGTCAGGTAAATTTAATAAGTTGTTTTTTGTGTAAATACATAACATAAAAATAATATTTTTTATCATATTACATTATAAAAAAAAACTTTCAGAATTTCTTAAATTTTCATAACAAAATTAAAATAATTATGATTTCAATTATTACATATTTAAGATTAAATAATTTTTTAGATTACTTTTTCTTGAAAACGGTGACAAACTTGACATCGAAAGGTTTTTTTTTGTGTTTTTTTTTTAAACGATCTGCAAGTTCGTAAGGGTCATTCGCACAGAATCTATACCCTGGAATCAGGACTCAAACTGTCCCATCTGTCGAGTACTAAAAGATATTCTTTTGATACAAATTCTGCAACCAAAATCTTCCCCGCTGGTATGCCGAAATGCGCCGTTCCCAGCACTTTTTTATACAATGTTTTCAAGCTCCATCACGCTGGAACCCGCTTTAAAAAATACCTATTTTTTTATATTTTATTTTAAACTACAAGCGATGCTAATGAATGTAGTAAACTCACTTTTTTGTAGTTTTAATAATTAGACCGAAAAACTTTTAAATACATTTCTGAGTAGTAAGTATTGCAAATAATGTAGTTGCTACTAGTGAGATGAATGCTCAATCGTTTGTAGTTTTTTGTAGTAACCAAAAAATTTTTTTACTTAATGCGAGTACACAAAATATCGCATATTATGAAAAACAATGGAGGTACAAAAAAGTGCGACATGTACTCAAAAACTACAAACGATGCTAATGAATGTAGTAAACTCATTTTTTTGTAGTTTTAATAATTAGACCGAAAAACTTTTAAATACATTTCTGAGTAGTAAGTATTACAAATAATGTAGTTGCTACTAGTGAGATGAATGCTCAATCGTTTGTAGTTTTTTGTAGTAACAAAATTTTTTTTACTTAATGCGAGTACACAAAATATCGCATATTATGAAAAACAATGGAGGTACAAAAAAGTGCGACATGTACTCAAAAACTACAAACGATGCTAATGAATGTAGTAAACTCAATTTTTTTGTAGTTTTAATAATTAGACCGAAAAACTTTTAAATACATTTCTGAGTAGTAAGTATTGCAAATAATGTAGTTGCTACTAGTGAGATGAATGCGCAATTGTTTGTAGTTTTTTGTAGTAGCAAATTTTTTTTAACTTAATGCGAGTACACAAAATATTTCATATTTCGAAAAATAATGGGGGACAAAAAAGTGCGACATGTACTAAAAAACTACAAACGATGCTAATAAATATAGTAAACTCAATATTTTTGTAGTTTTAATAATTAGACCGAAAAAGTTATAAATACATTTCTGAGCAGTAATTATTGCAAATAATGTAGTTGCTACTAATGAGATAAATGCTTAATCGTTTGTAGTTTTTTGTTGTAGAAAAAAATTTTTTTTACTTGATGCGAGTACACAAAATATCGCATATTACGAAAAATAATAGGGGCACACAAAAGTGCGACATGTACTAAAAAACTACAAACGATTGGGCACTAATCTCACTAGTAGCAATTACATTATTTGCAATAATTAGTACTTAGAAATGTATTTATAATTTTTTCGGTCTTATAATTAAAACTACAAAAAAATTGAGTTTACTACATTCATTAGCATTGTTTGTAGTTTCAAATAAAATAAAAAAATAGACAGTTTTTAAAGCGGGTTTCAGCGTGATGGAGCTATGTTTAGTTCTACAGTGTGGACCATTATGGTGATGCATGTATTGGGATCTTAGAAACTATAAAAGATAGAAAAACGGCTAAATGAACAAAGTTTTAGAAAATTTTGTAAATAACTTAAAGATGCCAAAGGCTACCTTCTTACTTTTTTGGTTGGTGAAGGGTGGCATATTCTTTAAAGCTCTGTAACTTCTTTGTTTGCAATTTTTTTCAAAATCTGTAAAAATATTTTCAAAGCATTTTTTATGCATAGAAAACAATCATTGCATTAGATTTTTAATTTCCATGTTTTGATTATTCCAAAACAACATTAACTTAGTTTTTTTGTGGACACTATATTGGACTTTTTGCCTTTTTAAACTAACCATAAAAACTCCTCTTTATCGATGTAAGTTCGTACTTCTGAAAGGAAAACTTTCAAATACCAAAAAAATCGATTTTACTCTAGAAGACTTCGGATAGCCATGGTATGGTACATTCCACAATAATTCGTTGATTTCTTGACCGCAATAAAATTTAAACGACAACTCTCAGTGGAAAACCTAGCCATAAATAAGTTGCCTGACAAATATCTATTGTGAAGGCACCGTACCTTTTGAAAGAGTAAGGTCCTGATTACCTACTAATATCAATAGTTTAGGTTAGCTCTTTTGGATGCTTAATAACACACACGAAAAATAAATACCTTAACAAACTCCAAACGAGTGATGAACTAGGATGAAAAGACTCTGTTTTATATTAAACACCTGCAATTTGCCTTTAACCAAAGACAATTGTAGTTACATTGTCTTTGCTTTAACCTACATAATATATCAATAAGTAGATATAATAATAAATAAAGAAAATTTTAAGTCCGGACCTACATGCGGGTACCCAAAGTTTATTAAGTTTTACAACTAACAGTAGCAGGTAAAACGAGAAATTAACGAATTATTGTGGAATGTACTGTAACAATATTGTTTTTTGCAATTTTTAAAAAAAATATAGTAATCAAAATTAGTACAAAAATATAATCCCTGACTAAAAACATACACAGGTTCACAAATTAGTAAAATAATTTAAATTCTTAAACAAAATTTGTTCCTATTTGGCAACAGTACTTGTCACTCATTATTAGCAAAACTTCTCGAGTTTTTTTTTAGTCCTGCCAACGTATTAGGAGGTTTATATTTCGCTCTTTCGTTTCTAACGTACACTACAGAAATAATTCTAAAGGTATAATATCTGGCGTCACTAAAATAAAATCATCTTTTTTGAAATTTGATAGTTTTTCTTTAAAAAGTACAACTTATTAGACATTGATAAAAAGGGGTTTTATTGGTTAGTTTAAAAATACAAAAATCCAATATGGGATTCATAAGAAAAAAGAGAATGATGATTTAGAAAAGCCGAAACGTCGAAATTAAAGATTTAATGTAATAATCGATTTCTACATCATAAATTGCTTTAAAATGTTTTTACAGATTTTGAAAATTTTTACAAAGAAGGAATTTATAATTTATTTTATAAAATATACCACGTTTCAGTTTTTTTAAAATATCCCGAAATTTAAAAAAGTTAAAAGTACGCCGCTGGCGTCTTTAAATTAGTTACAAAATTCCCTAAAACTTTGTCCGACTGACGTTTTTTCTATCTTTCATATAGTTTCTGAGATCCTAATACATGCATCACCAAAATGTCCCACACTGTATCTAAAAACGATAATTGCTTGCCTTATACAGTTAGGCAAAGATAGCTGGCATATTATGCAACAATGCAATATCATCTTAGCTACCTAGTTAAAAAAAAAATGAAAAATAAAATAAACCCTCAAAAATCCCAAGCGCCTTTCATAATGCGCAAATAGGCTGCACACTCCACAAACCTTATTAACTTTTATTAACTTGGAATTACTGTTTATCGAGGCTCTCATATCAAAAATTAAGAAATCACTTTTAATATTAAAAAACATTTTCACAATTTAAGGTAGCTCACTTGTAAAATGGCTTTTCTTAACAATTAAATGAAATTGAAATATAGGGTTAATAAAAGTGTCTTTTTTTCAAAAAAAAAAAAAAATTTTATCGTCTGTGAAACGAGATATTAACAATCAAATTGTGCATAATTAACATTATCAATATCTGTCATGTATGAAAGCGGCATTGTTTTCGGAATATCTCGAAAACGGTTATTAACGATATTTTAAAAAAACTAATGTCCCTAATATAAATGGAAGTATTAGAAAATAAAAAACCTGAATTTTTTGATCGTTTTGTTAAAAAGATATTGATTTTTGAAATTTTGTGTTGTGTACAGTTTCTTACAAAAATACTATTTCCAAGCGTTGAGAAACTCTAACTTTTGGTAAAGCGTATTCGATTTTATTTGGAACAGCGCTAAATTTGTGGTCCATTAAAAATACTGCATCAGGAATTAAAATAAAATGGGAAAAATATAATAGTCCTTACTGCTGTAGTCTGTCTCAAAGTATACCGTGTTAGCTCTTGCCTTCATTTATGGATTATACCTGCCGACAGCAATAAAACTGCGGATCGGTAGGTATTAAAGGACGGAACATTAGGGACGGACTTTAATAATATAAATATTTATAATTTATTGTTTATTTAGGTAAGTATAATCTTAAAATTACATTAAGAAGTTAAATATATGCAAAGTTTTAATAAATTTATAACTGCATTATCTATACATAATTACATTTTTAATCTAAATATCTAAATCTAATTCTGTTTCACGATCAGAGTCATCATTGAGATTAATTACAATAGGATTTATTTTGTTTTGAATAGAAATGTAAGAGTCCTCAATTTTTATAATGTGCTGTAGTGAATTTATCCAGCTCTCAACTGGTTTGTTAGTAATTACATTTTTTATCAAATTTATAACACTGGGACTTAAAGTAGGTGTAACATTTTCTGCTCTGATCTTTGATTTTACTTGGTTCCACAAATGCTCTATGGGATTAAACATACAGTGATACGGAGGAAGCCGTAAGACAGTATGCCCAGCCTGTTCAGTCAAATTATCACATACATAATGTTTTTTAATTGCATATGAATTTAGGACTTTCAAAAGATGCGTTTTTTGTAACTGAATTCAAAATAAATATCATTTTCTAACAAATATTCCTGGATTTCAGTTTTTTAACTTGATGAAGCTGGTGCTTTGTGTAGCAGACGGCTGTGGTAGCTTGCGTTATCCATGACAATAACACTGTTGTTTGGAATATTTTTTAAAAGATAATTCTGAAACCAGTTTTCAAAAAGTTATGCACTTGTATCCTCATGATAATCCAAGCTAGAATCCTTAATATTCTTTGCAAACAACAACAAGCAATTTGGGAAAAATCCGTCTTCTGAACCAGCGTGTATTATGGTAATGCGTTTTCCTTTATTTGAAGGTGCTTTCGTCTGACAGTTTTGACTGGAATCAACCCATCCTTTGGATACTGTGTCGTGTGTATAGAAACCATGTTTCATCAAGGTAAATTATGGGTCTGTTTTCTAACCTATATCTTTTAATTTATTGAAGGTAATAAAATCTCCAAGTACGTAATCTGTGCGATTCCATTACTACTTGTCTTTTGTCTATTTTGCGGTATTTAAATCCCATTTTACAAACAACTCCATGGAGGGTGGCACGGCTAATATTTATATTGGTTTCGTCTTTGTCTAGCTTCTTTTTCAGTTTATCCAAGGTAGGAATAACTCCGCTTTCATAAAGACAATATATTTTCCTTCTTATTAGGTCCTGATCACTATTGTCTATACGGTGAGATTGAAAATCACTACGTTTTTTTCTTTTGTTCAATTCTTCACTAATAATCGATGATATTGGAGTATTTGCAAGTAGACAGGTTTCTTTTAAAGCTTCTTGTTTAATTAGACCTCTACTACTTAAAGTTTTATACAAATTTTTCACAACCTGTTTTGCATCTAATGACAAATGATTTCGACGCGACATAGTTATATTCTCGTAAAACAACTTTTTCGAAACGCACAGTAAAAACGGTTATTCAACACTGCCACTAAAATATTAGCCAAAATATTTATATGCCTAATGGTTAATACTAAGACATACCTGGCCCACCCCTGCCCTTATGAACAGATGGGCGTATTCAGACCTGGCTATAGTGGGGGGGGGCAGCATGAATGCTAACCTTGGTAGCCTTTGACTAGGGGACCTGGATCTGATGTGACCGAGTTTAAATGGTCAAGATAATTGTTTTAGTTTTTTTTATTGCGCTTGCTTTCCAAATTAGAACTACAGGGCGGCTTAAGAAATTTAATATTACAGTGGAGGGTGCTATCGTCGGCAAAACTATGGATAGGATTGGTTGTGAAAAAGAGAAGATCGTTAATTTGAAGAAGAAACAGAATTGGTACCAGTACTAATCCCTGGGGCACCCCAGATTTAATTGGATAAAAGCTAAAAGTATGACTATCTACAATAACTGATATACGTCGATTAGAAAGAAAACTGAAGAGCCAAGAACAAAGCTTAGGTAGAAGACTGTAGTAAGGAAGTTTGTTAAGAAGCCCATCATGCCATACCTGATCAAGAGCATTAAATATGTCAAGAGCATCTGGGATTCGCCAAGAAACTCAAGGGACTTTTTCCAGTGCTGTGAGACAAACAAAAGAAGATCAGCTCTGGATCTTTAGCGACCGAATCCATACTGTCTGTCATGTAAAATTTTGTGTTTTTCCAAACACTTTAATATTTGAGAATTAACAAATTTTTTCATTACTTTGCAAACAACAAAAAGAAAAGATATAGGTCCATAGTTAGAAGGGGGAGTTTTGCATCCTTTCTTGGAGACAGGTTGCACATGTGCAGCTTTCCATTTCTCCGGAAAAATGCCCGTGTCGTAAGAGAGTCGAAAGAGGCGAGTTAAGATGGGTGCAAGCTTAAGGGCACATTTTTTCAAAACGATTGCTGGTATGTCATCCAGCCTAGACGATCTTTTGGTATTGAGAGAAGAAAGGATATACTTGATCTGTTTGACTTTAAGAATAATATCGGACATGTTATAAAGAACAGGGGCAACTGTTGGAAGAGGAAGATTAACGGGAGGGTCAAGAATAGAATTTGCAGCAAATTGTTTGGTAAATAGTTCGGCTTTTCATTTAGAGATAGAAACAATTTCATCTTCAGAGATTAGGGGTGGAAAAGAATTTGTGGAAAAGTTTCGACTAATGTTTTTGGCAAAGAACCAGAAGGATTTACTGCCATTCGAGCAAGGGAGGACTTTATCTTTTATCCGATTGTTAAATCGGTCTTTTGCTTCTGAGATGGTTTGATTATACTGATTTCTTGCTTGAATACTAGCCTGGCGGTTTTCGGGACTAGGGTTTTCAAGAAACTTTTTGTGGGTTTGGATTTTTAAAAGTCTGGCTTTGTCACAGGATTTACAAAACCATGGTTTGTGATTTAAAGGTTTGAAGTTATTTTTGGTATGAGGAATATAGCTTTCAATGCCCAGTTGAATTGTTTTGGTAAGTTGTTTGCAAATTTCGGAGAGATAGTGAGTGGGAAAGCAGGTCGGATCCCAAGGGTAGGTGGCAAAGAAATCTCCTAGACCATCCGAGTCAGCCGACCAATGATGTATGATATAGTGACCAAGCCATAATCTGAGCGATCAAGGGGAGCAGTTACTTATGCTTGGTAGAGTTCAGGCTTAGAAATAAGAAAAAGATCCAGGGGTTAGAATTATGGGTGGAAACCCTGGGAAAGTAGGTAAGTTCCATAATTAAATTTTTGAGCGAGTTACTGATTACGAAGTTTTCGGCTACTATGCCTTGAGTGTCAGTTTTTGAAGAACCTAGCCAGTCCTTATTGTGAACATTAAAATTCCCGAGGACGATTAATTCGGCCAATGGAAACTGGAAAATAATAGTGTCAACCTTTATTAAAAAAAATTCAAAGAACCCGGAATGGGAATTGTCAGATGGGGATCGATATAAATAGCAGATAAATTTGGTAGAAGATCTAAAGGTAAGTTTAAGCCAATAGATATCAGGCCTACCCGATTCGAGGTTAGAAACCCTAGCACAAGCCAGATCGTTGCGAATGTAAACACATACACCGCCATGGGGTCGAAAAGATGAATGAGTTCATAGCCTGACAAAAGGAGGTAGTTGGTTGATATTTTGGAACTTATTTGGATTTCGGTAAGAAATAATATATGGAGTTTAGAAGACTGATGAACAGAGCTTACGTTGGAGATAAGACCACATATATAAGTAAATGATATTAGACATTTCCATGGTGGCCCCCCAAATTCACCCGTCACCCGGAGATCCAATTGAAGGGGTGTTTTACCTGCGGAATACTTTACTTTTGGAACTGCCATCATCATTATTTTCCAAATTTTATGATAGAGAAAAAAAAAAGAAAAAAGAGAAAGAAGGCAAACTAACTGATCCATCCAGAACTCAAAATGTCGGTTAGGACTTCACGAGTCCTTAAAAGGGCAAGTGGGGTGGTACAGCACAGCCTCAGGCAAGGAAAATCACCTCTACCACCTACTGCATACTTACTTTTCAATAATATATTTTTTGTATATTTAGATTATTATTGCCATTTTGGAAGAAATTTTAAATTTTTTCCAAATTTTATTGAGTTAATATTTTCAACGTGTATTTTTAACCAAAAATATTTTGAAATCCAAATTTGACACATTAAACAATTTTCACGCTTTCGAGGACCGAGGAAGGGGGGGTGCAGCTGCCCCCCTCCCTACCCCCCTTAAATACGCCCATGGGGTTTACCCAATAACAATAGGTAATAAAATCGTTAAAGGTTTATTGGGGTATGGTCCGTCAAAAGCCATAACGATATACTTTGAGACAGACTATACTAGTCAAGGAAAGTTCGGCCTGTTCAACAATCAATTTTTGTTAGAGAGTGATGGACGAGTTCGGTGAGAATGGCATGGAAGGGACGAAGATAAAGATGTTCATCCAATCTTGATTTGACTTGTAGACGGGCCGGGCTTAACTTACTATAAGGCGACACTTTTGTCTACGACTGTCGCGTGTAAACTAACGTCATAACAAAAACGTTGCTGAAAAAATATTGTAACTAACTTGGTTAAATGGCTTCGATCATTAATCGCCTTTAATAATAGCTATTATTGCCTAAACTAAATTAATTTTTGTTTTAGGTTTATCATATGTGTGATGGACTAGGAAGACAATTTAGTTACAAATGTCCTAGCAAAACCCTTTTTCAACAAAGGATGTTAATTTGCGATCACTGGTATATGGTAAATTGCAGTAAAGCTGAAGAAGACTACAGGTCAGTATCCACAATAAAAAATTTACAACATAAAAAAAGTATGGAGAAACCATAATGTTATAAGTGTCTAAACATGTTTCTAAAAGGGTACGTTCAGGAGATGATTTTGTATAATTTCTAAGTTTGCCCGTGAAAAAATAGGCAGCAATTTCAAATATTTGCTGAAGTTTTTGACATTTTTTGTTACTGAAAATATTAAGAACTATATCTTTCGAGTTACAATATTCTTCTTTGCACACAGTGCATATTCATGGTTTTTCGTTTTTAAAGTTATCATTTTAATTTCTAAAAAATATCAAATTTAACAGGTAATATAAAATTTTGTTCGTATGCAAAAAAATACATTGTTGTCATTTTAATATCTAATAAATATAAAAATCAACATATATTATAACATTTTGTTTATATGCAAAAATTAATTTTTTGCTTTTTTTTGTTTATTGTCATTTTGCAACAAGCGTAATTCACTTTGCGATTTCTAACCAATCCTATTTTGTAAAAAGGTTATGTACGAAATTTTTTAATTAACAAATGTTTTGAATCTTTTTGAGATGTAGCATTTCTTGATTCTTTTAATATACATCTTTTTAAAGGGTTTCTATCAAAAACATTCCTGTCACCTGGTACATCCACCAACACTGTTTTTTTACAGATAAAGCTTGGGCTATTTTTCGTTTCAAAACACTTCTTATAAAATATGTTGGTAAACGTCAGTTTATCAGTGAATAACGCTTTGTTTGAATTTGGGTTTATTTTAATCTTTATAAGAATAATTCTTAATTCCTTACTTTTTTAAATATTTTTTTTTCATTTTAGCGTCAATTTATTAATTGGCCAGCGAGAAAAAGCTTTTATCGAAGACCTCAGCTTTCATCGGACTCCAAGGCCAGACCTAGTAGATCCTGGTAACTCAGATTATGAAACTTACAGAGTAGGTGAACTAGAAACTCAAGCAAGCAAAAATGTCGTAGGTATGTTCTTATTATTAATAAACTATTAAATGCACACTTTTAATATTGGTAGCAAGTTTGCAATATATTTATTTTTCACATCCTATTGCACCATTTTCTTGTTAATTTATTGCACTGCTTTTGCTTGTCGTCAAAAAGTCCAAGGCTCGTTTCAGACAAAAAGAAAACTGTATGTCAGACTTAACTGCTACTTTGTTTAAGTTTTGCTATATATTTCTCCGTATATTAATTCTACTATTATTTTTTACGCCACATTTAAAGGGCATTATAGTGTGGAAGCTAAAGGTAAAAAAAAGTAATTACTAATCGGTCCATTTCATTAAATTTCGTTAAGGATGTATTTTTTAATAACAGAATGATAGGTTAGATCGTTTGGTCGCATTGCTGCCAATAAAAACAACGTTATAAATGAATAGTAATTTACGTTAAAAGTCCGGTAGGTTACTTGTTATAGTACGAGTTAGACATTATGGACGAGGCGACGCTAGGAGCCGAGTCAAGAATGTCTTCCCTCCAGCTTCCGAACTGTTACAGCTGATGGTAAAAACAAGCCACGTTGCTCACGTTTAAACAGGCCTTAGACTTTGGGTACTTAAACGCTCTTATGGCATCTATATTTATTTTGATTTGTTAAATGTTCCGACGATTATATACTATAAAGGTTTGTAGGGGTGTTATTAAAGATACAGGGTGTCCGGAAAATACGTGTACAGGGTCATCCATCCAGAACTGACCAGGGCCATATTTGTTGCTTTCCTCGTATTTCAAAAAATATAAAACAGCCATCCTGTGTATTTTTTCCGCAACGACATAATTAATTGAATTTGTAGGACGAATTTGCAATTGAAAATTAGTACATAGAAAAAGGTTACAATAGATAGCTTAATGGGGAAACGTTAATTTGTACGCCTCCGCACCATAAGTAGTTGCCGACAAACTCTGCTATCGGCTAAATGTGAACTGCAAATCTAGTAGGTGCAAATTTAAGGTTTGGACGCCCTGTAGAATAATTATTGCTAATTGAGATACTAAAATAGAATAAACATAAACAAGTTTTATTTACAAGAAATACATAAATTATTACCCCATAAATTTCTGTGACACGCCAATGGGGCGCATTAGTAACCCAGTCTTATGCTTTTAACTTTATAGTTTCTAAAAGGTAAAAATTTCCGGTTGACAATTTTTTTATAATTTTGTGTACTTTAAAAAAGTATTAAAAAAAGGAATGGGTTCGAATTTACTCTTTCACTAGGCCTTAATTCATTTGTCAAGAGGTTAGAAAAATTAAACATAACGTATTATCTAGTTACAATATCAGACGTTCACAAATTTATTAAAGCTTAATTTATAAAAAATGTGAGAGAAAAAAACTACAAAATTTATTGAAAAAAATCGACGAAAGATTTACTTCACATTAGCAAGAAGTTTATTTAAATTTCACTGAAAAATCAAAACGCCTTCCGGAGTCTATGGGGCGTAAGTCTATCGACGTTACTACACAATTTGAGATTGTTTTTTATCACTATAAAAGTTAGAAGGTTTAAAGTCAAAGTTAGAAATTATTAACAGTTTTGGGGACACCCGATATTAATTATTGACGAACTATCTTATCAATAAGTTCGGATATCACCTAAACTTTCTGCTAATTCGGTTATTTGCTCGAAATGCGAGAACAAACTTCAGGCACTGCTTATTTGAAGCCAGAAGTCTTACTCCATTGTAGCGCTTTGACCTCGCTCTACCACCGTACGGCCTCCGATGCGACTCATTTCATTGGTCTATTCACTTGAGGCGAGCGTGACGTACTCTGACGACGCTGCTACCCCTTTACGCGTCTGTCCAACCCCCGGCGGGCACAAGCTCACGAAGCATGTCGATGTGTTAGCGTTGCATACCCACGCGGCTTCCTTTGTATCGTCATTTTTAGATCGGTAAAGGAATTTCTAAGAATGATATGAATTTATTAAGGCGGTGTTGTCATAATTAAAAAGGAAATTTACTGTTTAAATTTAGATTTTAATTATTTTATAAAGATTTAGAAGGAAAGTTAATGTACTTGTGGCTATAGAAAAATAGCTTGCAGGTTGCAAGATGTGTTTCTGCAACATAGCTATAATGCGAAAAACAAAATGGCAATATTCTGTCAAAGTCTAGCGTTTAGTATTGATTAGAAAGATTTTAAATCATAAAACTCTTTTATGTAGAAGGTAAAAATGCAAGAAAGACCTGTCAAAGATATTTTTTTAAAATATTTTAATCAACACTTAACGTTGGACTTCGGCAGAATATTGACATTTTGTAATTAAATGATTTATTTATTTTCTAAACAGTAACCACTAGTTACAATCTATATAAATCTACATAGAATAAACAATTAAACTACATGAAAAAAAAACGAGAAAAAAAAGATTTTAAACGATACAGAAACAGTTCTAAGCAACAATAAAGAGAAAATTAATTTAAACATCAATGAAGTTGATAAAATGTCTCTTCAAAGTTCTTTTAAACGTCAGAAAAGAATTATCAAAAGTGTCTAAATCATCACACATACAAGGTATTGTAGCTTCTAAAAATTTTGGAAATTGCTGAGTTAGATGAATAATTTGTCCGAGAAAACGGCAGCGAAAATAAATTCCTATACGTAAGGTCTCTTGAAGGAACATTGATGGTCACCAGTGACAACAACTCCGGAGAATCGATTTTGTTAATAATATACCGGGAACGCAATTCTAAGTAATCATCATACATAATCTGGTCCTCAATCAATTTAAAAATTTATTTTGAACTGATTCAAGACGGTTTTGTCTATATCATACAGAGAGTTTCACATTACTGTTGCAAAATTTAAACGACTAAAAACATATGCAATATAAAGCGACATAAAGGTTTTTGAGTACGAAAATGCTTATATTGCCTATTTAAAAAAACTTTCATTCTAATAACACTTTTTACTACATTTGCTATGTGTACATCAAACCACAATTTACCATCAAAGTGAACGCAGAGATTCCTAGCTCCTCCCACACGCTTCAGTACGCTTCTTCCTAAGTTATAATTATTTATTTATTATGCTAAAATTTCGAGTAAAAGTAAATGAAACACTTCGATGGGTTTACAATTCAATGATTTTGTTGACAATAAGCCATAAATCTATTGAGATCAGATTGTAACTCTATGCAGTCACTAATACTCGCTTTTTGCTTGTATATTTGAGCATTAATATAAATGGTAAACAGGAGTTACAATTATAATGTAAAGACGGCAAAGAAGCTTTTTAAAAAATATTTATTAAAAAGAAGAATGAGCAGTTACTACTTTATGTCTTACAAGCTAGGTATGAGAATGAACCTAAAATCTAGTCACAAACTTAAAAACGAAAAGGTTATTATCTCCTATATTAATGGTTAATGGTCATATTTAAATCTAGATAGGAAGAAATCACTAAACTAACATTAGTACACTTAGATATAGTAATTATCCTATGTTTACAGTTCCAGGTCCGTATTTAGCCCAAATGGCTATCCTGAGGCATCTTTTAAGTATGATCGGAAAGAATCCAGGACAACTCCACTCACCCCGACACCAAAAGCTTATCTAGCAATAAAAGATGGTCTATCTTATCAAACGCTTAACTACCTATAGATAGAGTCAACCTTGACCCGGCAATCCATACCCCTTAAAATAAATTCAGAATAACATATAAGGAAATAGGAATTTATAGTTACCTTATTCTATCTTATAATTTAAATTGCAATTTTTTAATTTAAATTAAATAAATTATATGGGTACCAAACATAAATACAAAATCCCGTTTATTGAAAAAAACACCAAAAAAAAATGAGTATTTTCAAAAAAAAAACAATAATTAAGGTGTCCCTTTAAGACAATATAATTTTTATGTCGTTTCACTTTTGTTTCAATACACATCGTTTTCATTTAGGGTCTACATGAAAAAATACACAAGGTGGCTATTTCACATATTTTTTTAATAGGAGGAAATTTACAAATATGGCCCTGTACATTCCTCCTTGAATGACCTTGTATTCCTTATGGTTTACAAGCTCTTCGTAAAGTGCATAGCTTTCGGAAAAAAAATAGAAAAATCGACCTAGAGGGCGTAAAAGTAAGAACAAAATTGAAAACACGGATTAGTTAAAAATATGCCATATTAACTTATGTCTTGATATTTTTCTTAGAAACTATGTAAAATTAGAAATTTTGTTTCTTTTAAGCGTTTATTCCTAACCTGTCAAATGTAGGAAGGGGGAGAAGCAAATGTACATTTAAAAAAAAATAAAAAAACTATTTTTCGGCATAACCGATTTTAATAAACTAGGTCTTGTTTGAAAGAGCTTTTACCAGGGTTTAAGATAAAATATTGATAAAATAAATTTATTTTTTTGTTTTATGCCTAGAGACTGATTTATGTCAAAGTTATAATTTTTGTCAATTTTTTCTAAAAATTTTAATACAATGGTATTATTTTTATAAGCCCATTAAAAAGAGCATAAAAAAGTCAAGAAACTGGTAAAAACCGCATTTCGATACCTTAACTAATTCTCGACTTATTGTCGAAAAACTGCGTTTGCTCGTATCCTTTCCTATTTTAAGTTGTCAGATAAACAACGGCGGCGATTTTATCAAGAGTGCTGAAACGTCAAAAATCACAAAAAACAGGGACATCAACAGAGCTGTCAAAACTTGAAGTACTTCAAGTAAAATTTTACTTGAAGTACTTTTTTGTACTTCAAGTATTTTACTTCAAGTACTTTTTATTAGGAGGTACTTGTACTTGTACTTGATTAGTTTTTATGAAGATACTTGATTTGACCAAGTAAATTACTTGAAGTATTTATTTAAGTACTTGAAGTATTACGATGTACTTGAAGTAAAAAAGTACTTCAAGTAAATAAAAAGTACATGAAGTAAAAACAATACTTCAAGTAAATAAAAAGTACTTGAAGTAAAAATCAACCAAGTACTCGAATTTACACGCCTTAGATAATCGTACAAACAAGTTAAAACAAGAAATACGCGCAACCGCTGCTGTGTCTATTGTATTGCATTACAGCGCTCATTTGAATTGAATCCAACAGCAAGACAAGTGTAACTATTACTGAGAATTAGACTTTTTGTTCTTTTAATCGGTCTTGTGTCAACGTGAAAATTATAAGTGCTCTGGTCTGGTGAAAACAAAAAGAAAGATACCCAATAGTAGAAGGGTGCGATTTGACGTTTGATGGAGCGGTTCCCCAACTATTTCGTATTGTGAATGCGTTCATTATTACCTTCATTTAAACGAAAACCCCTGTATTTTAATAGGCAACTTAAACAAAATTTCCACTAATAAAATGGAAACATCAAAATTGAAGTTAAGTTGTTCTGACTTGATTTTGTGTTGATGGAAAATTAAAATATTTCCCAAGAATATGTTTTGGGTGCCAACCTGTTGTAGGCACCCATATGACAACACTCGCTTTTGACCGATGTATCCGGTGCCAACGGGTGCCAACGCCAACCCGTTGGCAACCACAGGGAAAAACCCATTTTGGTAAAAACCAATATTTCCTATAATAGTTTAAGGCCCAAGCGCTCACCCAAGTACGGCATTGTAGGCCTGTTGCCAAAAATTTACATACGAAATTTTACATTATTTCGGACATCGGATGTATAAGATCCCGATTTAAAACGGGACACTTAGCAACCCTACTTGTTTTCCTAACTATAGTTTTTACCGACTGGCCTACTTTCCAATGACGTAGCGCTCAGTCCTTAAAGCTTTTAGGAGTTGTTGGAAAACCCCGTTTTGAGGAATAAACCCTCTAACTTCCTTACAAAATATACTACTCAAGTATAACTTGTTTTACTTGAAGTAATTTTAATGTACTTCAAGTACTTTGGTTTACTTCAAGTACTTTAGTGTACTTTAAGTACTTTGTTTTACTTCAAGTACTTTGTTTTACTTCAAGTACTTTGTTTTACTGCAAGTACTTTGGTTTACTTCAAGTACTTGGATTTACTTCAAGTAAAATACTTGGGTGGTACTTTAAGTACTTTTTCAATTTACTTGAAAATGCAAGTACAATTTAATGAATACTTGGTACTTGTACTTGAAGTAATTTTTAAAAAATCAAAAACTTGGTACTTGTACTTGAAGTACTATTTAAGAGTACTTTGACAGCTCTGGACATCAAACATGACAAGTGCATTGTTTGTCAAACTTAATAATTTCAAATTTATTTTTGTTTATCGTACTTCATCGTTATTATTATTATTAGTAGTGTTGTTAATCGTTATTAAGTAATTTTAAATTATGTCTTATGCTACCACCGAGGCATACGATATGCTTGCCGTTTATTTGCTGTAAATTTTCAAAATGCCTTTATTGCTGCAAGACAATATGCCATAAGCATAAGATATCCCGAAACATGGCATTTTAATAAAAAAGTGTTTAGACGTTTGGCAACCTTTTTAAGAGAAACTAGAAATGTGCATTTTTATGCTCTTTTAATGGGCCTATAATAATAATACCATTGTACTTAAATTTTTCTAAAAAAAATACAAAACTTATAACTTTTTTATAAATTATTTATACTGATATTTCATTTTAGGCCCTGATAAAAGCTTTTTTAAACGATACCTGTTTAACAAGATCGGTTAGGCCAAAAAAAAGTTACTCAATTTTTTTCAAATGTACATTCACTCCTTCCTCCTTGCTATATTTGACAGGTTAGGAAAAAACGCCTAAAAGAAAACATTTTTTTAATGTTACATACTTTGTGAAAAAATTATCAACGACATAAGTTAATATGGCATATTCTTAAATTTTAAAATTTTTTCTTAGCTCTACGCCCTCTAGCGGTGGAATTAGAAACTTGAAAATAATTTCCAGGATTTTCTTGAGGCCGGTTTTCCTATAAATATTTTTTTCCGAAAGCTATGCGATAAAGGGTTCTCGAGACATCGCGGGAGGACGACCTTATCAGGACACCCTGTATAGAGGTAAAATATTTATTAAAACAAATAAAAGCCTTAAACATATAAGTGGCTGGGAAAGAATTTTTTATATTATATTATCAAGGTGCCGATGAAGATAACGACGCAAAAGCAAGTACTGACGAACCAAACTATTTTCCTCCTAGCCATTGGTCAACAGAATTTTCTTTAGATTCCACAACACCCTCAACCTCCAGTAAACGGGAAGAAAGTGGCAGCGTAATACCAGGACTCACAAAGCAAATTTACTATAAAACCTCATACAATACTGCCAACTCACGCCTTAGTGATAATATCAAAGCAAAGGGAAAAGTTGGTGAGTATACCCATATTAACAAAAATGGTAAGCTGTAAAAAAATCTTAGTCTTATTTTCATGAAAAAGGTAAATATTTTTAAATATGGCAGTAGTTACTTAATTTAATAAAATAAAACACTTTTGACTATAAAAATTACTCTTACAGGTAATCACAACATGTGACATATGTTTCGCTGATTTTGTAGCCTCTTTCGACTCGTAATTTAAACTAAAATTAGGAAATACACATTCAGAAGGTTATCAAGTTTTTAGGTAGTACCTAAATGGTCAAAGGATAATAATTATATTATTAATAAATTAATGGGTGATTCCTTGGCCAAAAATAAGACAAAAACGTTATATAAACATGGTCCAAACCGGCTCCATTTTTAATAGTAGAGGAGCCCGCGATGCTAAATGGGGATTTACTCGAGCGTCACTCGTAGAGACCTATTGGATTGCGAAGCTTAAATGATAAAAAGAAAAAAAAAGGTTTTATAATGTATACCTTTTCAACTGTGGGGGAAGCGTCTATAGATTTTTAAAAATGTAAAAAAAAACTATTGCATGATGGACATAGGTAGTTGAGCGCGTCAGATATTTTTAATAATGTGCGTATGTTAGTCTAATCGTTTGCATGTTGGGCGTGGACATAGATAAGGGTTGAAAATGAGAAAAAACAAAATTTAATCGAGCGCGTCAAATTTTCCAAGGGGATGTTAAGTGAATCTAAAAAAGCTCTCATTCAAAAATCTGACGATTTGAATGTGACACAAACTCGCGGCCATTATTAGAATGTGCAAAAAAACGTCATTTCGAAATACTCAAGCGCGTCAGATTAACATATATACAGTGTGTCCCAAATTGTTGGGGAATGTATGGGGATCTTGGAAACCACAGTAGATAGAAAATCGGTTAAATGGGGAAAGTTTTGGACAATTATGTTAGTAAGCTTATCCCGTTTACTACATGGTTTTATCTATTCAGGTTTTTGAGAAATTTTGAAAAAACCTAAAACATGCATTTTCGAAAATCGGCCATATTTTTTTATAAGTAAAAATTTTTCTAATCTGTAAAAACTTCTTTAGAGCAACTTTTTTTGTAGAATACGACCGAGGAGTCAATTTTTATTTTCTACGTTTCGGGTTTTTAGAATCATCATCAACTTTACTTTTTCATATGGGCGCCATATTGGATTTTTCGCAGCCAAATAGTGCTTTTTATTCTGATTTCAACAATGTATAACATGTTATAGTTTAGGAGTTTATAACCTCATCTACTTCAAAAAACAAATATTTTCTCAGTTGGCCTTGATTCCGGCGAATGTCATCTAGCGTCATTGGCAGCAGAGGAAATGTTAATTTAGCTGCGCAAACGTATTTCGACAATTTTCCAGAAAGGCAGCATCCTAAACTAACATACTTTCGAAAACTGGTTACAAATTTGCTTGAATTCGGAAGTTTTAAAAAACCACGACCTAAGAAGTACGTTGAAGAAAATCGACAACGAGATGCTGCAGTTAACCAACATTTTAAAGAAAATCCAACATCTTCAGCCAGGGATGTTGATATAGAATTCCACATACCTTAGTCAACCATTCATAGGGAAGTTAGGACTATTTAAAAAAATATCGTTAATATGTTGAGAGAAATGGACAACATTTTGAATTTTAAGTCGTTATTTTACATCTTTATTTTAGTAGGAATATTAGTTTAGCCACTTTTCATTGTTTTTGTTTTCACTTGTTTCAATTAACTTGTTACGTGTAGTTATGTTGTAACACGGTATTAACGTTATAGCTATGTTTGCGAAACCTATTTCTGTAAAATGTCTGTTCAGCTTATCTATTTTGCCAATTACTAATATTTTATTGTTTACAAAAAAAAAGACGTTCGCCGGAATCAAGGCAAACTGAGAAAATATTTGTTTTTTGAAATAAATGAGGTTATAAACTCTTAAATTATAACATATTATACATCGTTGAAATCAGAATTAAAAGCACTACTTGGCTGCGTAAAAATCCAATATGGCGCCCATATGAAAAAATAAAGTTGATGATGATTCTAAAAACCCGAAACGTAGAAAATAAAAATTGACTACTCGGTCATATTCTACAAAAAAAGTTGCCTTAAAGAAGTTTTTACGGATTTGAAAAATTTTCACTTATAAAAAAAATATGGCCGATTTTCGAAAATGCATGTTTCAGGTTTTTTCAAAATTTCTCAAAAACATGAATAGATAAAACCATGTAGTAACCGGGATTAGCTTACTAACATAATTGGCCAAAACTTTCCCCATTTAACCGATTTTCTATCTATCTTGGTTTCCAAGATCCCCATACATTCCCCACCAATTTGGGACACACTGTATAGATTATTTAAAATGCCCTAGACGTGATGTCCCATAATCTGACGATTATCTGGAGGAATTTGCCTAATCTGACAATTAAAAAAAAAATTGGAATTTTCTAAACCATTGAACTTAATTAATTGAAAAGCTTAGGAAATAGCATGCAAATAAAAAAGTGTATGTCTTTTAAGTAGAATACATAATATATATTTATAAGAAAATAATTATAAAAAATAATTTTTTTTGAGCATTTTGGAAATACGTTGTAAATAATATCATGCCACCTTAATCTGACGTGCTCGAAAATTTCTGAGGATCAATTTTTGTACTAATCTGATCCTTTATCCTTGACGGGCCGTTATATATGAGGCTCATATTTGGTGGAGGTACTTAACCGGGTACAAGGTATCCCCCTGTATGTTAATCTGCCTCGCTTTCGTAAATCCCAAAATCCCCGCTTGGGCTCCCGTACTATAAGATACAGTGTTTAAAAGAAATTTTTTTAGAGTTGGGATTTTGTTTTTATTTTCATATCGGATTTTATGTTTTGAATGAGACTCAATACAGTTAAAACATTGACTGAAATATACCATCTGATGATAAACATTTGTTACTATTATGGACCAGTGGCGTAGATTCGTTCAATTTTAGTCATTTTTTTACCATTATCCTGTCGTAACTTTTTTGGTATAATTAATATTGATAATTTAGTACATAATTTTTTTGTATGCTTAGTTTTACATAAAAAAGGTGCTCTTGAATTAACTCGATGAACTTAACGGCTTTCGAGGTATTCTAATTTTAAACTTGTCTGGTACGGAAAGCTTAATATTTAAAATAAAAGACAATTATAATTTTTACAAAAAAGTGTCTAAAACTTTCCACCCCTTGCTTAAATACTCTGCTTAAAATTTATCCTAAGTAATAAATATAATAACACTAAATTCTAATATCTAACCTTTAAAATATAATTAAATAAATCCACAGAAAAAGTAGTCTCAAGTGAAAAAAAAAACATAAAAATAGCATATCAAATTATTAATAATTTAGGAAAACATTTAAAAAACGATGAAGATAAAACAAGTAAAATGAAAAATCAGGGGTATACAAATTAAACTGTGGAACATGTCCCAAAGTGCATATAGGTCCACCAGGGAGAACTTTTGAGCTAAGAATTTCAGAACATAGAAAGAGTTTTCATAAAAATAAAAAAGATTCTACCTATGCTTCACTAGCGAGACAGGGTTCATCCACACCATACTTTGGACCAGAACCTCCCCTTATAGTGACTAAAACCACAGCACGAGGGCAAACCCAGTAGGGGCGTTACTGGACCGCCCAGGGCGCCGGATATGAAGAGGCGCCCCTTTATATCCCCTCACTCTTTGAGTGAGGCCTACCTTGTTGGGTTGCCAACAGGTTACATAGCTCTCTCTCTCTCTCTCTCTCTCTCTCTCTTTATGACCAACTTATAAAGAATGGAAATAAAAGAAGTAGATGTATAAGCGAGATTTTCAAATACCTTATATATTTAAGAAGACATAAAATAAAAAACGTAAATAAGAATAAAATTATTGTGATGGTCACTAAAAATATACTTCTTAGGAAAATATAGAAATACAGGCTTTACAAGCGCCATTTGAACTGGAACTAGGAATTAGCTAAAAAACTAGAAACTGAACCTGTTTTTAGAGCCACAATAAGAATTCGATTTGTTTTTCTCCAGAAAAAAAATGCGGTTGAATTTGTAAACTTTTCTTTTTGATACTACATTAATTTTAGTTAATAAAAGATATAAACAGTTAAATAAGTACTTGGAATCTTGGTCGTTTTCGTACAATATAAAACAGATTTCGGAAAAACCCGACATAGTCAAATTCTGTGGTGATCTTCAGTTGCAATTAACTGTAGGCTCTAAATCAGATAAAGATGGTTGTATATTGTGTGACGAACCCGAAGTCTAAAATCTTTTTTGCCTTATCAGAATGTGGTTACTCCTGTATTTGTTTTAAATTTTATCAAAGATCGCAACGTACAAGAACTGTATCCAAATGTATAGAGAGCATTGCAAATATTATCGACTATACCTGTAACGGTTACTAGTAGGGAGAGGAGTTTTTCTAAGCTTTAGCTGATAAAAACCTATCTGTGATTGACATTATCTCAATCCAGATTGACAAACTTGGCAACTTTGTCAGTTGAAAATGAAATTGACTAAAACATCGAGTTTGATAACCTAATAATAGAGTTCTCCAATAAAAAGGCTAGAAACTGGGCAAACCAGGGAATAGATCCGAAATAAACACGAGAAATACTGGGGGAGCCTCAGTAGAATAAGACATGGGAAAAACTTCATAAGAGGCCCATCCAAAAGAACGAAGGAATAACTACTCAGACAAAGTAGGAAAATACTTCGCATAACAGTAGGGTTGCTAACTAACCACAACTAACCACAAGATAGGCTCATATAATAGGTACCAAGTTGCAGAATGTGCAACGAGGGGGAAGAAACAGCCTACCATATCCTGTGCGAATGTGAAACGATAAATCACAAAAGACAGGCATTGTTTGGGCAACCGAAAATGAGTCCACAGGAATATATCAACCAACCTGTCTCGGGGTTATATAGACTTGTAGAAGAAACAAGACTAATGGGAGGATTGGTATAAAAGATAATGGGATATTAGGCACAAAAAGCCCAAGAGGCTTCCAGGGAAGAAAAAGAAGAAGAAGACCTATGCTTCACAGTTGATAAAAAATAGCTACACCTTCAATGAAAATGACGCATTGCTATATTTAGCTAACAATCTGTTTTTTTTTGGAAACCTTGGAAATTATTAAAATTCAAGACACACAATTATATTCTAAACGATTAAGTAGAGGTTAATAATTGACCGCTGTTGAATCTTTTTAGTAAATATTTGTAAAAAACAGATGTTATAGATAAAATAAAAATATCAAATACCCTTTGCCATTTTAGGTACTACCTAGAAAAATGTAAACTTTAAGGTTCCCTAAAAGCAGTATCTTCATGTTTCGGTTCTTTGACAACGTTGACAGAACTGGGGAAAAATTGGTTAAACATCTAAAAACCCGGCACCCACGGTAGTTAGTATGGTAGAACCATAAATATAGTAAGCTCATGTACATAAACAATACAATTTTGTATCTCTCACGGCCGAGTGATGATCGCGTTGTTAAATTTAGCAATGGACTTAGCAATTGTTAAAAGTTAACAACGGTTTAGAATGTTTAACAAAACGTCATTGTCAGTGTTATTCAATGATTTTAGTAGGCAACTTGTCAAAATCTGATATTTTGTTAAACATTCTAAACCGTTGTTAACTTTTAACAATTGCTAAGTCCATTGCTAAATTTAAGAACGGTTCATCATTCGGCAGTCAAAGTCCGATTAAAATATGTTATGAAATAGTAAATTTTTTTTATAGTTTAAATTGATTTTACTCGTTTATTATTTGATTAATATTTGTTATAAAAATCCTAAACATACTTACTTGTACAGTACTTAAAATAATGCACTTTTATAGGTAACACTTTTAACACAAATTCCAAAAGTAAAACAACTAAGGATAATCTTAATAAAGGTGAAAGCATTTTTAAAGCACAACCTCCACAAAATAATGCTCCTACGAAAAACGACAATAGAGTGCAAAGTCAGGAAAGTGATTTTTCAAATGGAGTAAATTTTCCTTCGAGTTTTAAAGCTACAACACCAGTTTATCCAAAACATGTTGATGTGGATTTGTCAAAGTTTACCGATTTTGGAAATCCAATTGAACTACAACAGAATACCGAAGAAGAAACTTCTGTTTCTGTAAACTTTCCTTCAAAATTTAAAGGTTAGTAATATCTAATTTGATTTAAAAAGATGTTTAGTTGGTATTTTATTGATACTAGGGTTCACTTAGGAATATACTATTATTTAGTGATAAATTCGTACTGGTATCCAAAAATTCTTTGTCTACATCAGGACTCGTTCTAATAGGAATATATTTGTTCTACATATTTTTTAAAAAAGACAATTTGGATACAGGATATTTGTAGTGAATTACAAGTTTAGTTTTAATAATTTTGGTCTGGAAATAACATTTCTTTTTAGATTTTTCAGCTTCTTATTTGTTATGTTTACCGTTTTTCTCTTTCTTTGTAGGCCATGTCATGCTCTGGTTTTGGCTTTCATTAAAGACAATTATAGTTTTTACTATAGACGCACAAAACTCTGCTAAATTTTTGGTAATAGGTTTGGACGCTCGCTTATTCGAGCGGGCACCGATCAGGAGAAAATACGAGCACACGCGGCTATATAAACGAACACTGTTGCCAAAGCTATAACAATGGTGACACTAATTAGAAATTATGTCTGTGGGAAATAGGCCATAGGATAAAAAGAATAGTGATGGAAATTCCTAATAATTTTTTATAATAAAAAATAAAAAAGAAATAGCAATATATTATTTTTGTCCTTTGTCAATAAATTCAATTTTATTTGCACTACAATATAATACATAACAAAAATAAAATAAAAAAAAACTAATAATAATAAAAATATTGTAATAAATATCAAAAATATTTTTAACAAAAAAAACATACCCATATAACTATACTAATTATAATAATTATTATCATAAATTAAATTGATGTATTAAATAATAAACTCCTTTTTCGCTTTAGTTAGAGCAAATTCATTACAAAAAAAATCATCTGACCGATCACGCCAGAAAAACTTGATTTCCAGGTCATTTAGAGGTTAAAATGGTGATATTTTTGAAGGCGTCTCTGGTACAACTTCTCGAGCGACCTGCTAACTTGACGGGTATCCGTTTAGCTCTTGGGTACTTTTTGAACATTAGAAAAAAGGTCTAAATCACGCCCAGGGTCAGCCCAGAGGGGCGAAAGGCGCCATGGGCGTCCTAACTGGCAAATTTGGATTTCCCTGCCAAGACGTTGAATTTTGACGATGCATTTGCTGTGAGTTAATGACGGTTGACCCGGCACTGACACGAGTGACCCAAGAACTTTGAATGAACATTGTGGTAAAGCTACGTGTGCTGCCTAGAGCTGACCCAGGGTTGAGAAAGTGACCCCAGGGTTCCAAACTTGCCAATTTTGATTTTCCTGCCAAGATGTTTAATTTTGACGATGCATTTGCAGTTAATAATGGTGTACACAGCACTGCATCTATTGACCTTTGAATCTTGGGCTACAAAGCAGGAACGCATATCGGCGTTCTTGCTTGCGAATAAATCCAAGTAGGACATTTTAACAGGGCTAAAAAGTATATGGAAAAACAGTTTTTGGAAATTTGACTGTATATATAGCTGTTATATATAGCTACTTTTACGATTAAGTGCCGGGTCGACCGTCATTAACTTACAGCAAATGCATCGTCAAAATTCAACGGCCCTGGGCTGGTCCTGGGCGAGATTCAGAGCTATTTCCTAATGTCCAAAAAGTATTCAAGAACTACACATGTACCTGTCAAGTTAATAGGTCGCTCGAGAAGTTGTACTAGAGCCGCTTTCAAAAATATGACTATTTCTAAAATGGTCCGGATCCGGTCAAATAGTCAGCACTTTAGCGCTTTCTTTTATTTAAATAAATTCTTATTTAAAATTAATATTTCATTTTAAGGCGGTAAATCCATGTTAAAAACGCAGCTATTTGTAGCGATCTTTAGAAACGTTCGGTTACTCAATTGTCGGCCGTGGTTTAAAAATTCCTCATCTTTACGTTCGTGGCGCCCCTTAAGTTACGGCGCCCCCGGGCTGTAGCCCAAATAGCCCATAGGGTTAGTATGGCCCTGGATGTATGTATGTCGGTTTCAAATTTAACATGAAGCTTTCGAATTTGACAAAAAAATGTTATGAAAAGAATTAAAGGACACGTTGTTAAAGGCCAGTTAAGTGGATGTAAGTAAGAAGAAATTATACTATTAAGAAATATTTCTAGAGATTTTAATAAACACACCGGAAAAACGACAGCAAGAATCCATATTTTAATGTCTTATTATTACCACTACAGAGAAAACACAACGCAGAAACAACAACACGATATGCACATCAAATTAGAAGAAAAGTTATTTAACTTTAAAAAACTAGTCATTAATCTGTTGTTAAATTGTAAAAAAGAATTTATCGGATCGTTCGATTTCTCTATAATAAATAAATATTAATTTTTGTTCTATGATTCAGCATTACTTGTTATTTGTGGATGTCATAAAATAACAATATAATTTAAAAAATTCCGAATTATCTACATTATATGGGTGTTCCGGGCTTATTTGCTTGGTTTGTTGGTATTTCTACCTGACGTTTCGTCTACTACTGCGGCAGACATTATATTGACTATTGACTACAGTAGGTAGAAGAGTACTTCGACCTCGGACCCACCTTTGATAAGGTCTGCCGCAGTAGTAGATGAAACGTCAGGTAGAAATACCAACAGATCACAGCAAATAAGCCCGGAAAACCCATATAATGTAGTGAAAAACGGCCGTCAAAGCTTACACACTTCGATGAAATTCCAAATTATATTTAATATGTCGTATCCCATCAACTACAAATATGTTTTTTAGTCGAATTTTAATTCTGCAAAGTAAAAATTGACAATTAGAATTTTATTATTATACAACAAAAAAAAATATCATTATTACTACGAATTTAGCCTGTTTCCCACAGCAATAATTTCTAATTTCTGTTACCATTGTTTTAGCTTTGGCAACAGTGTTTGTTTATAAAGCAATGTATGAACGTATTTTCTCTCGACGGACGCCCGCTCGAGTAAGTGAGCGTCCAAGCCTATTACAAAAAATTTAGCATTGTCTTTGCTTCCATCTATTTGCAGAAAACTTAAAACAAGTAAAAACGACAAATAATGCATATATATATATATATATATATATATATATATATATATATATATATATATATATATATATATATATATATATATATATATATATATATATATATATATATATATATATATATATATATATATATATATATATATATATATATATATATATGTCGATATTGACATAAATTTTTATTTCCCAAAATAAATATGTTACAGGGGAAACCACCTCTGAGAAACACCCTGTACATACGGTTATCAAAATATCCTACCGGTAGCTGAAAGCCAAAACAAGAGCAGACAAAAATCTAAAGATATTAAATCGCAAATATGGACAAAAAGAAGCTTAAAAATCTAAAAGACAATCATTAGAGGAACTTTTTATTACAGACATATACAAACACAAAAAACAATTTTTTTTTTAATTTTTATCCGTACCTTATAAGAAATAACTGTATTTTTACCTTCAGTTTAATGCTCCTTATTTCTACTTTTGCAAAGGGATACTAAAAAATTTGTTAATTCTTTCAATAATTATTAAATATGTTACATTGTTTTAATATATTGTCACTCCAAAAAAAAAGAGATAAATCCAAAAACGCCATTTGTGTATTTATGGAAAAAATCGGATAAAATATTTAAGAGAACATCCTGCAAAGTTACACAAAGTAAGAACATCAAATCCGACACTAATTATAATCTTTTTCATCCCCACTACGATTCTATTGTCGTCGCTGCACAAAAAGAGTCACATTTTTACTTAAGTGGCTTCTTTTGTTGTTGTGACTATTTTTATGTTAGTTTCAATTAGTATACTGATTATTGTAAGAAGGAAAACGACATAACTAAATAAGTAACCCTATTTGTGTTAATTTATTTTTAGAAAAAGTCACATAGTCCGATAAATTACATGAAAATTTGTTTTTTTTTTTAACTTAAAATCAAAATAATGCAAATAGCATTATGTGCTATTAATAGGGTCAACCATTTCTTAGTTGGTGTTAAAAGAATATTTAATAAATATCAAATATTAAGTTCTTTGAGTTATGTCACTTTCTTCCGGAATAATAATATCCAGGATGTACGGTAAGTATACGGGATACTCTCGTGAGCATATAGGGAAGGTCAAAATAACCCTAATTTGTCATAAAAAAATATCCCAAAGTGCTCCCTAACGGAGATACAGAGTCCCAAAGGGGTACTTAGCCATTTACTTTTTTGGCTCCAATTTTTGAACCGACTTGTATATTTTAATGAAATTTTAATATGCTATAGGGGCCATAAAGACTTATAAAACCATACTACAGTAGATGGTTTACTTCGTCAGGGAAGCCAGGACGGACTTGCCACCACTCTCGTTGGGCCATGTTTTTGACATGTGTCATTTTACAGAGGTAGAAATTGGTTTTTTAAATACTTCGGCCGTTCCTCTTTAAAAAAGGTACTTTACATTTGTAAAAAAATTAGCCTCTTTCGGAAAAATTACATTTTTTTGAATAACACGTTTAAGCAGGTCGAAAAAATTAGAAATCATTGATTAAACCCAAGAATGTGAGCTTTGCCTCTTCTTGGCTACTTGAGCTAATTTTCGAAATGTACCTCTATACATTTCCTTATTCGGCGGATGTTTTCTCGCTTTATTCTAAACCAGCTATTTTCAACCGCTGGTCCGCGGACATTTTTTATCCGCAAAAAAATTACTTATTAAAAAAAATACAATAATAACTAAATTTTAATTTATAAAATTACGAAATAAAAATATCACTGGTCTGCCAATTTTTTTAACAAATTTTACTGGTCTGCGGACCAAAAAAGGTTGAGAAACGCTGCTCTAAACAACATTCCAGGATCGGCTCGAATTTCGTTGCAATGGTGTGTTATTTTTTTATCAGGTCTTACCTGGTGTGAACTGGTGTTGAATAAACAAGCCTCTAAATTTTCCCAGAAAAAAAAAATCCAATAGAGTCGGGCGGTAGCCACAAAATAGGCCCTTTTTGACCCATTCATCGATCACCAAAAGTATTTGTTAGTGCTGACGAACCAAATTGCGAAAATGGGGCGGTGCACCGTCGTGCATAAACCACATCTGATTTCTAATTTGTAAGGGTACATTGTCTATTAATTGATTAAGTTTTGTTTCAAGAACTGCAAATACACGGCACCATTTAATCTATCTTCAATGTGAAGAAGGGTCCAATGAGATGATTCCCAATAATCCCCGCCAACTAGTTAACCATGAATCTTTGTTGGTACTTTGTCTGTATCATTGCATGGGGATTTTCTTCATGCCAGATATGCATATTATGGCATTTCTCTATACTGTCTCGGGTGAAACCGGCTTTACCCGTAAACAAAACAATACTAGTAAAATTTGGATTTTGCCTAAATTGTTGCAAAAACCAGTTTTCGTAAATTACTTTTGCAGGATAATCAGCGGGAGACAGCATGTACCTTTTGGATATGATAAGGATATAGCAGTTGTTCTCGAAGTGTCTCATGAACAACCCATTTTGAGGCATTAACTTGGGTCGCCAGCTTTCTTACACTATTAGAGGGATTTTTAGCAATATCATCCAGAATAAAATATAACACACCATTGCAACGAAGAGGCAAAGCTTTTACATTTTTAACATTCTTGTGTTTAATAAATGATTTCTATTTTTTTTTTACCTGCTTAAACAAAAATTTAATTTTTCCGAAAACGGCTAATTTTATCGAAACAAATGTAGAGTACCTTTTTTAAAGAGAAATGACCAATTTATTTAAAAAACCAATTTTCACCTCTGTAAAATAACACCTGTCAAAAATATGGCCCAACGAGTGTGGTGGCATGTCCGTTTCTGATTTCCCTGACGATGTAAACCATCTACTGTATTATGGTAGTATGGTTTCATGAGTCGTTATACCCTCTATAACATATTAAAATTTCATTGAAATATACAAGTCGGTTCAAAAGTTAGAGCCAAAAAAGTAAATGGCTAAGTACCCCCTTGGTACTCTGTATTTCCGTTAGGGGGCACTTTACGAATTTTTTTCTATGACAAATTAGGGTTATTTTGACCTCCCCTTTATGCTCCCGAGAGTATGCCATATACTTACCGGACACCCCGTATAAATATAAATACTATTAAAATGAATGCCTAATTTGCATTTTTGGCAGTTTTTACACAAATCACCTATTCACAGATTAGTTTATGCCAGTTAATTTTTATTTAATTATTTCTCTACAGCTACAACCCCTGTTTATCCTACGCACGTAGATACAGATCCGTCTAGGCTTTCAGAATTTGATATACCTTTCGAACAAAATCCTGTCGAAACCGTTATGGTAAATTTTGCATCAAATTTTAAAGGTTTGTTTAAAACTATTGGGCCTATCAATAGACATATTATATTAACCATCTTTTTTCCCACAGCTACAACACCAGTATATCCTACACACGTTGGTGTAGATCCATCTAAGTTGTCAGAATTTGACATATTAGCTACTGATCAGGAAGTACCGGAAATTGTATCGGTTAATTTTGAATCAAAATTTAAAGGTTTGTTTTTAATTGGCAACAAAATTCGCAATCTTACTCTAATATTTTCTAAGGGACACGGTAATAATTTTTCATCTAAATTTATTAGGTTAATTAATAATATAAGGATAACATTTTTATGGCATGATTATAATTAAAACAATAAAAAAAGCAAATGAAATTACTATTATTTAAAGCTGCAGCTTTTGATAATACCTCAGAATCACCCTGCATGCTCATAAATTTAAAACCGATACATAGGTCCCAGCTATAAATTTTGAAATAAAAAATTATTCTCTGAAACTTTGTGAGTATCTAGCCTTTCTGCGGTAATGCGGGCTCTGCCGTGGTGGACTATTACTTCCCTAGCTCCAAACAGAAAACGAACAGAACCATTTTAATAGGAAAAAAGTGACAAAAGTGCGCTGACCGAAACGGATGAGAGGTGCCACTCAAGGTCACAAGTAGACAAAGGTGCGCCGACCGAAACGGGTGAATCCGTTTCGAAAGGTGCCCCTGAAGTCACCGGTGCCTGTTTTACGGGGAAGGGCTAATCCATCCCGAACAAACAGGTGCTTAGGAAGGGTTCCCTGAACCCAAACAGAAGGCGGACAGAACCGCCTTTATAGGAAAAAGGGCTTCCCTGGCTTTAAACAGAAAGCGGATAGGACCGTTTTCATAGGGTAAGGCCGGAGATGCGGCCTCAGAAAGAACATCTGGTTCCTGTAACAAGGACCTGGTAGCTACCCACGTCACTAGGCCGGAGAGGAGGGCATGACGGATCTAATAGTCTGCTCGTCATACTCTCTAGGTGACAGGGACACCAGAACACATCAGAACACATTTTGCTCGTGTCCGGTAGCGACACGAGTAAGAGGAGATGTAAGAACTCTCTCAATCTGGTATCGGATTCATTAGAAGTCCGATCCTATTGGGAGAAATATAAAAAGGTGTGAGTCACAATAGACCCAGCGGTCGCAGTGGAGGGCGTAAAAAGTTCACTCACTTTAAACCTTACCCACCTACAACTTTTTTATCTTCAAAAATCCTGAAAAATTTGGGGGTTTTTTTTAAAGGGACATGTCAATTTAACGATGTATAAAAAATGACGAATAAAGCTGATATATATATATATATATATATATATATATATATATATATATATATATATATATATATATATATATATATATATATATATATATATATATATATATATATATATATATATATATATATATATATATATATATATATATATATATATATATATATATATATATATATATATATATATATAGATCGTTTCACGAGGGTTTGTACTACGTCATCAATGATGTCATGATTTGGGAAAAAAGGTTTGTCGTAGCTAATTCATATAAATTCAATGCTGTTCACATTTTTAATTAAAGTTAGGCAATATTGACGCAAGTACGTTTCAAAGCGCTCTTTAGAGCACGTTCAGAATTGTGTTCCAAAAAAATTTTTTTAATTCTTTAAAGATCCGTTTTGCACCAATAAAATTTTTAATTTTATTAAAGGTAAAGCTAAGCTTAAATAAAAAATTCGATTGGACCAGCATTATCGGCGGATTCAAGATTTGCTTTATCTCAGCCTAAAAAATATCTAGACTTAACGTTATTCTTGTCTCAATTTTGTTAATTTTTTTTTCTCTTGATGAAAGACCATCGAAATCCCCGATTTTTTTAAAAAAATGGGTGTTTTAGTCGGCATAATGGAACAAGTAATTTCGAAAACAACATTAAGAATAAACAAATCTACTTACCTCTAAAATGCAGTAAGTGGTAACAGGTTAATTCCTGCATCTCTCCCTGTGTGAAATAGTCAATAAGGTTTAAATCATATCTTGTTCACCTTCTGAATACCGTCGAGACATTTTACACCATAAAAATACGAAAAATGAAAATAAAATCTGACGTTACTTTTGACAAAACAATTTTTTGACAAGTTTGAAAAATGACATAATTTCATAACCCATATTTAAAAAATATTATTATTGTAGCTTTAAAAAATCAGCTGCTGAACGGCAGCCATTTTGATTTTAAAAAAACGACCAACTTTTTTGACGTCATTAATTTGTTTCAGTCTGTTTTGACCTTTTTAATTTGTCAAAAAAGGTACGGCAATTCATGACGAAAGTACAAACCCTCATGAAACGGTATATATATATATATATATATATATATATATATATATATATATATATATATATATATATATATATATATATATATATATATATATATATATATATATATATATATATATATCTATATATATATATATATATATATATATATATATATATATATATATATATATATATATATATATATATATATATATATATATATATATATGTGTATACAAAGTCAAAATAATATTTATAACTTAGAAAAATCGTGCTTTAAAGAACTATAAAGGGATCTGTTATTACTGCTTACTACGTCTTACGACTTACGTTATTGCATCTATATACAGGGTGGACATTTTATTAGGGGCCTATACATTTTCTCAGAAACTGCAGTCTTTTGAAAAAAAAGTTAGGACAAAAGTTTCTTGGATTAAATTATGCTTTTAATTAATCCCGCTTTCACATATACAGGAAGTTCATTGTGCTGGCCGCCGGTGTTCACTTCTTTAAAAAGGTATTTAAATGGGACACCCTACATATTATAATATATTTAGAGACCGCTTCCAAAGTGAAGTTTAATAATATGTATCGGTATGGGTCTATGTCGCAACGTTTCGGATTTACTGACGTTTATCTTTAATTTTAGACCTAATTTTAAATTATTACAAAGACGGTAAATATCATTTTTTTAACATTTTTTTACATTAAAAAAATTACAGAAGTTTATTTTATATCTTCGTTAGCAGGCAATTTTTTTATTTTTAAAATGTTAGTGTTGCCATGTTTTCTCTATCGTAAATTTCTTGAATTTTTTAAATGCAAACCCCTGTATATAATACCACATCTATTTAAGGAATTAAAAGACCTTTTTAACGATGAATAACAACATGGGTCCGCGAGTCACCGTCCTGATGTCCAGGTGAAACCTCTCTCTTTGTTCGTCGCTTACTGCGCCCAAATTTCCAATCCTTTTTACTGTAGTGTTTTTTTGTTGCCCTACTGTCCCACAGACACAAAAAAACAGCAATACTTTGTAAAACCCCCTTAAAGTCCTAGCAAGATACCTATGGCTTATAAATCTCCACAGATATCCCACTGATACAGTTCATATTTAACAAGATTTAGGGGGCAAGTAATGGCGGTACTCTATAGGCTCAAAGGAGGTCAAAGTCCAATTATAGAACACCGAAGGACTCCAAGATGGGATAGAGGAGGACCAAGAGGTCAGCTCATTGTTTGAGATGCCCTCAGACAAGACAACCCCTCGTTTCATCTTCAATAGACACTTTCGTATTGTCATACCAGATAGGGAGGACTGGAAGGAGGCCCTCCCAAACAAAGCCGATCATATCTGGTATACAGATGGCTCCAAGACCAACAAGGGTGTAGAAGCTGGCATCTATGAAGATAAGCCTAAAAAAAAGGTAATTTTAAGTCTCGGTCAGCACGCCACGGTTTTCCAAGCGGAAATCGCAGGAATAGTGCATTGCGCCGTGAGGATTAAAGAAAAAGGGTATAGGAAAAATATCGTCATTTACTCAGATAGCGAAGCGGCCCCGAAGGCCATCAGTTCCCCAAAAGTTAATTCCAAACTAGTCGGGGACTGTATACAGGCCCGGAAAAAAATCGGCTTGGCAAACAAAATTTCGGTGCCCCGGGTACCAGGCCACGAGGGCCATCCAGGCAAAAGAAGAGGCCGAAGACCTGGCCAAAGAGGGTCAGCCGGGGAATGATAGGCCCGAGCCATTCTGCGGTATCTCGGGTCTCAAAGCATCTATTAAGAGTTGGGTAGACAGACAGTTTCAAAGCTGGGTACAAACACCGGGACAACGACAGGCAAAGCAGTTCATTAAGACCTGCTCGGCCAAGTTTACATCGGACCTACTGAGCCACAGCCGTAAGGTCGTAAGGATAACGGTAGGTCAACTAACAGGACATTGAAACCTCAACAAGCACCTTGAAAGAATAAACCTGGTGGAGGATAGCCTGTGTAGGTTCTGCCAGGGAGGCTGAAGAAACAGCCTTACATGTGTGGTGCCACTGCGAAGCACTATGCAGGCTTAGGTTTACTAGGCTTGGGGAAGAGAAGCCAAAACCGGCAAGATATATGGAGTGGCCAGTGTCGAGCCTCGGGAGTCTAGTTAAGAAGATGGGCTTGGACAAGGTACTCTAAAGAACGATAGGAGAAACCACAATAAATCTGGTAAGGTTGCAGTGGTGGAGGTCATTTTTCGCCATCTCCTCTCAAATAATCTAATCTAATCTAATCTAACAAGATTTAATATGGTTGCTAAATTGTGCTAAGTTGTCATAGGTTTCGTTCATTGTCACTAAATGGTCTAAAGCACAAAATATATAGGTACCCATACATTTTGTGGCTAAAGAAATAGATGGTTTTTTGTTTCCATTATGAAGCAGGACTGCTTTTAGGCTGTATTTTGACGAATCTATAAATAAACGCCATTCGTTAGCATCATGTTCCATATTAAGCTCATTCATTAAACCATCAGTATTACAACAGACACATAGCGACCCTTTCATTTAAAAAAAAACTTGATAATGTTACATTCCGTTTTCGGTAAAGTGAAACACTTGCTTATTATCTTACAAGTTCCACTGTTGAAGTCTGGAACCAAGAAGTTCCGATTTTTGTTTTGACAATCCTAGGTCACATACCAAGTCATTTAATTCATTCTGAGTTATTAAGTGAGGTTCACTGGTAGTTGGTAAAAATGTTGGGTCACAACTGGTGTTTCCAGGAAGTTGTGGATTAGATTCTGATGAAGAATTAGAATCACTGGGAAACATGATGTCCAAGGTTTAAAGGCGCTATCGGTACCGATAGTTCCTGGCAATGAGGAACTGGCCTTAGCGCAGAAAGCAAATTTGGATAACCTATTATGTCTCTATGCTTTTTTGAAATCCCTTCTGTTTCAGTGATGCAAAAGAAGCAATAACTTACATGGTCAGTAGGTTCTCTCCACACCATAGGAACAGCAAACGGCGTAGAATTTATCTGGCGATACATCCACTGCACTAAATTTACATGACAACTCACACAACAAACATGAGAAGCCCAACTTTTGTCTTGATCCCCACTTCGGCATTGAAAATATAAAGAATAGGCTTTTTTGACTTCCTCAGATATTGATCTAGCTTGGGACTTTATAATAAATCCTCCAAATATATAACAAGACTCGGCTGGATTTTTGCATCATCGACGACTCGAACTTGCCATTTTATATCAAAATTGACTTAAACACTTGACTGTACTGTAAACGAGACAGAAACCAACTAACTGCAGAAAACAATAAAACTCTTAAAGGTCGTACAATACTGAAAATAACCCATCTGCGGTCTTGTTGTACTTTCCGGTCCTAAGGCTGGTAAAAATGATTCCAAAGATCGCATTATATAAAATGGGGCATGCTAGGCCATTTCTGGGAAAAATGATTTCAATAACTTCCTAAATGAAATGTAAATGTTACAAAATTATGTCGACTTGTGTAATCAGCTGGCGGCCTCCTTGACTGAGGTACAAAGTACAACTTTGTATATTTTTAAGTAATTTAATAATAGGTAAATAAAAAAATCAATGTGTGGCAGGGTTGACACGGTTGCCAAACTGTTTATTTTTGCGAAGAAATATGACAGTTTTATCCAATAATTTTGATTATGGAAAAACTACCATAGCTTAAATTTGCGAGTGTTTGTCCTATATCGTGGTCCTATATCAAGTTGCTAGAGTAAATACTTTTGGAAATATAAATTTTCGAATTTTACATTACAAGTGTCAAATTTGATTGTAAATGTTCGCTTTATTTATAAAAAAATTTCGGAAAAACAGCATAGTTTTCTTAAACCAATTTTTTTCTATGTCACTTAGAAATGGGCGGAAAACACGTGTATAGCACAAAATACCAATTTTTGTCTAAAAATCTCGACTTTTCATCTGTTTTTTGAGTAAAAGGCTACGGCGAAAGTGTTATTTTTACCACCTACAGAGCTTGGTATTTTTTTAATGGCAGTTGATTTCAAGCTTGTGTGTGTTTTATAACATCTAAAAAAAAGATAGAGCAATTATATTGCATGTATTTTTTAACCTATTTTTCACTTGTTTCTATATTTAGTCAAAAAATGTAAGAAAGTAGTCGAAAGGCAATTAAATGGTGGTAGTTATATCGGTAATTTTTTCCTATATTCGTAATCATAAATATATATTTTATCCTTTTTTGTAGGACACACTATACAACCCAAAATTTTTATGTTCTACTCCATTATCTTATAGAACATGTGGTTTCCATGACCTTAAAGTATTTTTAAATAAACAACACTCCGTAGAATTAACATGTTTAGGGCATAGCTCAGGACAAAAGACCCTTGATTTTTGTTAGCCAGTATAACCATAACATTTTACTATTATTTATTTGGCAACTGTGCACAGTCGGTTATTTACAAGTTATATACATCACATCATAAATTTGACTTGTTAAGGGTGTAAGTCTCGCTAAATGCCTTAATATTTTTGTAAGTCAATGAATTTTTCGATGTTTGCATTATAAAATTTTATAATTGAAGTAAAAAAAAAGGGTAATTCGTAACTTTTTCTATACATCAACATGTTTGACGCATGCCACATCAAAAACGCCCCGATTCTTAGGATTTTCGTAGATTTAAAAGTTGTAGGCCACGCCAAAATGAATACACTCACAGAGTTTCGGAAAAGTATTTTTTATTTTAAACATAAATCCGGGACCGATACCTAGTAATAAAAACGGTTAGTGGATATACCGTTCAAGATATACGAATACCTATTTGGTGAATTTCTTGCCAACATTTTTCTTTTTGACAGATATTTCTAAAATGCACCAAGCTATTCGTATACCTCTTTTGATATTTCGCACACTCCGTATAATCCTTTCCAACATGTGTTTCTCCATATATCTACATACCGTACACACATACTAACTGTAAACATTAAAATTTGATATTAATAAAAATGTAAATATAAATATATCATCCAGTTTACATGGTAGCATAAATAAATAGCATGTGTAAATAGCCATCAATCTACAATTTACAGGTTTTATCAAAGATGTTTTAGAATACAGACCCGGTGTATTATTTAGAGGTCATTCTATCGACCTTAAATTGTTAAAAAAATGTTTAATAGATTTAAAAAAATAAAAATGTTATACAGTATTTACCAGCCAATGACATAGACATACTCAAATAGTTACATACATAGCTCATTTGTATATAAACTTCATGAACCTAATATAACCAAATTTTTAAAATACATTTTCATCTCAAAATAAAACGAATAAATCATAATACCAATATTAAATGAAAATTGCTACTTTGGACGATGTTTTACTTAAATTTTTATCTAAATATTTTTTTATGTTACAGCTACTACCCCCGTATATCCCAAACATGTTGACGTAGATTTGTCTAAATTTGTTGAATTTGAAGAACTTCCACCAGAACAACATCCACAGGAAAATGTTGTAGTAAACTTTGCTTCCAATTTTAAAGGTTTGTTTAATAAGTACTTCCTGCGTTTACAAAGTAGCACGACAATTTTATAAATTTCTTACAAATGAAACCGACAAGGAAGGGCTTATTACTGTGTCCTTTTTTATATGAATAAAAAAAAATTGTCAGAATATTGCCTTATCTAGCTTTAATAAATCACTCAATGAGTTGTTAAATTAGAAAAAAAGAACAGATAAAATGCTACATAAACCAATAACCTACGCTTAAGGTACTTACCCAACCTCTTGCGTTTAAGTTACCAATATATGCATTTCTCTGTGGTCTTTGAAGGCATTTCTTTCGAGATGAAAAGCATATGGGTGATAATTTTTTAGCAAATTATTTTTATAGAAATAAACTCCATCTTCTATAAAAAATATTTCCTTAAGTAAATTTAAAAAATAGTATCAACATAATTTCGAAATGCTTTAATTCAAAAATAAGGGAATCTGAAAAAGTGAATTTACATTTTTTTAAATTTTTTTAGCTACTACTCCAGTGTACCCAAAGCATGTTGATGTTGACTTATCTAAATTTTTAGAACCTGTAGAGCTGCCTCTCGAAAACAACGCTAACAAGAATGGTTCTGCTAATTTTGCTTCGAACTTTAAAGGTTTGTTTGATATATTTTGGGAAATATATTTTTAATCACCATAATAAATTTATGTACCCAAATTGACAACGGTTTTTATTCTAAATAAACAAATAATTGCAGTAAATTATGTCCAAGTAAATGCTTTTATGCTGGAAATAATAACTATGTTCCCGAGATAGTAGATCTGTCGCCAGATGAATTGTATCAGAACCTGATTACGACTTAGAATTTATTACTTTTCTATCACCAACATATTATAGGCCAATCATTATATATTTTTTTGTAATTAATAATAACAGATATCTGACGGCGCCATGACTTCTGGAATAACCTGTAGATTACTAAAATCAAAAATCCAATCAATTTTTTTTAGGTAATTTTTTTAAACAATAATTATTTAAAAAAGCGCATTTCTTTCGGTTTTTTTTTTTTAATAACAAAAAGTTCTGGCTATATCACTTTACTCATAAATGATCGTTTGTAGAGAATTCAAAAACCTAATAAATGGTTTTTAAAAAATCCCGATCCAACCATTTTTCACTGAGAAAAGCCGGAAAAACGCTTAAAACAGACCTTTTTTCAAAAATTTGTTTCTCCGTTAATTTTTAATATTCAGGGCTGATTTTTTGAGAAATGGTAGTTAATAACATAAACATAACAATATATTATCAAGGATCTGTCATGCACCGTTTCGAACTTTTAAAGACTATCTACTAAATACGCATTGTTGCCAAGGTTGGCAAACTGTTTACTTTACACACTTTTATTAAATAAAACACCCTATTATTATATTTTTGAATGGCAAATATCATTGCAATTTTAATGATATTACATAGTATAGGTTCCTGACTTACCGTTTTGGCTTAACTGGCAGATTCAAAAATTGGTTAAAAGATTTAAATGATTAAGATATGAAAATATGAATTAGCTCCTTATCAACCTTTACAACCCAACAATCATTTGCGAAGTATGGCAACATTGTGGAAAGCTTGATATTTCGTATTAATATAACTTCTTAACCTTTGATCAGTGAAGTCACGCGATAAAAAGCTACATAGCTCTTTTCGGCAAGGGCGGTTGGCGAAGCCTTATCAACTGATTTTAATCCTCGGGGATCAAGGAGAGACTCACCCCACTTATTGGGGTCCTATTTCTAGGATTAGGCGATGTGACCAAAGTTTCCTATATCCTGTCGTTTTTTCGTTTTCGTGTTGCGCACGAGGTATTTTTCAATGCCGGAAAATGGTTGGGCGCGCAGCGAGAAGCGTGAGAACTAACAAAAACCGGTTATGCGCAATACCAGTAGCAGTTCTTGGCTTGTTCGCCATTAATTTGTGTCGGTTTAAAATATATTTTAAATTTTTGGATTTTATGGGGGCTTCGAGCCTGATATACAGATTTTTCACCGATGAAGCCCTGGAAAGCTCTGTCCGGTAAGGGGAGTACTGGCAAATTAGACCTGAGGGGACCAGAGCCAAAAACAAAGGAAGAAAAAAAGAAAGAAGCTTCTTAACAACATCCTAAAACGGTTGTGACCACGTTGATAAGAAGCGAATTCATAGTGTTATATCTTAATCATTTAAATCCTATAACCCATTTTTAAATCTGTCAGTAAAGAGTGAACCGTAAGTCCGGGTTAGTCATAGATGTTACATAATTGCATCCATTCTGCATCACAGGCCCATAATCATACAAATCGTTGAATTTGTCTTTAAAAGGGCTATTCAAAAATTTCATAAAATACAGGGTGTTTTATTAAAAACAATCAACTTCGTGTCACCATCCTGTATATAGAAACACAACACACCTGAAAATTAAAAATACTTTTACAACAAACAGGTTTTATAAAAAAAAAACTTTTTCTCGTATAACTTATAGATCCGAAAAAAGGTATAGGCCCTTAATAAACGGGACATCCTGTAGTTATTTAATATCTATCAGGCTTAATGTTTGGAATGATACATTGTAATATTAGGTAGTTTAGTTACGTTACGACGTCACAAAGATGGCTGCCGGGCAAAAATGGTAGTTAACTATTCCAAAGTCTAGTTTCATGTGTAAGGAGTAAAAGTATCATACAAATTTTAATTCAGCATAACGCTACATTACCTGATCAACCTTCGGTGTCTTCTACGGTGCGGTTACGTAAAAACTCATTACACCAAAATACGTCAGGACAGGTACAGGTACAAGCCTGGAAGTAGAACACGTAAGGACTAGTGCAATGTGTAGAGTTGAGATCCAGTAATACGATCAAAGCTTCTGCTGTATCAAAAAATGACAGCAGAATTGTTGGGTTAGCTGAGACTATGTGTTTTGTTTCTGCAGAAGCATAGTACCATTTTTCATGCTATCGTAAGTACACGCGCATTGATAATTCAGTAAAATCATCTGAAATAGCAGAAACGACCCTAGAAGAACAGGAATTTCAGAAATATCTTATTGTGGAACAAGCTGCATTTAGTGAACTAACTAAGTATATGGAAGAACTTCTTGATAGTCCTAAATTTGTGAGATTTACTGAGGTTACCAGCCGTTACGTTCAATGTATTAAGAACAATGGAGTCTCAGATGTGAAGTCTTACACAAAAAAAAACTTAAGACGAATGTTGAAAAATTTGTATAGCTCCAAATTTCATTTTGTTTCTAACGATAGTGGTCACCTGTTAATGCTACCAAACCGTATGTCAAGAGATGATTTAGTTCGAATGAATGACCAGTTATCTGCAAAACTGAAAGTAATAGAGACATGTTTCGATAAGAATTTGATTACTGATGCATGACTAATCCGTAATGAAATTCTGCAACTTCAAAGTGGGAATGTATGGCCACCAACGCCTGAAGATCTGTTTGATTTCCAACTTTCAACGAATACCCATCTGTTCCTGCATTTTTTTTTAAGAGGGGATAACAGAATACAACATTTCAGTAGAGTGTCTCGTTTAATTTGGTCATTGGGTCATGATTTTATTCATGCTATCACAGAGGAAAAGTTTAAAACTCCGAAACATATTCTGCTCCCATTTGCTCTTAAATTCCTTCTCTGGTAAAGTCGTTTCAGCCGATTTAGACAATGAATAATTATTATTATTTTTTAAAATATAATATATATATATATATATATATATATATATATATATATATATATATATATATATATATATATATACTCACAATCAGTACAATGTTATACATAGGGTGTCCCAAAATTAACGCAAGATTTGAATTTGCCGCCATTTGTGCAGTGAAGTGTTGGCAACCCTGAAAAAAAAAGCAATTTGACAGCTAACAGTATAAGGTTATTAAAAATGGAGCGTTACACGATAGAACAACTTGTCTTCATTATTAAAGAATATTTCAAAAATAGTGAAAGCTTGGCGGCTGTAGTTCGAAAATTTCATACAAAATATGGTCGGAATAGTGTTTTAACTTCGTCAACTGTGAAGAGATTAATTGAAAAATTCATGGAGACTGGATCCGTTGGAGACGCCAAATACACTGGTCGTCCAAAAACAAGCCGTTCAAATGTGAATATCGAAGCAGTGCGTGAGAGTGTTGCTGACAATCCAGGAACCTCAATTCGACGTCGTGGACAAGAATTGCAAATTTTAAGAAGCTCTCTACAGCGTATACTCACCAAAGATATGTGTCTTCATGCTTACAAAATTCAATTAACACAACATTTGAAGCCTAATGACCATGTACAGAGAAGAGAGTTCGTTGAATGGATTATTGAACATCAACAAATGGACCCTGATTTTTCGAGCAAAATCATCCTAAGCGATGAAGCACATTTTCATCTTGATGGCTTTGTTAATCGCCAAAATTGCCGCATTTGGGGTTCGGAGAACCCACGTGATTGTCGAAAAACAAATGCACCCACAACGCGTGACTGTATGGTGTGGATTTTGGGCGGGAGGCATAATTGGGCCATATTTTTGAAAATGATGCTGGTCAAGCAGTGACTGTTACTGGTGCTCGATATCGCGACATGATTACACAGTTCTTTCTCCCAAAAATTTGGGATGATATTGATGTGTCCAATATGTGGTTTCAACAAGACGGTGCCACATGTCATACAGCCCGTGAAACAATTCAATTACTGCATGAGACATTTCCAGGTCGTGTACTCTCCGTTTAGGTGATCAAAATTGGCCCCTAGATCGTGTGATTTAACACCATTAGATTCTTTTTAGGGGTTATTTGGAAATCACAAGCCTATGTCAACAAACCCACAACCAATGCATTAAAGAAGGAGATTCAACCTGCATCAACGAAATTCAGCCACATTTATGCAGAATGGTCATGGAAAATTTCGACAAAAGAGTGCGCATGTGCATGCAAAGCCGTGGAGGCCATTTGCCCGATGTGTTATTCCATACATAACCCTATCCTATGTACTTTATGAGTCAATAAAAATATAACTATCAAAAGACTAAAAACGGTGTTTTCTATTTAATTCAAATATTGCGTTAATTTTGGGACACCCTTAATAATAATATAATGGTGTATAATATAGTGACAATGCATTTTCAGTTTAAATTAAATTTAAGATTTATGTTTAAATTTGAATTTGTTAAACAGAATTAAGTGAACACAAACCATATTAAATATTAATAAAGCAATATCACAAAAAGCGCTGCCATTTTAGCTATCAAATTTTACAAAGTATCATCCAAATCATTGATCCTGTCTTTTATGTTTGATTAAAACTTGTACGATACTTTTAGTTCTCACAAGTTAAACCTCACTTTAGAATGTTATACTACGATTTTCACCCGGCGCCCATCTTTGTGATGTCGAAACGTCAACTACCAAATATTACAATGTATCATTCCAAACATTAATACTGGCTTTATGCTGAATCAAAATTTGTAAGATACTTTCACTTGTTAAAAATAAAACCAGACATGGTTAATTACGATATTCGCAAGGCGGCCATCTTTGTGACGTCATAACGGCACTAAGCTACCGAATTTTACAAAGTATCATATAAAACATTTATCCTACCTTTACGACAAATCTAAATTTGTGGGTTACATTTGCTCCCCCGAGAGAAAACCAAATTGTCCATTTTTGGCCACTTGTACCCTTTCCCTTATTAACAGGTCTGGGTATTGAACTGATGATGTGGTCTGTATCCTCTTGGGGTATCTCATTTCACTCTACCTCTAACTCATGTTTAAGTTTCGCAAGAGTCTGAGTGGCGTGCTGTAAATTCCAAAACCTGCGCCTAGGATGTCCAACACATGAACCTGTGTGCACCATCCTAGGTCGAATGATCGGAAAAGATCAAGCGATCTTGGCTATGACATGATGTCTACGGCTATTCTAGCCTCATGTGGTCTTGTTGGGGTTATGTGAGAGGATACTACTTCCTGAAAGGCGTCATGTTACCTCTAAGAATGAAGACTAGAGGTGACCTGCTACCATATCCCATGGCAACCCATACCATTACACCCAGGGTGTGATGAACATGTCTCCATATTAAACTGTGGATTAATTTTTTCCACGTCGCCTTTTTACCAGTGCTCGAGCATCAGACAAAAAAGCAAGATTTATCACTAATGATCATGTGGTTCCATTCCTGATCCCACAGAAGTCTGACACTGCAACTCCTTAAATGCTAAACCACAAATATAAGCTAAAATTTGATTAATTTAAATTAAACAGGTAAAAAAAAACAGTCTGAAAAATCAGCAAGATACGCCGTAGATAAGGCTTAAAATTCAATCATTTGTTAATGGACTAAAAATAAATATGCTTGTAAAATATTATTAAAAAAAGATTATAACTAGTAGATGTTACCTTTTTTGTGACTTGGCATATTTAAAGTATTTAGATTTTTTAAACAATATGTATCTTATACTATGTAGATTTTCATGGAGACATCATCAGAAATAAATACTGAATTTAGTTTTTTGACATTAACATTTTTTTGTAGCAACAACACCCGTCTATCCGCAAACGGTGGATCAAACGTCTCCGATCCCCGACGAAGCTGGACTGTTACCACCATATTCATCGCTATTAGCTAAAGTTGATGTAAATCAAGCTGAAAATGGTATTCATGTAAATTTTGCCTCTAATTATCAAGCGACCACACCAAACTACCCCACAAGTGTAGAACCTACTAGCCCTGATCCAAATGAAGCTGGTTTGCTGGTACCTGAACTTTCTGGTAACTTTATAATACATACCTATGTAAAATAAGGCCACAGAGCACTTTGCAAAATTCACTTGCAATTAGAGCTCCGTACTGTTTATTTGTGTCGGGTGTTAAGGAAAAGTACTTTTGTAGTATAGGTTTCTATTTAAAAAGGGGTTTATTACCAAATTTGCAGATTTAGAGATTTCGAGGGAAGATGCAGGTAGCAGGTACTACGCGCTAGATACATTACATTAATTTAAGCGGGGTTAGGTCCTACTTATATTTGCAATGTAGTCTGTTGACTTATTGTGCTTCCCATTCTTGTTATAGAAGTCCGCTTTCCTTTATTAAGTCTAATAGATTTCTACCAAGATTTTTACGCCAAAGAGGAATTTCGCTCTGTATATTTCCGAACAAGGTGTATCTTCTGTCCGTCGGTGCATTGCAGTCGTATAATATGTGCCTCCTCCCCATAAAGCCTGCATGTTGTGGGACCGTTTTGTATGCCCATTTTCTTCAAGTATTTTTTTAAATGACAGTGGCCTGTCAGAAGTCCTTCTATTGTGGTAACTGAGTGCGCACCAGAAGAAGGACCTTAGCTGTGGGTTTCTTAGAAGGGTCGCCTATAGCATTGCCTTCGCATGTCTTTGACCAGGTGACGCATGCCAACGATCCAGATATTGTGTTTGGGATCATCTGCTGTTTTTATTGCCTATTTTAATGGTCCAAGAACTGGCTTTGGGCTGTTAAAACTTCCAGATGAGCCGACTTTTGCTAGTTCATCTGCTTTTGCATTATCCTCTATTTCCGTATGTCCAGGAACCCAGAGGAGTTCTATACTGCTATTCCTGGAGGCAAGTCCTTTTGGGTCTTTTAGGCACTCCATTGTGGTTTTCGATGTAAAACGATGAAAGTTCAAGGCCTTTAGGGACGGAGAGAATGAGTGTGTTTTGGTTGTGATATCACCTTTTTACATTCTCTTGAACACATACTCGTATAGCGTAGATTTCTGCCTGGTATACTGTGATGCCTAATAAAATGCTGTAGGTCGCTCTGAGCCTTACCTCAGAGGTCCCACTCCATCCTCCATCATCTGTCATTGAACCATACCAAACCAGGCCTTTGGCCATTGTTCATGCGTCCGGATCGCAGCTGACTATATATGATTTATTAGAATTATAGACGGCGGGTACATTTTAGGTATAACTATAGATAAATAGATCCCCTACAGCTCGGTAGTGGGATAGAGATGGGACGGGATCAAGAATGCTAAAAGTTGTGAACGACACCAATCCCCAGTCATGGGAACAGTTCAAAAGTCTGATTAGGGAGAAAAACAAAGTATACAGATTAAAAGGAAGAAATAGTTTCTAACGCGAATAAAGAATCCGAGCTGCTGTGGCTAAGCAAATAATGTATTTATGCCAGATAAGGTTATTCTTATAATGTAAGTAACTCCAACAAGGTTAAATGGCTCTTTGTACTCCAGAACCTAATTAAAGTGCGAGTATTGGCAAATTCCGAATCCGCAAATATCTAAATTCCTTTTATTTTTACATTTTTGTTTCATCTTACACTCATATTATATATTTTAGAATTATTATTTTTTAATTTATCTGGTATTGGAGTAATAAAAATATGAATATTAAATGTATAACAATTTCCTTGATATTACTGTTACTTTTTCTGGGTTGCTGCAGCTCATTTATAGCTGTACTGTAATTGACTTATGGCTTTCTACTTAATGCCTTTAAATCAACCTCAAGACCACTTTTCCTTAAAATTGATAAAACACCTGTTATATTCATTTAATATTTAATATTTCAGCTAAACAGAATCCTCAAGTACCTAGCCTTAGTCCCGACATATTACCACCAGATTTCGACAAAACCTTTAGCAGAAAAGCAGACGAATACGATCCTTCGGTCCTAGGAAACACATTTAACAGTAAACAATTAACAGAGTTCATGGTAACTATGAAACCTGAACAACTTAAAGACCTTAAAGAGTTATGGCACATTCCAGATTATGATTTTCCTTTAGAAAGTGCTTCTAGGCCTAGTTATGGTAGTGAATTTAGTTCATTTGAAGCAAAATCGATAAATAAAAGGTAATTCGGAAGTGCTGTAGCTTTAGAAGATTAAATAAATTACCTGATAGGTAAAGCAAAGAATAATTTTAACATTTGTCTAGTAATGCAGTCAATAAGTATATTTCTGTATGTATTATTGTTACCGTTGCAAGTAGGAAATTTTTTAACTTTTTTTTATTATGCCGTATGTACAACCTATTTCATATCTTAAATTGATTTTGTTAAAACAAATATTTAGGACATTGAAAGTTTCAATTCCCAAGAAGTATTTAAAAAATATAATAACTCATGGGCAGTTACATGTTCTATACAGTAGGCCATGTTTGCAATTATTTTAAAATAATTTTTATTAATTTATTTACTTAAGTGAAAGTTTATTTTCTATTAAGAAAAATAACTAAAAAGATATTTTTATAGGTAAAACCACGATTGATTAATTACATAATAATATAATTTTCAACAAAATGCAGCGTCATCTAACAAGGACAGAACACATATTTGTGACTTTCCCCACATTAAAAAAAAAAAGTAAAATATCCATCATGTGTAGTTTTTCCGTAGAATATTAAAGAATACTTAAAAAAATATTTTAAATTAAAACAAAACAGATACGATATAAAACTGACATGTTCTTAATAAAACCTAATTATTATTTATTTATCCAGAAAACGAAGCTAGAAAAAGTGCAAAACCTCGCATCTTTTTCAAAATGCATAGATTTGCATGAAAATTTGGGATTAAGCTTAAATTACCCCCCTCTTTAAAATTTGTATTATGCCGATCCAAATATCGTTCCAATTTTAGTATATGTACTCGCTTCTCTTTATTTTTTAGGGGTAAAAACTACCCTTTATTGCTAAAACCTATAAAACTAAACATTTAAGCTTAAGTTAAGTAAAATTTGACTTAAGTAAGTTTAAAGAGTAGTATTTTGTTTATTTGAAACATTATTTGAAATATTTTAGCCCTTTAAAATCAACCCCTATTATGATTTTAAAAAAATATATATTTACCCTAAAAAATTAATATATTATCACAGTGCTTTGCATGCAAATCTGGGATTGAGCTTAACTTACCTTTAAAATCTATATTACGCTGAGGGTAGCTTTTTATTTTTTAGGGGTGAAAACTACCCCTAATTGCAAAAACTTTTAAAACTTTCATATGAAAGCTTAAGACACATAAAATTAGGCTCATATAAATTGAAAAATAAGTATTTAATTCTTTAAAATATTATTTAATATATTTCAACCCTTTAAAATCAACCCTCATTATCAAAATTATCCTAGAAAAATTAACATATTGTCACAAAGTTGTAATTAAAAAATCTGACAGCTCAAAAGTATTACTAATTTAATTTTGTAATTTTTTAGTCCTTAAAAATTCACCCTTTACAATATTACACAGCCAAAAATAGTACAAAACCGCGGATTTTTTAAAAAATGCATCAAATCGCCTTTCAAACGCTCTAAAAAAAAATTTTTTTAAGCATTACTCCTTCAGTTTTTGTGATAAAAAGTTCTTTAAAAACCATTTTATTGTTTTTTTCAAGAGCTATAAGGTCCTATATATTAAAACTGTTTAAAACCCTTGCTTTATTAAAGGGGTGAGTTTAAAGGGCTGAAACAAGGTAGTGCTCGTCTATACACACGCGTTTTAAACGTTTATATCTCACTTAATTTCCGTCATATATTAAATTTAAAAAAAAAAGCAAAATATTTGTACTTCAAAAAGCTACAATTTGATACCTTAGTAATTTTTACGTATCTCCTTTAGTTTTTGAGTTAATTTGAAGAAAAGGTCAATTTTTATTTAAATTCTGAAATTCGACTTTTACTTGCAGCTCCATTTTTTTTTTAATTAATCAATTTAAATCCTTTTAAATTTTAGAATGTTTTTATAATACATAAATAAAGAGACAAAGAGCTACGACTAGTTTTAATTAGGATGGTAGTCAGGGGTTGTTTTGGAAGATTTTTGCACTCAAAAAATGTTGGTCTAACCTTATTTTAATCATAACTCACTCAATTTTTTCTTTTAAAAAGAAACATCTTTGCAAATGTTTCAAAAAAGTTATAATTTATTTTCCTCGAAAAATACGTAGATTTTGCATTATTTGCCTTTGAAACACTGAAATTTTGTGTTTGATGAATAACAGCTAACCTTTAACAAACGACAACTTGGTTTGTATTGGTCCCACAGCAATTACAAAAAAAAAAACATTTTATTCGTAATATAAGTTAAAAGTTACAGTGAAACAAAACACACCAAGTTTTTTGTTTCACTGTATATACAGTGAAACAAAAACTTGGTGTTTCCTTTAACTTATATTATTTATAATGTTTCACCTAGTGCCAACCGCGAATTTAATAAATTACATTTTATTCGTTTAAAAGCTACAATTTTGTTACTTACAGTTTTTTTTTATAAAATGCATACTTATCGAGTTATTTCCAAAAAAACAGATTAAAAACGTTGATTTTATCGACGAAAAACTCCGACTTTCGATCGCGACTAATTTGAAAAGTATGCATTTTACAAAAAAAAATGCATAGAACATTTTTTGCTTAGAAATCATTTTTCTATTGATTCCTGTAGTCAAAATATATAAAAAAAGATTCACCCTCGGGATGGTTTGGTAACCACCCCCAAGGTAAAGACAGACGCCCTTCGGCATGATATAGATTTTGATCCTTGGACTATTCGCTACCTACTGTCAATATTTCAGGTATTTCTATGCATTTTTAAAAAATTGAGAGGCAAAATGGTTCGTTTCCTGGACACTACTTTTCACATCTACATACAAACAAAAACAAAGTAAATTTAATTATAGATTTGTGATTAAAGGAAATTAATTTTCGTTTATTTATGACAATAACCACGATTATAGACGATAACATAGCCCAGCTGAGCCCAGCAAGTAAAAAGTAAACAATTCATAATTCGTAAATTCACATTTATAATTCAACATCTATACAGTGTTGCCGATATGCTCTTGTAAATTTTAACTACTTTATGGCTTTAATACTAGTAAATTAGCCTTTCCAGACACTCGTCCAAGCTTCGTGGGTAGAATTTTTGAATGTAGGCGGGCACTGTAGCCCTCAGAAATTCCGATTTTTTTCATAAATTTAAACTAATGAAAGGCCCAAAAATGGCGGTTAAACCAAGGCGTGCTGCTGGTATTGCGCATAACCTTTTTCCTTTTTCTGTCAGTTCTAATGCTTCCCGCTGTTTGGGCATCCATGTCCCGCCATTAAAAACGGAAAAACACTAGATTATAAGAATCTTCGCTCACAGCGCCTAGCTTCAACAGAAGGACGTGGTTTGTCCTTAATTTCTGAGGGTTAATTGGTTTATTATTGAAAGCGTCTGATTTTTTCGATTTGTTTCAATAAATAAATAAAATTTAGAATTCATTTTCAAAAACAACAAAATTATTTTAAATAATATGAGAAATTTAAATAAATAATCGAAAAATATACTAAAATTGATAACTCAATCCTTAGTGATGCGCTTTCAAAAACGAACCAAAAAATAAAGTGTATCATTAGAAAAATGTTAATTTTATTATCTTATCTCTTTTGTTCAAATTTAAATTTTTTGCCACATTAAGTACTCTTTCAGATTCTACGGGAAAAATACACAAGATAGGCAAGGACGTCGATAAGGGGGGGAGTAATGGGGGTAATTATCCCCCCCCCAAAACTCTCCCTACCACGTCGTCGGCAAATATATTCTTAAATTCAAAAATGAAAGTAACGACATAATTTTGATGCTGGTTAAAACTGAGTTAGAACTATAGTTTAAAAAATGGAAAAACGAAACAAATATCCCAGATTCCTCAATTTCAACTCTTAAAACGTGTGATAAACAGTTATACCATTATGTTCAATTAGCATTATATATTGTATGTACTATGCCAGTGAGCGTTGTATCCTCGGAGAGAAGTTTTTCTGCACTAAAAAGATTGCAAACGTCGTTAAGGACATCTATGAGTCAAGAACGATTATTTGGTCTAGCGCTTTTACATGTGAATAGAGACATACTAATAAATACAAATTCCATTGTGGACAGATTTGAAAAAATGAAAGACATTTGGATTTATAGTTGGTGTTTAATACTTGATTTCAATAAAGCGGTTTTCTTTTAAAAGTTATGTTAAACAAAAAATTGTCAATTTAAAAATAGTAATTTAGGATTAAGTTCTTCTTTGTTTCGTTCATAATGTAACAAAAAGATATTAGTACATATGTATGTATATTCTTTAATAGGTTACTTTATGTCTGAATATATTTTGTCATGTAATTCAAGTTTAAATTAGTTAGTGCACTGTGTTATTTTTCAATTATTAATAACTTCGCAAATATAAAGCTCCTTGTTATGGTAAATTATATTTAATTGTTAACCTATTTTGGATGCGTGCTACAAACAATTTTTTCTGTTTAAGTTTATGAAGAATGTGTGCAAACATTATAAATGTACATATTAGCATCAATAAATACTTTGACCATGATTTTGATTCAATAACAACAGGATTATTTTCTAACAAATAACAGTTTATGTAACATATTTTGTCAGGTGTTCAGAGTTGTTTTTTCCGATACTAAAATTACCCCTCCCAGTAAAAAATATTATCGACGCCCTTGAAGATAGGTATTTTTCATATCTTTTAAATATGGGAAAAGGCACAGTGCTCGTTGGATGAACCTGTACTAATTTATAAGTTTACATTAAAATTATATGTTAATTTTTAAGCAAAGACAGTATTTAGAAAAATTAGATATTTTTTTAAATGCAAAAATAGTAAATTTGTTTTTGTTAAAAACTTTCTAATTAAAAATACCGATAAATGATTAAAAAAAAAAAAGAATTTGTGTATATAGACAAAGTTTAACAAAATCCTTCTTAAAATATGGAAAATATATTTCTGTAATTTACACTGTTAGTATTAAGCGAAATTTACATTTAGAAATACTCGGCTCCAAGTTACTTTTCTCGGACTGAATCTCGGAAGTATAAAGGGCTATTTTGAGTAGCCGTTTATACCTCCGAGAAGAGTATCCCGGATCCGAGTACTGGTAAATGTAAATTCCGCTTTATAGTGCATTCACAAAAGACAATACCACATTATAAGGTTAGCAATAATGTAATAGCGTAGCGTAAAAATCATGAGATTATTCCTGCGTTCTACGGAAATATACATGGCGACTGGATTATAAGACTATTATTTTAAAGAGTAAGTTGTAGGAGCAGACATTTCGGCTTACAAAGTATCTTTTTTATCTAAGCTCTAAACTATTAATATGCTTAGTTCTTGGTAAAATTACAGTACTTTAATATACCCTTTACTGAAAGTTCATTCAGTCACATGTTTATGTCTTTATTTAAGAACCTAATAGGCTATTAGTAAGATAAAAATTTTAAAGTTAAAACACCTTTTTAATTAAATTTACGGTCTAATGATTGAAATAAACACAACTTTATGTGTAAATTTACTACACGAAACACTTTTAACGTTTATACAGACAGTCACCCAGAAGTATAGCCAAAGTAGGTGAAATTTCGCATTTTTTCGCCCATCATATTAGCAAAAATGCAGTTTGGGCCATTTTATTATTTTTATAATAAGTCCAGTAACGTCAATAAAGCATTTAGTTGTAAGTCCTCAAGAACAGCTCCGATTTTGATATTTTTTTTTATAATTTTGTTTTTCCATGTTATTCAAAATCAGACACCTTTTGGAGGGGGCAAACAAATATTTATATTGTTTATACAATATTTATAATATTTAAATGAAACATTTTTTTAAATCGCTGTAACTTTTTAAATATGACATAGAACACAGAATCTTTTGTGTAGATAATTTAATTTCCTACAAAAATAGTTTTCTAATAATTTATCGTATTTTTAAAAGTCTCGAAGATATCGTGAACTTCAATTTCTGAGAGCAGAAATTTTACCTAATTTCCGGACTGTAATAATTGCTTATAATATATTTTTCATATGTTAGTAACATAAAATGAATATACATCGCAAAATTAAAAAAATATATATTTCTTTAGGATTTAAACAACTCTAAGAAACGTATTCCATATTAGATATTTAAAAAAATATGATAAAATTTAAATAAATAAAATTTTATGAAGAGTTTTTTATCAGAAATTTTAAAATATTTTATTAAATGTTTAATAATTTCTGTTTTACTTAAATATCCAAAAAATAGAAAATTTAGTTTTCATTTATATATGGTGGGTGGTTATCGCAGTCACTTTTACTGCAAACAGTCCAAGCCGGTGAGCAATGAAGGCCACTTGTCCTGCAGCCACATGCTGAACCGCATCCTGTTTTGCAGCAGCAAAATATGATTTTTAAGACGTTTTTAGGTGCTGCTGGTTGCGTCATTTTTAATAGTTTTAAATAATCGTCTTATTGCCAACCCCATTTTTCAGAAGGAATTACAGAATTAAGTTTCCATTGCTGAACTTGAAAGTAGACTCTTAGCACCTGATGATAAAGAAATGTTTTTTTTTAAATAAGAATAATGCCTTACAATGAGTTTATTCAACAAAAACTATGTTAAGTAAATATAGAAATATTAAGAAAGAGCATCTTTTATTTATTCATGCATTCACTGGACGTGATACTACCCCCGCCTTTTATAATAAATATATATACAAATAATTTTATTAAAATTTTTAATAATTATTATAAATTACGTGCAGCAGATGAAACTTTTATGGTTGGAAATTAAAGTGATGAAGTACTTTTCAGTAAAGGTTTAAGTTGTATACTCATAATGTATGGTGCTAAAAAACTGCTTAAAACCTGAATATACTCGGATAAAAACGTTTTATAGCATTAGCTTCAAAAGACAAAAGTGTGAAACTTCATGCATTACCTCCGATAGAGGATACATCAAAACAACATATTAAAAGAGTCTACCCATAAGTTTGCGGTGGAAGGGTGTTATACCCACTCACTTTAAACCTACCTACCTACTCATAAGTTTACCAATTGAAAAATAAATCTCTAATCCCTCCTGATTTTGATATTTTTTGGCAAAAAGACAATTATTTAAAACCAGTAAAAATAACGCAACCAGCAGAACCTGAAAACGTCTTAAAAATCATATTTTGCTTCTGCAAAACAAGATGCGGTTTAGCATGTGGCTACGGAAAAAGTGGTCTTTACTGCTCACCGGCTTGCAGTGTTTGCGGTGAAAGTGACTGCGATAACCACCCACCCCTTGAAGAAGATGAAATCTCCGATACGCAAATTATAAATGAAAATTAAATTTCATATTTTTTGTATATGTAAGTAAATCAAAACTTTTTAACATTTTATAAAATGTTTTAAAAATACTGATAACACTCTTCATAAAATTTTATTTATTTTAATTTTATCATATTTTCTTAAATATCTAATATAAAATATATTTCTCAAAGTTATTTAAACCCTAAAGAAATATTTAAATTTTTAATTTTGTTATGTATATTCGTTTTACGTCACTCTTATATAAAAATATCTTATAAGCAATTATTACAATCCGGAAATTGAGTAAAATTTCTGCTCTCAGAAATTAAAGCTCACGATATCTTCGAAACTATAAAAAATACGAGAAATTATTATGAATCTATTTTAGTAGGAAATTTAATTATCTACAAAAAAAATTCTGTGTAAAAAATGATGAAAATTAATATTTGAAAAGTTACAGCGATTTAAATAAAATTGTTTAAACAATATAAATATTTGTTTGCCCTCTTCAAAAGGTGTTTGATTTTGAATAATATGGAAAAACAAAATAATTAAAAAAAAAATTGAAATTAAAGCTCTTCTTGAGGACTGAGAATTTTATGATGCGCACCAAAATAAATAAATGCTAGTTTATAAGCTTATTAAGTATAATAATAAAATAAAAAATATATATTGATCAATAATAATATATATATATATATATATATATATATATATATATATAATATATATATATATATATATATATATATATATATATATATATATATATATATATATATATATATATATATATATATATATATATATCATATTATATATATATATATATATATATATATATATATATATATATATATATATATATATATATATATATATATATATATATATATATATATATAAAAAAACATATATCTTACTTTTCTTCAACCATTTTATAAATTATTTTTTACAGAGTTTTTCTTGGGTATAGGTTGACAAATAAATTTGGAAAGCAATTTCAGCACAACGTTTCGCACATTATATTGTGCTTTTTCAAGTTTTATTCTAGAAATTTTCAAAAATTTTAAAAATTACAATTAAAAAGTTTTAAAACACTACCAGATTACACGTCGTTTTTTTAGACATACACATTTAAAATCTCACACTTATATACGTCATATTTAAAAACAGATTAAAAAATTCGTAAAAACAAAACCAAAAGTACAGGATAAGTACATACCTTGGAGTTATTTTGATGATTTCTGATGCAGAACTTGGTTCCGTCTAAAGGAATGTTATTATTATTATTTTTTTTTATTTACAGATAAAATTTATTCTAATATGTTTTCTTTTGTATACAGGATGTTATTTATTTTTTAATTTAAATTATACAGATCAGTCTAATATACATATATACATACATAGACCTACATACATACACAGTGGCGTAGCCAGGTGGGGGCCAGGGGGGGCGACTGCCCCCCCCGCCCCTCTAGACCAGCGCCCCTGCGCCCAAACAAACCAACCGTATATAAAACAGGTATTATGTACAACATACTATGCTGTGCTTTAAACATTTTTTACTTGCTGGTGTAATTTTAGAAGTCATATTTTAAAATAATAATTGTCCACACTTTTTGTTAATCATTTTTCTGTTCCACAGTGTCACCGGAGTGGAGCGGTTATTCTCTTCAAAAGCACTAACACAGCGGAAAAAGCCGCTGAGCGCGGCATCCGTTTGTGGCGGCATTTCTTTTTATTGTATTGGTAATGGATATATTCCAGAATTGTTTACTTTATTTTTTAATATTGCAAATCGGCAGATTTCAAACGTATGTTATTTATTTCTGGTACTCATATTCTCCTCTTTGTGGTGTTATTTAGTCGTTTATTGACTATGCAAGGGTAAACTTGTTAAGAGTAAAAATGGATAAAAAGAAAAAAAAGTCAGGTGCTGAGTTCAGGAAGGAATTTCGTGAAAAAAAAAATGATATTAGCGTAACACTCAGCGAAAAATTACAAGATTTTTTCAAAAAAAAACTGCTGGGTAAGAACATTTTTTTATATTGTCATTATTTTTCCTTTCTGGCCTAAAGTTTCAAATATAAATTTGTTTGTTTATTGTTGTGTGTTTTTTTTAATAAAAATGTTTTAAGAAATAGAGCGCCCCTTTAAACGTTGGCCCCCCCCGCCCTGAAAGGTTGACTACGCCACTGTACATACATATACATACACACATACCACAAATTAACAGTGTCATATTAAGTTTAACTGACAGAGCAATCACACTTACCTCTCCCGAATGGAGACCTGAAATCCTAAAAAAAGTGAAACAAACACTAATAAATAATCATTTTCCAGAAAAAAATATTAGAATAATTTTTAATCAAAGAACATTTCTATTTTATAATAAAATAAAAAAGCCTCCATTAAAAAAAACACCACAAGAAAATAATAGATATCTATGCCTTACACTCCTGGACTCTCAGAAAAAATAAAACATATTTTATCTAAACATAACATAACTGTTTGTCATAAGGCTCAAAATCAGATTAGTACACTATTTATATCATTAAAAAGTAAAGTGCCAACCAAAAAAAAAAATTCCAATTTAATATACTCAATATCATGCTTAAATTGCCCCAAAAAATACATTGGAATGACTACACAACACCTAGAAATGAGAATTAACGGTCATAAATATACTAAAAACGCCTCCACCGCATTACACAAACATGAGTCTCAAACCAAGCACGAATTTAACTTTAAAGAAACAAAAATATTGACTACAGACTTAAACTACCAAAAATTAAAAATAAGAGAAATGATTGAGATCAAAAAAGAAAAAAATGCCCTAAATGACAAAAAAGATATAAGCAGCCTTAGTCAAATTTACCATAATTAAATAAACCCAAACTAAATAGGAGAAAAAAAATGTATGTGTGTGGTATGTGTGTATGTATATGTATGTATGTAGGTGTATGTATGTATATATGTATATTAGACTGATCTGTATAATTTAAATTAAAAAATAAATAACATCCTGTATACAAAAGAAAACATATTAGAATAAATTTTAACTGTAAATAAAAAAAAAATAATAATAACATTCCTTTAGACGGAACCAAGTTCTGCATCAGAAATAATCAAAATAACTCCAAGGTATGTACTTATCCTGTACTTTTGGTTTTGTTTTTACGAATTTTTTAATCTGTTTTTAAATATGACGTATATAAGTGTGAGATTTTAAATGTGTATGTCTAAAAAAACAATGTGTAATCTGGTAGTGTTTTAAAACTTTTTAATTGTAATTTTTAAAATTTTTGAAAATTTTTAGAATAAAACTTGAAAAAGCACAATATAATGTGCGAAACGTTGTGCTGAAATTGATTTCCAAATTTATTTGTCAACCTATACCCAAGAAAAACTGTGTAAAAAATAATTTATAAAATGGTTGAAGAAAAGTAAGATATATATATATATATATATATATATATATATATATATATATATATATATATATATATATATATATATATATATATATATATATATATATATATATATATATATATATATATATATATATATATATATTATATATATATATATATATATATATATATATATATATATATATATTATATATAAAAAAAAAAAAAAGATCAAAAAACGTGTAAAATGGCAAAAATTCAATACAAATAGCCAGTTTGAAGTTTTTTTTTTGGTACTTGTTATTTTGATTTTTTTTACCAATTTCTTGTAGATGTAAATAAAGATACTTGGACTTTTTATAAATGTAATAAAATGATTCAAATTGAAACTTTGAATACGATGGGCGAAAAAAGGGTAAATTTTACCCACCTTTTTCATAGCTTTCCTCACATGAAAAAAAAATTCCCGTAGAATCTTAAAGAACACTTTTAAATGGAATTAAAAGAAAAAAAAACGACATACAATTTACATTTTCTTAATGCATCTAATTGTTTTCGATGGGTTTCAATCAAAATAATTTTGTATTCATTCTTAGTAAACTTTTTTACTTTAGAAAACTAGAAATGGTAACAATAAATACCTGAAAGCCCAAAAATTTAAAAATCAATATTTTGCCAGTCTAGCGTTTATTACTAATTTTAATACATATTGGTAAAAGAGAAGAATATTTATTATTAACAATATTGACAAAACATTTTTAATAATTTAATCAAATCCAGTATTTATTGCTGTAAAAACAGGGTGTTTATTGTATTTATGTTGGTTAAATAAATAAATAAATTTTGATACTCAACATATGCAAATATTTGAGAGAATATTGCGTTTTTGTGTTTTAATATTTCACGTTTTTATATTTACCTTCTTATATTTTCTGATTTAAATCGCAAATTTCTGATATGAATGAAATCAATTTTGTTTTGTTCCTAAAACTGAATACAAAATCCCATTTATTGAAACCTGTAAAAAAATATTAAGTCGTAACTCTTTCGTTTTAACTTAAATCATGTACTTTTCTCTAAGATTAAACGGAAAAAAATATACAAAATAGCTATTTTACATTTTTTTTTAATACGGGGAAAACCCCAAATAGGGACCTATCCAGTATGTATTTGTATATCTTTAAAGATCACTAAATGCCTAATAGCCAGACAAGTAAAATAAATACTAAATTTATAACAAGATTGAGTAGCGTGTTTCCCGAATAGGCATGTACTAAGTTTTTCGGGAAATAGTAGCATCTCAAACTTGTTCTAGGAAAAGCTTATACAACTTACCATTTCCTTACTAATTGTATATATTTAACGTAAGACAAACAGTCAAATAGAAATACATGTATATTTAATTTAATTATTTTAGTTCCTTTAGTAATAGTTTGTACAAGCGACTGCTCATATTTGTTTATCTAGCTATTTTTTTTGTAAAGCATACTTATATTACCGTTTAGCAGATAAATAATTATCGGCATGCGCAAAGGATCCCTTCTGCATCTAGTTTCTTTGACACTTGCTTTAAAGATACGCTGTTTTTTAAACGAAACATGGGAAAAATCTGCTTGGTTCTTATATGCTGAATTTTAATCTTATGGTATAAAATCATTTTAAAGGATTTTTTGTTACTACATAGTTATTTTAGGGCTATTATAGCCCACCCTATGAAGTGATTTTTTCACGGGAAAGATAAATCCGTTTAAGTGGTTAACAATTGGTCCTCACTGTCCTCACAAACACTCCATCGCAGAGCAATTCAAGTATATTCCATCAACCCACAAGTTTTCTAACCAGCAAATTAGGCAAAAATGGTTTTAATTATTTATTTTAGCGTAAGGCAAAACTAAATAAGGTCATTTACTAGTTGCAAAAGGGACACCCAATAATTTGTAGTATATTAGTTACCCAATTTTAAATATGTGTTTAAATGTAAAGTCGCTTTTTAATTTGGCAATAATTACATACACCATACGTTTTTTGTCAAAAAAAATACCACAGGATGGCCACGGGGCTTTTACACATACAAGAATTATTTAGAAAATTATTGCCGGAAATCTGTCAAAAATTTCAATAATTATTTTGTTTTATAGATTTAATAATTTTACAATTATCGCGATTAAAATCATTACCATGTACCATTTTTTAAACCAGGAAATTGAAAGCAATGCGCAAGAATCAATGAAAATCCAATTTCTCTCCTAAAAACATAAGCCGCATTCTCACGGTTCAATTTCAATACATCAACAAAAATCGAATAAAAATCACTGTGAGAATATAATTCTCATTTTAATTGCTTAAGTTTCGTTGAAATGCTCATTCTCACGGTTCGATGTTAGTTGATCAACTTTAGTGGATCAACTTAAATCGAATAAAATACCATAAAAGCATATGTTTCAATTTTAATCGGTCAAGTTTTGTTAATTCCACAAAAGCTTGAATGGGTCAATCTTTTGTGGGATCAACAAAACTTGTCTGATTAGGATTGAAACACAGATTCTAAACAGAGACATTTGGGACTTAGGCATGAAATGAAAGTACAGTACCCCCCTGAAATAATAATAAATTCAGTTTTTGATGCACCTGAGCGAAATGCCAACAAGCCGGTATAATATCATTATTTAGCTTAGTAAATTAATATTAATAATTAAACATGAATACTTAATCAGTTTAATTTTCTCATGTAATAGAAAAATTGCTATATGTAAATATGGTAACGAGCTTGCACCCATCCTAACTCGCCTCTTTTGAATCTCTTGCGACACGGGCATTTTTCAGGAGAGCTGGAAAGCTGCACGTGTGCAACCAGTCCTAAAAAAAGGATGTAAAACTGTCTCTTCAAACTATAGACTAGGGATGCGACATCGAGGCCAAATATCGATGTTAAACATCGAAACTTGACCATCGATGGTAACGATATGTCGAACATACAACATCGATGTTTTTCAACATCGAATGGGGCATTTCGTTTATGGTCTATTAGCATTATTGAAATAACACAAAATAAAGACATTTATTTATTTAAAATTACAAACCGTTTTAAACTAAAACGCAAAACTATCTTGGTGAACAAGATAATTAAAAAAAGACTGAAAACATTATTTTATATAAAAATTATAGATCACATAGCGTACCGCACGTTTAAACACCGACTTAAAAGAGCGCGAACATATGATCACTAGCGGAGTGCGTCTCGCTCGAAATTCAGAAAGATTTATTATCAGGGGTGGCTACTGATTTTTGTCTTATAAATAATAATATTGAATTATATTAATTAATTACATAATATAATTCAATAATATTAATTATATTAATTTTGTCTAATAATATTAATTCATATAATATAGGTCTCAGTTTTTATACAATGTTTTTATGGCCTTAGGAACATAAAAAGTCAAAAGATTTGGTTAAACTGCGGCTGCCTTTGCTTTTTTAAAGGCAGTTCCTAAAAGTTTTTTAAAATTATAGCTAACCAATTTTTAAAAAGACTTCTTAAATCTTATATAACATTTAATTATTATTTATTTATAAATAAAACGGCAAAACGTTAATGTCTTTACCAAACTTTTTATAACAAAGAAAGACACATCATAAAAATTTTTAGCATATCCTTAAGATTATTTGTTTTTAAAACATTGTTACTGTTTTTTTACCTTTGCAAAAAATATCGATGTTAGAAGGCAACATCGATGTTATCATCGATGTTTTCGATACCCGACCATCGATGGCAAAACATCGATCATCGATCAACCAACCATCGATGTTTTTAGACCATCGATGAACATCGCGCATCCCTACTATAGATCTATATCTCTTCTCTCAGTTGTTGGTAAGGTAACAGAAAAATTTATTAATTTTTAAATCTTAACGTATTTGGAAAAACACAAGATCTTACATGACAGAGAGTATGGATTCCATCACAGAAGATCCACAGCTGATCTTCTGTCTTTTGTCTCACAAAACTGAAACAAGTCCCTTGAGTTTCTTGGTAAATTCCAAATCGTTGCTCTTGACATATCCAAATCTTTTGATCAGGTCTGGCATGATGGGCTTCTTAACAAACTTCCTTCTTACGGTCTTCCGCCTAAGCTTTGTTCTTGGCTCTTCAGTTTTCTTTTTAATCGACGTATATCAGTTATTGTAGATGGTCACTCTTCCAGCTTCTACCAGATTAATGCTGGGGTGCCCCAGGGCTCAGTACTGGCACCCACTTTATTTCTTTTACACATCAACGATCTTCTCTCCTCCACAATTCATAGTTTTGCTGACGATAGTACCCTCTACTATAATATTCAATTTCTCAAGCCAGTCAATAAGCCTGATTTGGAAAGCAAGTGCAGATCATTGCGAATGTCTCTCTACAAGACCTTAAACCTATCTTGAATTGGACGCCAAAAATCTTGTTTAGTTTAATGCCTCCAAAACACAGACATGTTCGCTGTTGCCAAAAAGGTCTGCCGCTGCTCATCCGTTAAATATAAGCGGCCAAGGTCTGAAGAACAAAGAGTCGTTTAATCTTCCGGCGTTACTTTAAAAAAACCCGAACTGGCACAAACACATTCATAGCCTCAGCAGCTTCAAAAAAGCTTGGATTCCTCTTTCGAGCCATAAAATATTTCTTTTCTTCCAATTTGTATATTCTGTATGTATTACAAATGAGACCCTCTTTAGAATATTGTTCTCATGTCTGGGGAATGGCGTCTCGTGCAACACTTAGCATTCTCGATTCTACTCAAAGAAGAGCTGTTCGTCTTATAAATCATGCCACGCTTACAGAAAAGCTTTCTCCTCTTGCCCACGGACGAGCTGTGGGGGATCTGTCGCTCTTTTATAGGTATTTTTACGGCTTTTGCTCAGAGAAGTTGGCCAATATAATTCCTCATCTGGCAGCTCCCAACAGAGCAACATGTAGTGTAACTTTTATACATCTCTAGAGTGTCCAGACCAGGGATGTTGCAAATACTCGCATCCGCAATTGCGGAACTTTCAATTTGGACATCCGCTTGCACATCTGCAATAAATCTATGTGTAGTTTCATGCGGATGCGAATGTCGCACAAGCAGCACTACAAAAAAGAAATTAGGTGGGGTCGGCAAATGGTGCGGGCCAAATTATTAAACAACCCTGTATATTTAAGGACAAAATAATGATGATGGCTCAAACTACAACAAATGAAAGAACGATATCAACTTATGTTTTTATTTTATTTTATGTTCTTACTTTTACCTCTGAACTTTGCTTGTATTTTTATTAATATCAAATGATTAATTTTTTTAATAGTATTTAATTAATAGAAAAATAAAATATTACATTTTAGAAATAAGAGACAAAAGAAAGTTAATAATAAATGTCGTAAAATGGCATTACTGGCACAGTGCAAGCGTATTTTAATATTCAATTATTGGCTCACTCTGTATAGCTATCATGTTAGATACAACATATTAAGAATTTGTAAAATTATCACTGGTTACCAAGTTCCATAGGATTTACGCTATGTCTTTATTATAAGTATTAAACACGAATTAAGGTATTATTACCAATTTATTAATTTGCTATATTAACAGTAGTAGAATTCTCGTATGTGTAAAGGACCGAAGTGGTCCCATTCTCTAGAAACTTTCCAGGCGAGTAAACCCAACAAGAATTTATTAAAACATGAGTCCGCCACAGAACTATACAAGAAATTTACGACTCTAAAAAAGTTTAATAGGAAGACAAAAATGGAAAGTTAAGGTTGATAAAGACGTCAATCATAATATGATTTCAGAAAGACATTGACATGCAGTCAATAAATCAATCTATGCTTTGGAGATGTGATTTCAAGATTAAAATATTTTTTTGTATAGACTTTTTATAAAAAAAAAACTTTCGTGACAACATAGTCACTGCTGAAATATCGTTATTATGCTGAACGATTCTGGAAAACTTAGCGAAAGACAAATTTATCGGATATTTAAGAAATTCATTTTGTACGATAGTTTATGCTATTATTCACTCCCATACAATTATAAATTTGAACTTTACTTTTATTAAATAAAATTATCGTATGATCTAAGTAATTCTTGCCATTTATTGCAAATACTAGAGCAACAAATTTAAATAAATACCCCTTTTAAAACATTAGTATGTAAGCTAGAAAAACTAATAAAATCATATTAAAATAAATGTAATGTTTACGGTTAAATGTGATAAAAGCCAGTGTTATAAAAAATCTTGTATATGAACTCACTTGATTATAGTATACAGGGTGATTCATGGGGAAATGTCAATACTTCAGGTATGTAGTCTGGGTCCAAAAAGAAACATAAAAGTCTAGACAAATATTAGTCCGCAAGGCCTTCATTTCCGAAATACAGGGTGTTGAATTTTTTATTTAATTTTTCTGTTTTTTTAATAAAATCTATAATAAAGTAAATATTGGAGTAAAATTTGGTATCCGGGGGTTTTTTGGTATGACGAATTCGAACCTAATCTTAGTACGGCTCTTACTTGTAGGGGGCGCCACCTACACTTCTTTTTATTATTTTAAACAATCACAACTTTTTGGTACGGCCCTGTATTACATTTTTAAGTAAATTAAATAATTGTTTTGTCATTTTTACGTCAAAAAGGTATACTTGTTAAAAGTTGACATGAGCAACCGTTTTCGAGATATTTGGATTTAAAAAAAATTACGACGCATTTGATTTTATTATAGCAAATTTGAAAAAAAAACAAAATGTATAATTAAACAATATGTATTTTAATTTTCAATAAAATTATTGTTTTTAAGTTATGTTCAGCAAAACATAAGCTAGATTTTATAATTTTTCAAAAATTCCAAACCTTTTAACTTCTAAAAATGTCCAGCTTTCTTTTAAACACCCTGTATTTTGGAAACGAAGGCCTTGCGGACCCATATTTGTATAGACTTTTATGTTTATTTTTGGACCCTGACTACGTACCTGAAGTATTGATATTTCCTTATGAATCACCCTGTATTATACTAAAAGCCAAAAACAGTTTTTATAAAACCATAGCGTTTAAAAATTTAAAACTATTCAGTGTCTCTCTTGATTTTGTTACGAAGTGGATGTTTTAATTTTTGATAAAACCGAGATAAGTTATTCTTCATAAAATGAAAATAATTTAATATGTTGTACAGGGCGTGTCAAAATTAAAATATTAAATTCTAAAGGTAAACACTATGCAATATTTGCTCATGATGTCGTTTGTCAATACATACCAATACCCTCTTTACATCACAATTTTTAGTAAGAATCTTATTTTTTTAACAAATAAAACTTGTGAATCCTTTTTTCAATTAAATCAAAAACAAATAAGTTTCTATTTGGTAACTAAATCTGGGTAGATGTAGATTATCTTATATTAATACACGTTTATTGTGAAGTATTTGATAAAAATAAATTTTGTATATTCTGGAAAATATAGGAATTAGACTTTATTACCTTTTATAATAATAAGCCAAAGCACTTCAGTTGTAAAATAATTAAAGAAATATCTGGTAAATTTAAATTTTTATAATTCCTAGAAAATAAAATTTAATCGGCTAAGAAAGAGTTTTTCAAGGGCAGGACTCTGTATTCATAGAAAAATAAATATGTATACAGTATGCAGCAAATTGTGAAAGCATGTGTTGAGGTATTGCGAATCCTTAGGTATAGACAGACATGCCTTATTTAAGGCATTAATTCGTTAAGTTTTAACGATAAATGAATGTAAAGTATTTTCAATCCGGAAGTATATTCGCTTGCCATTTGTGTTCCTTGCGAAATTTTGTAAAGGTTTCGTCAAGGTCGCACTTAGTATTTTCAATGCTATCTCTAGCTAGTATCAATCAGTGGTAAGCTCAGTAAAGATGTATTTATTAACTCAAAAATTGAAAATAAATTATGAAACAAAGACTAACCGTCGTGTTTTTTTGGCAAGTTCCTTAGATATTTCATCAATATTAATTTATTATTTTTCTGTGGAAGCTTAACAACATGGGTTATGGGAGGGATATATCCCCATAGCCCTCCTGGCTACAACACTGGTATCAATAGAACACACTGTATATTATAGTTATTGTATTTCAAAAAGATATAATTCTTCTTTCTTAAAGAAACTAGGCACAAGTAATTTAACCTATTCCTGTGTTGGTGTTTACGGCTCTTGAAACGCTGCTTAGGGTAGTTAATATATTACTGGGTTGAGATGTTCCTATTGAGATACGAATTTATACAAGTAGATGACTGAAAATTTAAATTTACCAGAGACTCACCCAACATATACACAAACATTATTAAATTTGTATAGAAGTTAGTGTTTATCTTCAAAATTACTTTTTTTCATAGTTTATACTTAAAAATAGTGTTGTGACTGCCGCTAACTTATCACGGGTCTAAGTAAGTAAATCCAAATAAGTTAATTTGTAGATTTTATTAATTTAAAGTTGACTTACCGAACAACCAACATCAATTCCAAAATGTTTTCTTAACCAGTGCAACGATTGTTACTATCAATAATTTAACTAACTGCAGGAAATGCACTAAGTTAAAAGTGGATGATAACACTTACTATGACTAAAGCTACTGTTAATACTACTACCACTACTACTAATATTGATATAATAATAATAATACAAGTACTATCTTTACTACTAGTGCAATATATGTTTAGGATTTTTCCTCATAATTTGGCATGCTTTTAAATGTTTTATTTAAAGAAAAACAAAAAAGTGGTTTATACAGAAGTTTTAGGTGTTTTTTAATGAAGATTTTAGATATGACATTTAGAAAAACTGTATTTTATTGAAAATATGAAATCTTCGAAAATATATATGTCTGTGTTTGGATTGGCAGTTTTGTAACAATTTGACTTTAAATTTTCATTTTATATCCAATGGAGCACCCTTCCTTAGGTCTGGTAAGCCGTGAAAGCCAAACAGAACGATCCCGCTTGGCCAAGGATGACGACAGATAACAAAACAAATGAATTGATATAAGTACATACACGTTATTATAGTAGTAGTATATAAAACGTCCTGTTTGGCTTTCACAGTCTTACTAGACCTAAGGAGGGGTGCTTCATTGCGTATTAAATGAGAAATTTAAATACGAATTGTTACAAAACTGCTTATTCAAACACAGACATTATAAATTTTTGAAAGAAGGGAAACCTGAAGATTTCATATTTTCAATAAAATACAGGGAATTCCATTTTAAAAATATTATACCCGATTTTTTTATTTTTTGCGATCGTCAGTTGTTTTTCAAATGTTATATCTAAAGTCTTCATAAAAATCCATAACCCATTTTTGATGAAGGGAAACCTGAAAATTTCAAATTATTAATAAAAAAATCCTTTTTAAATTATAAATTCGGCTTTTTTAAATTTTTCTAAAGTCCAACCTTAAATTCACCAAAATGTAGCGTATTTACTTTGTGTTGTATTAAAACTTAAAAAATCTGATTTGATATGCAGCTAGAAATAAATGCATCGTTTTATAATTATAAGATTTTTTTATTACTTTTCTTTTTCCTTATCTGCAAGTTGTAAATCAGAATGTGTATGTCAAATCATTGTTATCTGTAAAAGTTCAAGTTACCATAAGTAAAAATTATCTCGGCTTCTCAAAGTACTGAGATCTAAAATTAAACTAGGTTTTTATTGACTTGGCAAGTTTTTTACTGATCTTGTCTATATTAATGGAAAACTAAAAAAGTCAAGAGGAGTTAAATCCGCTGACCTTGCAAGCCATGGTATGGTACCTCTGCCACATAAAAGCCGTTCAGGAAAAGTCCTAGTCAGAAATTTCTGAACTGGCCTTGCGTTATAAGCAGGACAGCCATCCTGCTGAAACCAAATTTCCTCCAAATTAACATTTAAGGTCCGCACAGCTGGTATAATTTCCTTTTGCCCAAACGTTTAATTTTTGGAAATATTGTGTCCGTACAGGCGCACTTAAATGGGACCAATATCTGGCGACTGCAGGATTATGATAACCATGAAGAGAAAATGATGATTCATCTGTAAACCGAATATTTAAAAAAAAAATCGTCATTTTCATCAATTTTCCTTCTCATGGTCTTACAAAGCTCCATTTGTCTGATATAATCATCTGGGAACATTTGTTGAATAGTTTTAATTTTGTAGGATTTATACCCATGCTTTTTTAGAACATGTCTTACTGTGCGGTCTGGAATGCCAATTTCTTGGCAAATTTGGATGCTGGAGCATGGCTCATTTGCTTCCACAAAAGCACATACAGTTTCGTCCGTCTCGACTCTTTCTTTAGAAATAGGACGGTCACTTTTAGCTTTGGAATATTATAAAATTATATATTTTTTTTCACGCGAATGAATTTTTTTTAAAGCAGAATATTATTATTTTCAATGCAAAAGTCTATGTGAAAAAGAGCCTAGCGGCCCTAGACAGTAATTAAAGGTATTGCAAGTAAACGCGACGGGCAGTGTTGCAAAGCAGAATAAATAAAATTATTTATGTTGTCTTGCTTGATAAAATAATAAATACCTATTATTAAAATAATAAAATATCTTTAACTATTCTAAATACTAATATTTTTTACAAATTTCTTTTTTTTTTTGCTAAGCGCATATATATTTTTTTTTAATGAAAAGTTTTATAAAATATATAAAATGTATGATTTTTAAAACATTTCTAATTTTGCTAATACATATTTTATGGAATGGCAACACTGTCGAAAATAGCTGGACGCTTGTACAGCATCTCCCTGCATGCCTTAGCTTTCAATATGCTAACGAATCGCCATCGACCGTCGTCGTATTGGAAGTGGAATAGGGGAATTGTTGTCGTTCTTTTTTCAGTCTGGGGCCATACATATGTATCCACTCTATTGCATTTTAATTGGCATGCAAGCTTTTGCCTTGCTAATCGTGTTTAAAGAAAAGGGTAGTCTTGACCGACTTTCTTGGGCTATTGGTCCTAGAGGGCTTTTTAAATGAAATGCTTTTGTGCTACCTCAAGCTTTCGAAAATTTTTATTTTTTTCTTCAGGACTACAATTATTGAAAAACATCAGTATAATAAGCTAATTTAAATTAAAAAACTATTTTTACTTACTGCTACTTGCAATTGTGAAAAACAGCTGGCATTTCTGCTTAATTTTATATACATATATTATTATTATATATATTATTATATTTGTATTTAATAAACTTAAAACTTTATTTATGCAGAATGTGTGTATTCATTCGAAGGTAGTAGAATTGATAAGGTGGTGAGAATAGATTTTTTTAATTCCATTTTTACAAAAAGAAGGAGGACGACCAGGTTCCCAGGCACTCTAGCAACGCGCGATTAAAATTAAAAGTCTCCTTTATGTTTGATCCACCCTCGTTTATAAAAACATTTTATTTTTTAAAATAAAAATGTCCTGCTTTACCCAGAATTGTTCGCAATAACAAAACAAAAAAATTAACAAAAGACACGCCACTGCTTTAAAAAAAAAACAAACTGCGCTTCCAGTTACATCGTCGGGCGGCGGAAAAAAACGATCAATCTTTGGGCCAAAATAGGTAAATCCATAGGAAATGTAGTTTTTGGTAAGCCGGAGTCATTGGTATTGGCAAGGTGCGAAGTATATGGTGGGGACAGCTGAATCGATTGTAGCGCTCGCTGTGGTCAAATTTTTCGATAAATCATGCTTGATTCAAATGTAAACTATAAGATAAAAATAATAAAAATGTTGCATAAGTTTTTGTGTGCTTAAATGTCAGAATACTGGCAGAAATAGTTACTGCAAAATTTTATACATTTCCAACTGCTAGTTGGAAATTAAAAAAAGGTCAAAATGGATAAATGCAGTTTAAAGAAGAAAATAAGTAGCCGAATGAAGTTTGGGTTTCGAGGTTAGGCGCCCTTTCAAATTTGACGTAACAAGAAGAAAAACTTATCGTTTCTTGCCGTGTACCGTTTGTTCCTGCCATTTCCTTAAGTTTTTTAATGATTTGCGAGTTTTATAAAGAAAAAGATTCTTTTTAAAAGACTTAGTAGTGTCTGAGTAGTCCCAAGTGATTGTGAATAGAGAAAAAGGTTATAAAGCCTATAAGTAAGTAAAGTATATATTAGTGTTAAGTATATTGAAAAAGCCCTAGGCTCGTAAGTTTGTCAAGTGATTTTTTATTTATCGGACCAATTGCCGATTTTAGTCTAAGGTTAATAAAAAAAACTATTCATCAATTGAAAATATTTTTTTTAAAACTTGTTTAATATGCTACATTTTTAAATATATATTTTTTTATACTGACATTTGTAATGTTAGTAAACTGTCATTTACATTGATTACACCAAAAATAACCTTATTCCCCAATAATAAGGTCCTAGTTCGATTCTACAAAACTTCAAGAACTTTTTTTTATTAAAAACACACTTTTTATACTTACTTTCTAAGCTTCAAAATTGTTTATACACCATTGATATTGTACTTCACTTTTACAGTGCTATACAAGTTTATATAGATTAATTTACGAAAAATAAATAAATATTATAAGTAATCTTACACTTCTCCCATGGCTTTGAAGCATGATTTAATGCAGCCGTTAGATGTCGTTGTCATCGCGCACGGTGCCAATACTTTATAGTAAAAAATCCTGTAGAGTTACAAAATATATGCATTGGCGTAAAACCGCTGGCCAAAAGTAAGTGGGAATAATGCTGAGGAACCAGTTTTACTGTTGATGGATTACCCGGTTTGGCGTCGCGTAATTCCTTTGAAACTGTTTATTATTTTTAGATTTAGTAAATATTTCCCTGAGCAGTAATTAATTATCGAGATAAATAAACGTTATAATTATATTTTATATTATAATACATATATATATATATATATATATATATATATATATATATATATATATATATATATATATATATATATAATAATATAATATATATATTATTATATATATATATATATATATCACATTGTATAATATATATATTTGTACGTATGTGAGCTTAGTTAAAAATTAATAATCCATACTGCCAGACGCTTTAAAGGTCCCAAAAATATAATGTAACTTTACTTATTTTCTCAGTCTTGATTTTTCTACATGACATTCAGGGAACTATATATGTCGAATTTGGTGAACTAACGTCTTAAGACTGTAAAACTATCTAATTATAACGCTCCCGCTTAAACTAATAGCGACACTTTATGTGTGGCTGAGGGGATGTTTGGCCCATCCGATTGGTCTGGCTGCTCACAAAGAGTATTGAAATAATTTCCTGAATATCATGTATAAAAATCAAGACTGAGAAAATAAGTAAAGATACAATATTTTTTTTGTGACCTTTAAAGAGGTAAAAGTTACCACCAACGGAAAGTGTCTGGCAGTATCGATTGTTAATTTTTAACTAAATTTTTTTGAAACATACGTAAATTCAGCACTAAGAATTTAAGAAAAGGTAATTCTATTTTTAATTACCTTTACCACCGGGTACTAGTTAATTGGCCGTCGGCCCAAGCTAGCAGATACGCATACACTCAAAGTACATACTTACACTACTTAATCCCATACATTTGGTTTCTGAGAAAATAATAAGGTCTGGGGGCCCTGGGATCTTGGACTATAATATCAAAACGATATTTAAATCCCAAACCCCTCTAGGAGGTCTCACGAAGATGAGCCCGGACAACAATATCTTAAACAAACCTGAATCTACGAAATTCCCTGCAAATGTGGTTAAATATACATTGGGGAAACAAAAAGACCGCTTGAAATTAGAGTTAAAGAACACAAAAAACATACGAAACAAGGTAAAACGTCGAGGTCCAGGGTTGCCGAACGTGCATGGTAAAAACAACACTGTATACAATGGTCGGAAGCAAAAATTATTCATAAAGAAACCCAGTGGCAGAAGAAAAAATTAAAGCTGTAATAATCCTGAACAACCAGAACGTATTTACTAAGTCTAGTAGTTCTTAGTTATTATTTAAAAACGGTTGGAGATACATCACTTACCGAAACGTTGTGTACCAATTAACAAATCAAAACAATGAAAGTCCACGATTTTGGTGTTATTGAAACTATTTTTTGATGTTCTATTTGCGGTTGAAGTTTTGAATACTAATTTATTGACACTCAGTTTTTTGTAAAGAGTTTAAAATTATATGGGCAAAAAGTGCTAAGATTTGTTTTTTTAATTTGAAGAATCTCTTTTATCGGCCTTAAAGCCCGCCATTGGTATTCAATTAAATAATGCCTATATTTTTTATAAATTAATATTATAAAAAATCATCAAAAACATATAAATAACAAATAACTCTAATAAATACAAGTACAAAATATTAAGTGCTACCGTAAATAATTTAATTTTTTTATTGTTAGTGGAGTGCTCAGGTGTTTCAAAACTTTAGGCATAAGTTGCATTTTGTCCATTATCGATTTTGGGATACTGTCAGTATCGAGATAATTGACCGTTTGCCCATCCGGGTATTGGTATCGAACGTGATGCCTTCCATCCACCCATAATTGTGAACCATCGTTGTATTTAACCCTCACCTCGCCATTCGGAAGTTGTGTCGCAGTACCTACCCCGGGTACTAATACACGCTTTTCTTTATTTACATTCACGCCAAATGTGCTGCTTGGAGCTGTACTGTCCACTGACACCGAAAATGATGGCTGTAAATAATAAAAAAATTGAGAATTATTTCAATGCATTAACGACAAATATACATTAAAATTATATTTTACATACCAGAAATTTGAAATGGGAACGACCAAAAAGAGTAAAATTTCGTATTTTAGTAAGATCTCGTATTTTATAGAACAGGGTTTTCAAAAAATTCCTTTATTTAAAGAAACTGCAACCTTGCAAAAATACTGCTAAGCTATCCAGACCAGGAAATAGCGAAGAGATACCTTACGATGTCCAGAAGGAACCTCCGAGTATTAACGGGCGTTCTAACTGATCATTGCGGCCTACGAGGACACCTATTTAAAATGGGTTTAATTGACACAGAAATATATAGAAGCTGTGAACAAGAAAATGAAACCATGAAACATATTTTTTGCGATTGTCCCGCCCTCACATTTAAATGGAACTCCATGCTGGGCACAAACTGGCCTCCATTAGCCGAAATTAGGAAATTCCTCATAAAGACGCCGTTAACTATAAAAAATCCATAGGCTGGACGACGCAGTAAATCTCCCGCCTACAAGAGGAAGTTCAAAGGACCTACTGAGGTCTAGGTGCTGTGGAATTACCACGCTCCAACATGTTCAGATCAAAGAGCATTTAATTTCTTTATTTAAAGGCCGTCTTTACAGTGGCTGAGACTATAAATAGTAAAATTTATAATAAATTGAGGTTAGTTTTTAGTGAAAAGTTAATAATTCTATCACTATTTAAAATTTAGTAAAAAAAGAGAACAAAGATAACATATTTTTAATTAATTCATAATAAAACAATAACTGAAACATTTTTGTCCTTTCATTCTCAGGGCACCGTACTTTATTAAAAATACGGTTTTATATTTCTTGTACACCATCGTTTCCCATTTGCCGGGTCGCGACTCAGTACCGGGCCATCAAAATAAAATACCGGGTCAACATTCCCGCCTTGTTTTAAAAATAATATCTACTATCCACCGACGCATGGTAAATTAATATTCGTAAGCCATCTGAAATCATGTCATTATTTTTCCTTGCGAACCAAGGAAAGTACAGACCTATCCGATAATGCCAATCTGATACGAGTAAGTATATTTTAATATGATTTTGGAAAACTATTTATGAAGAATTTTTTATTGTAAATCTTTGCCAACACGAACTGACAGCCAAAGAGATATTTAACTTGATTAATGATTATATCAACAAAAATAACATTGAACGGAAGAAGTGTGTGGTATTGAGTAGTGATGGCGCATGAGCAATGTCAGGTATTCATAGTGGGCTTTATCCAAGGGTAAAAGTTGCACTGTAGCATTTATTGAGAGGCACTGGCTGTCAAGAAATGCCTTTACCATTGACAGCAACGAAACAAGAGTGTGTCAAGTAAACATATAAAATCTCGTCCATTGAACTCTGTTTTGTGCAAAGAAATAGGAAGTGATCACGAACATCTTTTTTTACACTGTGAGGTGCAATGGCTCTCAAGAGGAAATATCTTAAAAAGACTTATTGAATTAAAAGAAGTAAAAGTTTTTTTAGAACAACATCCCGCAACAGTCAGGGATGAAATATTTGAATTCAAGGACAGATGATGTTAATTGGTTTGCAAAAGTGGCTTACATATCAGATATTTTAAAATTTTCAAATAATCTAAACCTAGCACTGCAAGGTAACAATGTAACAATATTTAAAGTGCAAGTCAAGGTAAAAGCTGCAAGAAAAAAGCAACAACTGACACAGCACTCAAGGATATATTTGGCACAAGACCGTTGATAGATTTTTGGTTATCTTGTCGTCAAGAATACACCAAATAAGCTTTTTTAATGCCTTTTGTCACAACTTATAAATGTAAAGCTCGGTTTTCAACACTAGTTTACCCTCAAAAATAAGTATAGAAACCAACTTGAAGTGGAACCAGACCTTAAGATAAAACTTTCGTCATTTTCCGCGAACTTGGATTCTTTAGTAAAAAATAAGCAGCAGCTCCATGATATATAGTATTAATAAAACATTTTCACTTTTAATAAATATGTATTATTTTACCTAATGGAACCAGCTAGGGTTTAAAAGTATTAAGTGGGTCACGAAGGGACAATGTGAAAATTTCCGGGCCACGGCAGAACAATGTTTGGGAAACACTGTTCTACACTATTATGTATTTAAAAATTTTTAGGGGGGATAATAAAAACTTGGATGTTTTCATGATTGCAAAATGTAAGAAGGAAGAAGGAAGTTTTTAAACGTATTTATTTATTTTTTAGTTTTAACCTATGATCTAATGATATAGGTTTCCAGAACAGCCAGTAATTGCATTAAAAATAATTTAGATTGGATAATATTTATTCGCATTTCAAAACCAAGGTATAACTAACCAAATTGTCTAGGACAAAAGACACCTTAAAGTTTCTTAATAGTTTTACCAATTAATGTTTCTTTTTTGGATTTAATATAGATTTAAAAATTATTTCATTTTTTTTCATCCATATATAGTCTACTTGTAGATTTGTCTATGTGCTCACATAAAATTGCATTTTTGTAACATTTTCACAGTACAAAAAAAAAACGAATAAAGGCGTTTGGTTAAAAAAATATAAAAACTTTATTCATTAACTTTTTATCTTTTAACAAATGATTGACAATTGATATTTACATTTGTCAAAAGTCGGTCGTAAACAAGTTATTGACTTCGTAAAGCTTAGAGTTAAAAACCACCCCATCGCACTGTTTCAAAAGTTAGTATTTTTAAAATGGTAGGATATATTCTAAACCACTTAATTCAACGATAAAAAACTTACCATGGCTGATTTCGAGATGTTTTCCTTCCCACAACCACTTGTTATTGAAGATGGCCTACGACCGACAATTATGGGAAAATTAATGTCGGGTAATCTGGACAAAGTATTTTCCAGCAGCAAACAATGCTCGAAACGTTCCTGGCAGTGTGTCCACATTAGTTCAAAAGTTCCAGTGAGATTTCGACATTCATCCGGGGAAGCAAAATTGTATTTGTGGCCGGAAGCATCAGTAAATGTAATGCCCTCAGTGGAGGATTGGGTTGCTTTACCACCTATATGATAAGGGACTTCTTCAGTAAAGAGTGACCGCAAAAAATATGTTTTTAGCCACTTTTTCAAACACCTGTAACTTTGACTGGAATTAATAAAATGCAACATATAAGTGCTCAAATTTTTTTTCTGGTCACAAACCTGTGCAAAAACCAAGATTTATTGTTCTAGAAGCTATACATCCACCTTAAATAAAAAGTTAACCACCCTCCTTATTTTTGCATTACGCACGTGCGAGAAACCCACAAGGAAGTTTGAAGGTTTATAGAAGCCCAATACTATGGCCAATTCGATCAAAAAATGTCCGGCCCACTATGAAAATAACTGTCATTAAAGGGCCTTTATGATTCTGCGCAGTAACAAAATCCCACGAAATTTTGTAATGTGTTGCCTACATACACACTGATAAATCAGTGTGTAAGTAGGCAACATATTATACTTTCGACGGAGCCGGAGTCCCGTTTTAGTGTGCGACGGCGCGGCGCGTATGAAACCATACGCGCCGCGCCGTATTAATTTCGATTGATTTGCCTTGTGAGATTTTATTTTGTGGTTGCAGAAGTTTTTTGGATTAATAAAAACCTCCGTATTTTAGTGATTAGTGTTTATTAAATTGTGACTATAATTTTGTGTTTATTGTTTGTTACTTATAATATCGTAACGTCATCCTTCCAGCTTCTACCTAAATTAATGCTGGGCACCAACTATGTCGATCACATCGACGATTTTTCTTTCACAATCAATCTTATTATTAGTTTTGCTCTAATATTGAATTTTCAGCCAGCCTATAGGCCTCATTTGAAAAACACAAGCAGGTCAATGCAAATATCTCTTTTACAAGACCTTAAATTAATCTTGATTTGGGTTTCAAAAGTCTTGTCCAGTTTAATGCTCCAAGACACAGTCATGTCGGTGTCGCGAAAAAAGTCATATAATCATTTTGTCGTTACTTTTAAGAATAACCTTAACTGACACAAACACATTACATCCATAGCCTTAGCTTTTTCAAAGAACTTGGATTCCTCATTCGAGTCAGAAAGTATTTCCCTCCGTCTAATCTGTATACTCTGTATGTATTCCAAATCAGACCATTTTTAGAATATTGTTCTCATGTCTGGAGAATGGCGTTTCCTATAACTCTTATCATCCTTGTTCGTATTATTAATAATCCCACGCTTACAGAAAAGCTTCCTTTTCTTACCCACCGACGGGCTGTAGGGGATATGTCGCATTTTTATAAGTATTTTCACGACTTCTGTTCCGAGGAGTTGGCAAGTTTAATTTATCTGACAGCTCCCAAGAGAGCAACACGTAGTACCACTTTTATGCACCCTTTTACAGTCCAACTTAAGAGTCTCCGAACTTCCCACTTTTTTCGTTCCGTCGTCCAAGAGTATCCAGACTGGAATCTGCTACCCGCAGAAGTTTTCCCTTCTTCAACTTTCCAAATATTTAAGTCTTGTGTAAATAAACTTTCTCTTACCACACTTAAGACACCCAGGGTACGTCAGTATTAAAGCCTCAGCCTTGGTGGAGTGCCCCAAGATTTAAAAATAAAAATAAAAAATGCCTATGTAAAAAATTCTATACTTCTCGTTAAATTTGTTTATGTTACCTGTATAAGGTAAATTATAAATTTATAAAATATTTTATGAGTCTAAAACACACACAAATTTTGGTAAGCTTTTACTTTTCTTGCCCCTGGCCGATTTCGATATTTTTTTCCATACGTAGGCGCTGATTTTTATCATATAAATAGAAGGCTGTGAAGTGGCGCCATCCATTATTTCCATATTAAATCAGATGATATAAAATCCAATATTACACAATAATTTTAAATATTCTATAATAGTTTCGTTTAATAACCAACAATGTTGTGCAAAAAATTAAAAAAAAACAGTAAAAGTATAGTTAGTTTGAATTTGACATTTGATGATGTCAACTTTTACATGGTTATAAAGAATTATGGAAGTCCGGACCTGACCTACTGTTCATTGCGCAAATTCCGCTTGGCCTGTTCCCCTATTCCCGCTGCCCTGCACGCCTGGTTAGTTTTGTTCTACAGCATTGGCCTTCCATAAACCTTTAAACTTCCTTGGAATCCCATCACCAACAGATAGAAATTCTTTATTTTTCTGGAGATTTTCAGCAATCTGCTGAAGACTGAAGGGTAATAAAACAAAACTGACGACGGATTCGTTTTCAGGAGGCAAACATTCCATGGAAACCATATATTGTACGTAAAGAACAATTTTGTATTGAACGGTACAAATAAGTCTTTTAAAGCATGTGCATAATGCAAAAATAAGGATTCTTTGCTTGCTGACTTTTTGTACAAGTTTATGACCAGAAAAAAAATGAGCATTTATACGTTGCACTGTATTAATTCTAGTCAAAAGTATAGGTGTTTAAATAAGGGCTAATTTTGCATTTAATCTTTATAATTATTTAATCTTGAAGGATGTAAACTTATGTTTTTAAAGTCCCTGAACCCGAATCTGTGGTCAGTTTAACCCCATTAATACTCTTGACCCTGACGTGATGGGGATTCAGCGACCCCAAAAATATAAAGATCCCATGGTCAAGTGTTTCAAAGCTTCAACTTTTTTTGTGGAGCTGTGTAATTTAATTTTAAATTGTTTTGGGCAAATCTTTTCGCTTCAGACTTTTAGACAAAGCTTTAATATAAATCGATGAAATGTCTGTTAAATATGCAACATAAGATACATACAAACATACATAAATACACCTATAACATTTTATATATTCGTTTAAATATAATAAATGTTACAGTTCCAATGATATTACATACATATGTGTCGAATTAATAACCCCTTTTTTTTAAAGTCAGTTAAAAATAGCAATTTTTTAACGATTTAGTTATTTGTTATATTGGAAGTTAGCACTTAAAGCTAGAAATTATAGGGCAGAAAACAATCTTCAATATTAAATTTGAATTAAAGAGTTAAAAACAAAACAACTTACCCTCATAAAAACACACTTCAAAGTCTACTAAATTTTCCATAAGCAAACACTTCGCTTTGTCACTGTAATACGTGACCTTAGGAGTTTTTGCTCTTACTAGTTCCACAAACTTAAATGCATACATATACTTTTTCCAATGTTTTTCAGGAAGATTTTCTATGCTAAACATCTGGTCTGTTCCTTGAGATGGAAGAGGGGGTGGTTCCTGTGAAGGAACAACACCTTTTCCGTTTTCAGGTTCATATATTACTATTCTAAAAAAACAATTAGTATTATTATATATATTAAATTATCATTTCTATTGTGTTTATTACCTTTGAAACTCTTTTGCTGTGCCCAATAAAAACTTGTTTAAAAAGATGCTATACTCTTAGACCAGGCAATTTAGAGAGAATTTTCTCGTCAAGGTCCGAGTTGAATGCGGTTTTTGCATCTTGTTCAGAACGACCATAGGTAAAAAGTACCGCCTTTTCAATGTTCTCGAAGAGGCGGAAATGCATTGCGGGTGCTTAAAGTGCATCTAGAAGCGCATCGCATACGGCAAACTGCCAAAATGCACGAAACGCCGCACGTGAAATTCAAGGTCCTCAGAATCGCTGAAAAATCCCTTGCGGGCGCTGATTCCGAATTTGAGGGTGAAAATTACCCCCGCGCTTGTGGAGGAGGGCGCAGGGTGTGCGAGGGGGGGATGCAATTTCAACTTCTCGGAATGGCTGGAAAAATACCTCTCGGGGGTTTTGGCGGGCGCTGATTCCGAATTCAAAGGTGAAAAATACACCCTGTGCTCGTGGAGGGGGCGCGGGGAGTTGAAGGAGGGTGTGAAATTTAAAGTTCTAGGAATGGCTTGAAAAAATGGATCTTGAGGGTTTTAGCGGGTGCTGATTCCAAATTTGAGGGTGAAAAATTTCCCCTGTGATGTGGAGGGGGTGCGGAGGAGGGGCGGAGGGTTGCTGGGAGGGTGTAGGGGTGAAATTTAAAGTTCTAGAAATGGGTGAAAAGATAAATTTCGGGGCTTTATTATTATTTATTATCAATACCCCCACCCTCTCCCCCTCACCCTTCGCGCACCCCTCCACAAGCACAGGGGGTAATTTTTACCCTCGAATTCGGAATCAGCGAACGCAAAAACCCTCCAGAGGCATTATTCCAGTCATTCCGAGAACCTTAAATTCTACGTGCCCCGCGTGCCCTCCCCCCAGGCGGCCGAAAAACTCCCAGGGGGTTAGGTTAATTTGGAATGTGCATATTTGAATTCAGCGCCCCCAAAAACCCCCGAGTACCAATTTTCGCGGCGTTTCGTGCATTTTGGCAGTTTGCCGTATGCGATGACTTCTAGATGCACTTTATGCACCCGCAATGCATTTCCGCCTCTTCCGGAACATAAAAAAGGCGAAACTTTTTTCCTACGGTCGTTCTGAACAAGATGCAAAAAACGCATTCAAATCGGATCTTGACGAGAAAATTTATTTATTTTGGGGTAAATCGTTCTAGATTGCCTGGTCTACTATAGGATCATCCAATAAGGACTGTGGGTAATATTTGTGGCTTTACAAGTATTTACCAAACATGTGAAATAACCATCTTGCGTATTTTTTTTTTGTAGAATCTGAGAGTACTCAAAAAAATTATTTAAATTAAAACCAAACAGCTACAATATAAAATTAGCATTTTCTTAGTGGGACACTTTTTTTTATTGATTCGCTTAAAAGGCATTTGTATTTTAACTTTCAGTAACAGAATTAATTTAATTATAAGATTCACTTTTACTAATATGTACTATAAATATAAAATTATTTTTAATGACACACATTGAAAAAAATATGGGGCTTTTATATCCAAACCAATAAATAAGGGGTCAACTTATTAAAATATTCATTTTTTGTTGCATCTCTTGTTTTTTAATTCAAATTATTTTATTAACTGTTCTTTAGGATCCTGCGGGAAGAAATTCGCAAGCTGGCTATATCATTTTTTTATACCGGGAAAGCCACAAATCTAGCCTGCTTCAGTCCTCGTTGGATGACCAATTAAAAATTGGAACAAAACCTTATGAGCTTATCGGGACTTGGTGTATACAAATCGAACTGGGAACTTTATGATTAAATTTTAAAAAACCGTCGCTAACAGGAATCGAACACAGGGCTACAACAATCTGTGAATTACAACCGTATGCCTTTACATACTTGGCTGTTATGACTTCTTTTACCTTTGTAAATATTATTTTTTTCCAATGGCTTTTGGCACTGGTAGTTCAATTAATTCAGACCGTATCCCGATAAACTCACAATGAAGGAGCTTTTAAAATAACACTATTTTATACTTTGATTTTTGGTTTAAACGGGAAAAATATTTGTATTTACTTTTCAATATTGTATTATAATAATTTTTGGTTAAACGAAAATTTGTAACAGTTAGATTAAAGTGTACTTCTAAAAGTATCGTTAAGTAAATTTTTCTTGCTTAAGTTAGTAGGAGAAACGGGTCTCTGAAAATAACACTTATTAGGTACCACCCGGTCACCTGCTTTGCAACTAAATTACTGAAGCAACCTACCTTAAACCATCTGGTGATATCCGCATAACCTCGCACACGACCTCCTTTCTTGATGATCCTTTTTTCTTTATGAATTCAACTGCCACTTCGCCGTCGTTTAAAATACTTAAAATGGCATTTTTTGTTTGATGCCTCGTAGGAAGTAATCTCTGAGAACACAGCTGTACTAAACCATGAGACTTCTTAGGTTTTTCATTTAAATTATCAGAACTTTGATATCTTGGAAGATTTAAAGCTACTTCAGGAGATATGCGAAGATTCTCTAGACTTGTTAAAGGATTCTTGTTAAAGCCATTTGATAGTGACCCTAAGTAGTTGGCGTTTGAACATTCGGAAAGAAGTGGTGGGGATTTTGTAGGTATTCCAGAAAGGATTTGATTACCTGCATGTCGTAAAAATAATAAAAAAAAACCTATTAGTAACACTTGGACAAAATTTTAAAACAAGTTTAAAAGTTTTATTTAAAAAATATTATATATTTAAGAGGTTTTAACATGATTTAACACAAAGTGGCATATCATTGGTATTGGTAAAGTCCCTAACCTTCCCTTAAACAATACTTCGATTCGGCCTGTCTCAGGAAGTTATGTGGTCACTGCGCTGTTGGCAGTGTTAAACCAGTGTTGGCACCTAATAGGAGAACATTTGTACTGACTGGTTTATATTACTGTCAAACATATAAATCAAAATAGTTAAACCTTTAAGGATGTTTGCGAGGTACGAAGACAAAAGTACTAAAATCTAGAAATTTGTGAATAATAAGTTATATTGCATACTAATAAGTAAATAATTGGTAAGGGAGTAAGAGAAATAATGTATAAAATTTACCAGAAAATTGAAAATTTTCCAAAAAATTTACAACAAAACAAGAAAAACAATTACGGATGTTTGGGAGGTAAATCCATAATGCTACGAGACGAACGAAAATTTAACAGTTAGTTCTGCATTCAAACCCCTATAAAATTCCAAATCATTTCACTAAGCCGTTAAAAAGTTATTGTAATTAAAAAAAAATTACATGTAATCTAATGGCGATTCGCTGACTAAGCAGATTAAGTTCAATTTTAGTGGTAAAAAAAAGCTACCAAAAATTCCAAACTTTCATAAAATGTGAAGTGAACTTTGAACTATGTACTACTAAAATTGAATTTAATCTGCTTAGTCAGTGAATCGCCATTAGATTACATGTATTTTTTTTATTACAATAACTTTTTAACGGCTTAGTGGAATGATTTGGAATTTTTATAGGTCAGCATTGAATGAAGAACTTACTGTTAAATTTTCGTTTGTCTCGTAGCATTATGGATTTACCTCCCAAACATCCTTAATTGTTTTTCTTATTTTGTTGTAAAGTTTTTGGAAAATTGTCAATTTTCTGGTATTATACATTTCTCTTATTTTTTTACTAATTATTTACCTAATAGTATACAATATAACGTAATTATTCAAGAATTTCTTGATTTTAGTACTTTGTCTCCGATTGTACCTCCCAAACATCCTTAATCAAATTCCTAGAAGATTTTTATTCAGCAAAATAAATAAATGTATAAGAATCATAATTGCGTGCGAAAACGATCGAGATTTGTTAAAAAAAAATGCGAAAAAACGACTTAGAAAAAAAAAAGAGAGAGCTTTGGCTGTCTTGTTATATAAGTTCTATACCAAAAAAGCTATTTAATTTTTTTTTTCATAGGACAATAATAATCTCGGCAGCGACAGAAACCCGGATGTTCAGTTTCCTAGAAATTAGTAAAATCAGAAAGTTAAACATTTGGAAAAAATGCAATGCCCAATGCAACAAAATTATTAACATTTCTTCTAAAAATTATTAAAAATTTATAAATATAACCGGCACTAATCAAAACATTACCTAAATATTGTAATTGTGAAATTATTTTTATAAAAGATAATGGATTCTTTGATCTTGAGGATTATCTTAAAATGAGCTAATCTGTTTTCAAACCTACTTAATATTTAACTTACCTCCTCCGGGATCATTGGGATGATAACACTTATTACTACATTGGCTTATACTGGCAGGAATATCTTGATAGCTATATTTGCTTCTCAGGTCAAAATTTGATCCATAGTTAGACAATACAGGCTCTCTTGCTTCAAAACAACCTTTATTTTGTTGAGGATACTGGTATGCATTTGAATTGGTTTGATGTCGATTTGCATACTCCATACTTTGGGTGAGTCTCCCAGTACCATATTGTATTTCTGAAGGATAGCAGTCACTATTTGCTTTCCTTGAATGTAAAAAGTTAGAACCGCAAATATTGTGAGGTAGTGCTCCGTCACTAAAAGCACTGTCTCTTCGGCTGGACATAGTATGAATGCCACTGTCATGAGTTAAATTGCTCGTCATCATCTAAAATTAAGGTAATTAAAAAGTCAATTCTTATTTCTATCTTTCTGAATCCCATACATTACTTCTCTTTATAAAAGGATGATCCAAAATCTGATCTAATCCAATTCGATCCTTAGGGTTTTTTTGCAACAATGAATTGATCAAATCCTTGGCTTCATGAGATAAATGACTAGGAAGAGTATAGTTGGCCATAACAACTCTAGTCAATGTACTTTTTACAGCTTTAAAAAAAACAGTTGATAAATTACAAAATGTCACAAATAACAATAAATAAATGTCCACTCAGTTTGTCACCTACTTACGTTTTCAGTAATTTCAATACTAAAGAAATATTACAGTTGTTTCTTTAAATACATGAATCCACAGAAATATAACCCCCATGTTTTGGACAATGAAATAGTTACAGTAAAACGAACCTACCTATGAATTGGTGATTTAAAGTCTTAATTAAAAAGCGCACACTCACTTGGTAAATTGGTGGTACTCTAAAAGTTTAGTAGCACACCAATTGCCAGACTATTTAATTCAGACTGCTGAATGATACAGCCTCTAGCAATTCACAGAGATAAAAGTAACTAATCTCATGACTTTAGTTAAGATCCTACAATTTAAAGCCTTTATACATATTCTAATAAAGAGAAGTAACAAGAAGGACCAGTAGAAGCCCTAATATGAAGTTTAAATTTTCTTCACCAAATCTATACTAAGTAATTAATGTTTTATTTCTACTATCACACGCTAATCCCCAACATGACAAAACACTTTTAAAGCACTAATAAATGGCAAAATTAGTTCCCCTTAACGCCTCACGCATAGAAAGTAGGGTTTTTCTGCTGCTTCAGTGGTATATAGTGGTAATATATTTTTCTACAAAGGCCAATATGTAAGTAAGGTTTGGTTCTTATTTGGTTGTCAATATTCTATGATGAAATACTAAGCTGTTTATGCACGGCACATGAGATTTTATTAACGACTATTATAACAGAAGTGTTGTATCTTGGAGGATTTATTGTCATCTTGTAAAAACATAGACATTTAAAAAAGAATACAGTGATGTACAAACTCAACTAAATGAGATTCATATAAATTATTTACCTACCAGAACAAACTACCTAAACCTAAACTACCTTGGCCTATTTTGTTTTTGTTAACTTGTTATGTTCTTTTTAGTAGGGAAGTGGAATTTCCAAGTAAATAGTTTAAAAATATCACTTACTACTTGCATATCCTTAGTTAACAGAAGATTAGATAAGGATATATCTCTGTGAAGTATATTGTGAAAATGTAGATATTTAATACCCTCTACAACTTGCTTCATAATATTGCTGGCTTCATTTTCTGTTAACATCTAGAAAAAATAAAAGTTGTTTAACCCAATACATTAAGCTGGTTTTAATAAAATGTTTAGATTTCCATATTGGATATAAGTACAATTCTACCCGAGCCCTAAACATAATATACAAGCTACCATACTAAAGCTATACAACAGCAAAAAATACAGTCTACCTAGCTTATTCTCAGTGTCTATGATATGTAAGTACCTCAGAGGTATAAAAAAAAGTTTAATATAATTTGGCAGTAAATGTACAGGGTTATCCAACGAGTACTAGACAGGCCGCTTTTTTGACTCTGTACTTTAATAAAAAAAAGTGAAATAGCCATCATTTATAATTTTTCCCTCCGAATCCGAAAATTATTAATGTAAAATAATTGAACATCAAATAAAACTGCTAGGGGTCATTTTAATATTTTTTTTTTTTTGGAATGCCATACTTTTTATGTGATTATCCGATTTTTTTAGTTGTCTGAATGACACTACCGTTAAAGAGTGAGCAGGTATCCATATCAATATTTCAGGTGTTAATGATACGGTAAACAAAATTTTTTTCGATTTAAACTTGCAGAAAATGGACCATTTTGAATTAAAAAAATATCATTTTAGATCAAAAGATATACGAGGAATCGGATAATCACATAAAAAATATGGCATTCCATTAAAAAAAAATCAAAATGACCCCTAGCAGTTTTATTTGATGTTCAATTATTTTACATTAATCATTTTCGGATTCGGAGGAAAAATTATATATGATAACTATTTCACTTTTTTTTATAAAAGTACAGGTAGAGTCAAAAAAGCGGCCTGTCTAGTCCTCGTTGGATAACCCTGTACACATTATCAGAAAAAAAAATTAAAAAATATTTTAGAAATAGTACTCACCTTCCTTTTAATATATTGTTGCAGTTCTCCATTATGACATAACTCAAGTATAAGATAAACATAGTTTGCATCCTCGAAGAAGGTGTAAAGTTCCAATATTGATGGATGTTTTAAACGAGAATGTATTGACACCTCTTGCTGAACTCTGCTGACCATTCCTTCTGCTTGCATTAGTTTTTTGTCAATCTAAAAGACACAGTAATACTAATTGAAATGATTTTGTTTACAAATGCTTAGGATAAGAAAGCATAAATAGCCAGAACTAAAAAGCTTACCATCTTTATGGCGACATCAATTAAAGTCTTTCGGCATCTTGCTCGGTATACAGATGCAAAACCACCCTTCCCCAATAAATTGTGGACTTCATAATCCTGAAATAAGACATTATCCTGCATTGTATGAACACAATAAACAGCTAATATTAATTTTAAGACTGTAAACAACCGAAACTAACCTCAATTCTATCGCTAAAAGAATTTTGGCCATTCATCCTGTGGCAAACAAATAAAAGTTCACTTAAACACTTTACATTGAACGACACGAATTAATTTAAGAATCAACAAACGTATAGTGAGTTTGAAAAGGTTTTATTTTGTATAATTTTTTAAAAATATCGTTAGGCATTGCCCCCCTTTTGTTTGGGTACTGGATAAACTTCCGAAGAACGGTTTGGGTTAGGGATTCAGAAGCATAAAGATCCGATTATCTTTGTCGAGCTGCGTTTGGTAAAGAACTAGTGGATAATTTTGTCCGTTGCACTAAAAGCACAGCTTACTTAGGATACTTTTAGCACAGTAAGCTGTGCTAAAAGTATCCTATGGCCAGTTGCACCAACAATTTTAATGAACCCTTAGCACAAGGTAATCCTTAAAATGGCAAAACAAGCAATGTGCTAGACTACATTGGAGATTTAAGGAATACTTAAAAGCTAAGGGTTCCCTAATGTTGTTGGTGCAACCGGCCATTAAGTAAATCTTTACTCTAAGAAGCTCTTAAAATTAAGGGTAAATAAATCTTGTGCCTTTACCATTATATTTTTATTACACCTTGACTAAGAGTACTTAGAATGGCGACCACGTTACATCTTCCTCCGTTTTGATTATTGGCCTTTACAATGCGAATAATCAGAATAGATTAATATTAGATCTCTCCTTTTCTTACTTAAATGTTTCATAATAGTGGTAATCTGACTTAAATCTTTGTAAATATCGAATCTGCAACATTTTTTTAAAATTGTCTGTTTCTTACTAATTTTTCAATATAATTGTATTTAACTGTAAGAAATAAAAATTACGCTGTAACTATTTATACGGGTACTGTATGACTAACAAATAATTATTCGTTAGGGTATTTTTTTTGTCAAAAAATTGTATTGTATTTTGCACACCTACACCATTGTATACTTTATTTTTTAAAAATTTCATTATAATAAAAAAATAAAAAATCCGTCGTTGATCATTTTGGGTGTTTTCGAGCTATTTTCGTACGATTTTCGGCGGAAAAGTCTTTACTAATTTGCGACAAGTGTGAATCTTCTGATTGGTGAGCAATTTTGAACTCATCGGTGCATTGAATCATATTAGGGCCTATTTTAACAATGGTGAAGCCAAATACTAGATTATCATCTGCATCCAACCATGCAAATGATAATAGAGTACATATTAGATATTTGAATATTATACTCGAGCGTACTGCTGCGCCCGAAACTATTTTTCAGCCTTTACCCAGATCACAACAAGGTGGAAACACTCTTCTCAACAAACCCAGTGGGCGCTGAGAAAAGAAGAAGGGTGCTTTCACAGCAAAACGCACGAAGTAATGCCGTGAAACGGAATTTACGTGTAATTCTGCAACGTTTAACGCAATGTCAGACCAGGTTTCCACAAAATCATGAACAACAGTCCCAGCAGCAACCCTTTTAAAATGTCAATTTAAGACCGTTAACTGTAAATATTTCGTGTTTAAGAATTGACGTACCCGTCTCTACGCCAAACCTCAGACATGGACACTAACCTGGAGGAATTAAGCAAAGCGCTGAAAACGTGGTCGCATTAGAAAAAGAATGCAACAGTCATCTTCGTTGTTATCTCTCTCTCACAGCGTACCTGATTCGCCGATTCAAATAATATTTTAAAACAAGAAAATAGTTAAGTACAGGGTTATTCATTTTAAAGTAAACAGGGCTTTATTTTTGAACTTCCCTGTACTTTTTTTTAAAAACAAATTTCGTGTATTTTTTTTCGTAGAATTCAATAATTTAATCAGAAAAACATTTAAAACAAAAACAAAAGAGTTACAGCACGAGTGACGTATTTTTTAAATGGAATACCCCGTATATTTTTATATCAATATAGATAGAGATTTTCACGAGGAATTCGGTGATATAGGGGTTGCTGGGTTTATTTCCTGCGGTTCTGCTGCAATTGTCTAAAAACTGCATGATACCATAAGAATAGTTTCATCTGAAATAACCTGGCTGCCACAGGTCACAGGTGCTTATTTGTCAAAGTCAAGAATTTTAAAAATACGTTTATTACTGTTTGGAGCAGTTTTATAATGAGGATTTCATCAGAAGAACGGCTTCTGATTACTAGAAAAGATTTTTTATCTAAAGATAAACATTACAATAATTAAACACAGTTCATAAGTATAAATTTGTAAAAAAACTTTCATGTGTAATTTGGATTGAAGCTTTTAATTTTTTTATACAATGATATGGTTATAATCAGTAATAACTTCACAACTTTTGCAATTTATTTATAATTAAAAAAACAAATTAGTACCCGACTTAAAATATGTTTTATTATTTGCATATGCCACATTTACAAACATATTAGTGACCCATTTTAGGAAAGTAAACTTTTCAATTTGATTTAAAATTTAAAAATTTTTAAAAGGAGTTTAGCTTTTTTGGTTACTAACAGTATTAAAAAAAATATATTCATCCAAGTTTCTAGATGTAAAGGCTATTTTGATAACTGTCGTTAAGGTACCCATTTAAAAAAATCTGCTTATTGTTTACTGTAAATAAAGAAAAATAATTTTTAAATTTTGTAATTTAGTAATTTAATCATGATTTATTTTTTTATGAATTACTTTATACATTTTGTAATTTAGTATTATATGCTAAAAATGATATGATATATCTATTTCTAAACCAAGCAGCAAAATTACAATAAACGGAAAAAATTAAAATACAATACAAGGTAAAATATGGTGGTAATAAGAACACTTATAACAAAAAATTATAATATAACTAATAATTTAAATGTTCTATATGACCCCCGTTATTTTCGAAACATGATCTATAACCTCTTCTTAGCCTTTCTAAGCTCGTCGATATTATTTGAGGTTCTTGGTTAAGACTTGACTGACAAATAAGCACCTGTGGCAGCTAGATTTTTTTAGGTGAAACTATCCTTATAGTATTATGCAGTTTTTAGACAATTGCAGCACAACCGCAAAAAATAAACCCTGCAACCCCTATATCACCGAATTTCTCATGAAAATCTCTATCTATTGATATAAAAATATACGGGGTATTTTATTTAAAAAATACGTCACTTGTGCTGTAACTCTTTTGTCTTTGTTTCAAATGTTTTCCTGATTAAATTATTGAATTCTACGGAAAAAATACACGAAATGGCTATATTCGTTTTTTAAAAAAGTACGGGGAAGTTCAAAAATAAAGCCCTGTTTACTTTAAAATGAATAACCCTGTAATTTCGTTATTTTGTGGAAATTTTTGGATAACAAGTTAAATTATTTTATGAATTTAAGTAGTATATTTATAAGGTTTTTACTAGGTACAACAATAAATTATAATATAATCACAGCAATAATATTAAAATATAATAAAATAAGGATGGTCACATAAAACTTTAGTCTATAAGGCATTGTATGTATTCATATGGCTTCCTTATTTCTAGATGTTCTTCTTCAAGTCACTATTCTTATACTCTGGGACAAGCTCTGTATGCCGCAATTTTAACGTCTAAAAAAGGAAAAGTAATTAGTACTCGTTATTAACGCTAAAAACAACACCTTCACCCATAGAATTACCTGTTAATTCTATGCCTTCACCGAATATGGAAAGTCCCGTATCCTAAGTAAACGGAGATTTTAGGTGTAAACATTGTCAAAAGGTCGCTCTGTTTCTTGCAAAGAATGGGTGGGGTGGGCGGAGCTGGCAAATTGCACCGAAAGGGGGCAGATCATAGAAGCAGAGCCATTAGTATATAGGGTGTTTCAATAAATAGGGGGACATGGCATAATGGAACAACAATACGTTAGGAACGAGCCTCGTTTTTAGGGTACAGGGTGTAAAAGAAAAAAAATAAATTGGGATTTTCCCTTTATTTTTGAATCGGGTATTTCGATCGGAATAAAACTTGGTACAGTTAGAACACTGACGGAAATACATTTTTTGATAATGTCCATTTGTTACTATTATGGACCAGTGATAGTTTCGGGCAATATTATTATTATTTTAATATTATTTCGCCCTAACTTACTATAATAATATTTTTAGTAACTTGGTACGAGGTGTTTAGTCTCCACTTAGTTTTACATAAAAAGGTACTCCTAAATTAAATCGACAAACTTAACGATTTTCGAGACATTTGAATTTAAATCTTGCGTGGTACGAATAGGGTAGTATTAAAAATTAATAATTAATAATAATTCTGATGAGAACAAACAATATTCGTTTTGTACCACGCAAAGTTTAAAATGAAAATATCTGAAACTGTCAAGTTTGTCGAGTTAATTCAAGAGTACTTTTGTATGTAAAACTAAGCAGGGGATAAGAACCATGTACCAAATTATCAATAATATTAATAATAAAAAAATTATGGCAAAATAATGATAAAAGATGAATAAAATTGCCCGAAGCTACGCCACTAATCCATAATAGTAACAAAATTTATCGTCAGAAAGTGTATTTCGTTTAATGTTCTAAATGTACATTTTTTTTTAATTGAAAAAACGACTTAAGAACAAAGAGAAACTCCCAATTTTGTTTTTTTTTATATCCTGTACGAGGGCGGTCCGATAAGTACCTAGTCTCACCGACCGATGGTGCCACTATCGCAAAAAAAATTACTATCGTGTAGTACATTCTCGTAGACGGCTACTGTCAAAATTTCAGCCGAATCGAACTCGTATTTTTGTTTTGACCGCGTATGGAAGCGGGCGTGTCCGCGGAAAGAGTGCTGCATGCTGTGTACGGTGACTCTTCTCCTTTGATAGCGACCGTTAAAAATTGGTTTAACGAGGTTCAACGTGGTCGAATATCGGTTTTTTATGAGCTACGCCCAGGTGCCCCGAAAACGGCCACCACGGAGGATAACATAACATAAATCCACCATCTCGTATTGGCAGACCGCCGATTGAAGGTGCGCGAAATAGCTGAGATAGTAGGCATCTCAAAAGCCGGCGTGGGTCATATCCTGCTTAAAATTTTGGGCATGAGAAAGCTGTCTGCTTGATGCTCACTTCAGACAACAAGCGAAACCGTGAGACCACTTCAGAGCAGTGTTTGACGCTGTTTAAGCGCAATCCGAAGGAGTTTCTGAGTCGTTTCGTGACCGCCGACAAAACATGGATCAACTGGTACACACCAGAGACCAAGGAACAGTCGAAACAGTGGACTTCACCCGGCGAACGTGCTCCGAAATAGGCGAAGATTGTCCTTTCGGCCGGAAAGGTGATGGCCACTGTTTTCTGGGATTCACAAGATGTGATCAACATCGACTACCTGGAGAAGGGCAAAACGATCACAGGGCTGTACTATGCCAAATTATTGGGTCGTTTCGACGCCGAATTGCAGAAAAAACGGCCCCATTTGGCAATGAAAAAAGTCTTCCACCATGACAACGCACCGGTTCACACTTCCGCACTCGCCACGGCCAAATTGGTCGAATTAGGCTACAAACTAAGTAATTTCCAGATTTGGCCCCGTACGACTTTTTGTTTCCAAATTTTAAAAAGTTACTCGCCGGGCACAAATTTAAATCGAATAAGGAGGTCATCGCCGCCACGGAGGCCCCTTTTGCAGACCTCGAGAAAACATATTTTTAAGACGGGTTAAAGAAATTGGGGCATCGCTGGGTCACGTGTATCGAGCTAAAAGGAGATTACGTTGAGAAATAAATCGCCACTTCTCCAAAATATTAGTTTTTTGTAGGCTAAGTACTTATCGGACCACCCTCGTATGTCGATTTAAAATTGTTGCCTTATTATTGGCCAAGCAATCCACCATGAAGAGTTCTAGCATATTTTGTGAAACACTCTGTACAACCAATCAACAAAAATTTTGCTATTGATTACTCTGCTGATAATTTTTTGCGAATATTTTTTGCGCCGTATACAAACAGTTTCTTAGATAAAAATCACAATACTAACTTCTTCCACATCTTATAGCGCATCTGAACTTTTCTATATTATTATAGGTTACGTTGTTGTCTCCACATACTGGATTATACTGGGGAGTCGTTAAACATCTATCTTCACATGCTGACTGAGTAGTCCCCATTCCTGGAACAGCATCTGTAGCTAAACCTAAAAATGAAAAGGTGAAAAAGGTTTAAACCAAATAAATATTAAATATGTAATATAATATATGTTTCAATAACCAGAATTTTGGGTCTGCAGATCCTAAAACTAAAAAAAAATTTTTTTTTAACGCTAGACTTTGACAGAATATTGACTTTTTGTGTTTTGGCAGTGATTATTACCTTTTTTAAGTATTTTTTTTTTAAATAGAAAATTTCTCATGTGAATTAAAAAAGAGACGCTTTCAAAAAATAAACAATAAGTAAGCTGTCCTATTAAAAAAATGGTAATTTTATGTTGTCTCCTTCAAATAATTTTTTTAGTAATTTACGTTACAAGGCCGGGAAATGATCTATTAAAGTACAAGGCTAGATGTTTACGGACAAGGCGACGGAGGGGCCGATTTCGGAATTTCTAGACGACTACTTTAATGACATTTCACGGCCGTATATCGTACAACGTTTAATTTCATACTTTTATCTTTTTTTGATAAGTAAATTGAAGTATGAAAATTCGGATAATATAAAGGTGTCAGTATTGTCAAAATAAGGTAATTAAGGTAAACGTAGCTACAATAATATAAGTTGTCGATGTAGTTATCTTTAAATTGGTTGCTTACAGTAACAAAATAACTTGTTGATTGTCATTGTCTTGTCTGTTAGTGTATCCTCCCTTTTATCAATAATAAGTATAAAATGGATGCGGAAATTTTTAAAAAAGTTCTGAAGCGAAGGCAAAATTTATCCCGTCCAAGTCTTCCGGAAGATATCAAGATGATAATGAGATATTTTGTGAATGGCGCATAACTTACAATATAGAGAAAACAGTCAACGAAAAAATTATGTTGTTTACTTCTTAGATGTGGTAAGTGTAACTAGCTTTAATAAGAAATTATCGTAGTTTACTCACTTTATTAGTTTTTGTAGTCAAAAAAGCCCAGTAGTTTGACATTGTGGGCGAAATACTCTATGGTAAAATCAATGTTGATGATCAATGAGAACGTAGATATCTCCAAATATTCGTAAGTAATAGCTTTCCTAAGAAAAGAGTCTGTGGGTCATCAACCAAACTAGTCCAAAGTACTAACTAGGGAAGAAATCCACAGATTTATGAAGGAAGCACCGGCAAAAACATTTTTTATACTAAAATATTTTTTTAACTTCTACTTAGTCAAAGTGGACATCTTAGAGAAAAAAATATTGCCACGAGTCTAGTTTTCATTAGACAAAAATTTTTAAAGATATTTTGTCTTCTTTCAGGTTGTAGCACTGTTAGTCATATCTGGAGGGTGTAGAAGAGAAGAACTGTACAACCTAAATGATGCGGATCTACAAGACACGGGATCCTAATTAAATGTCAGCATCAACCACACCAAAACTTATGTGAAAAGGGTGTTTACTGTAATTGAAGAAAATTGTCTGCTTCCCTTCCGTCAATATCGCAGGTTACGTCCAAAAGACATCCCAGAAAAGGCATTTTGTATTGGGTATAGAAAACGTAAATGTGTGAGCCAACGAGTAGGCATCCATTTAATAGGAGGAGTACCCAGCAAAATTGCTGAATTTTTGAAACTGGACCATCCTGAGAGGTATACAGGTCATTGTTTCCGAAGGAAGTCGGCAACGCTTTTAGCCAACGCTGGAGCCGATGTTAGTGTACTAAAGCGTCACGGTGGCTGAAAGAGCATGTCTGTGGCGGAAAAATACTTGGAAAAGTCTTTGGAGAGTAGTAGGGAGATTTAGTGCGTTTGGCGCCCACCACCACCGGTGGAGCTTTATATCTCGAAATCTTGACGTCATACATTAATTAGGAATCTTGGGTGAGGCTTATTTTAGAGTACTGCGCATGCGCTAAAAAATGGCGCCTGTCACCTGTCAAATGTCACCTGTCAACTGTCATATTTCACGAACCACGTGACTTAGGAAATTTAGCTTACGTGGATGAGTTGTATCTTAGGGTCTTACGCATGCATAAAAAAAATAGCGCTTGTCACCTGTCAAATGCCACCTGTCACCTGTCATATTTTGCGAACCACGTGACTTAGAACCTGCTTACGTGGATAAGATGTATCTTAGGGTCTTACGCATGCACTAAAATAATGGCGGTGATCAAATATCACTTGTCAAATGTCTAACCTAACATGCAGGGGCCCCCTGCGCTTAATCACCGGGCCCAGGGTGTAGACCTGGGGCTTAGGCGTGGGGTGAAGAGCCTTATTATTATATTAATCTTACAATTTTTGAATATTAAATAATAAAACTTATTATTATATTAATCTTACAATTTTTGAATATTAAATAATAAAACACATTGTATATATTAAATTAATTTATTTAAACCACATATACAGGGTGAATCAAAAATAGGCTACATTTAATTTGCTACTAACATTACATAAAATTACAATACTACGTTCTATTAACTATACTTAACCTAAAATTACAAAGATGTATCTATATACCAAACCTATGAAATAGGATATTTAATTACAAACTCAACAGATATTTTAGTATGTGATTTAAGTTTATCTCCTAAAACGTAATTTTATCATCAAATTTTAACTCTTGCTGCAGTAAATCGCTTGGTACTTTATATTCTTTTTTGTTAATAAAAGTTTTTACAGGTGAGTCAATGTTAACATATTCAATTATTCCAATCTTAATAGGAAACATATAATAGTCAAATTTTAAACCATTTATAAAAAGATACCTTGATGAACCCTTTTCGCAAGTCAACATTATATTCATGTAACCATACAAAGTCCTTTCAGGAATATATTTTAAATCATTTTCTTCTTTAAGCTTTTTTGCTAGATGATAGGGAGTGTTAAATTACGTCCGAATTTGTCGAAAGTCATCGTGCTAATGATACTGCATCACTATGTCTAATCAGTTTATTCAATGATATCAGCTTCTCTTAACTCTTCAAGAATACTTATAATCTCGTTTTCATTAGAGTTATTACCAGCTACCTTACTTGCCATAAACAATTTTAATCTATCCACAAGCTCATTTGGATCATCCCAGTAAACGTAGTCAATTTTATTATTGGAAAATGTTTTGTAATCAGGTAAGAAACCAGACTGACTATCGATTGGTAAGCCATAACCCTGAGGCGGTTGTGCACGTAATTCGTAATTGCTTGTCACGTTCTCTGTTTCTTGCATTTTCCTCTCTTATACGTTCAAGTAATGGTTTAATTGTTAGCATATATTTGACACCTCATTT
>JAHBCN010000704.1:158081-180025 GCA_019359885.1 Listronotus oregonensis
GGTTCTTGGTTAAGACTTGACTGACAAATAAGCACCGTAGCTATTTTTTTTAGGTGAAACTATCCTTATAGTATTATGCAGTTTTTAGACTTGGCACAACCGCAAAAAAAAACCCTGCAACCCCTATATCCCGAATTTATGAAAATCTCTACTATTGATATAAAAATATAGGGGATTTTTTTAAAAAATACGTCACTTGTGCTGTAACTTTTGTTTTTGTTTCAAATGTTTTCCTGATTAAATTATTGAATTTACGGAAAAAATACACGAAATGGCTATATTCGTTTTTAAAAAAGTAGGGGAAGTTAAAAATAAACCCCGTTTACTTTAAAATGAATAACCCTGTAATTTCGTATTGTTTTTTGGATAACAAGTTAAATTATTTTATGAATTTAAGTAGTATATTTATAAGGTTAACGATAAATTATAATATAATCACAGCAAAATTTAAAATATAATAAAATAAGGATGGTCACATAAAACTTTAGTTAAAGGCATTGTATGACATATGGCTTCCTTATTTCTAGATTTCTTTTCGTCACTATTCTTATACTCTGGGACAAGCTCTGTATGCGGCAATTTTGTAAAAAAAAAAGGAAAAGTAATTAGTATGTTATTAACGTAAAAACAACACCTTCACCCATAGAATTACCTGTTAATTTATCCTCACCGAATATGGAAAGTCCCGTATCCTAAGAAACGGATTTTTTAGGTGTAAATTTTGAAAAAAAGGTCGCTCTGTTTCTTGCAAAGAATGGGGGGGGGGCGGAGCGGAAATTGCACCGAAAGGGGGCAGATCATAGAAGCAGAGCCATTGATATAGGTGTTTCAATTAGGGGGCAGGATAATGGAACAACAATACGTTAGGAACGAGCCTGTTTTTGGGAAGGGTGTAAAAAAAAAAAAATAAATTGGGATTTTCCCTTTTTTTTGAATCGGGATTTGATCGGAAAAAAAACTTGGAAGTTGAACACGAGGAAAACATTTTTTGGTAATGTCCATTGTTATTTAGGACCGTGATAGTTTCCAAATTATATTATTTTAATATTATTTGTAATTTAAAAAATATTTTTAGTAACTTGGCATGTTCCCCTTAGTTTTACATAAAAATTCTAAAAAATCGAAAACTTAAATTTTGAGAATTTAATTTAAATCTTGGGGTACGAATAGGGAGTATTAAAAATTAATAATTAATAATAATTTGATGAGAAAAAAATATTCGTTTTTACCACGCAAATTTAAAATGAAAAATCTGAAACTGTCAAGTTTGTCGAGTTAATTCAAGAGTACTTTTGTATGTAAAACTAAGCGGGGGGTAAGAACCATGTACCAAATTAAATAATATTTAAAAAAAAAAATTATGGCAAAATAATGATAAAAGATGAATAAATTGAAGCTACGCCACAATCCATAATAGAAAAAAAAATTTACCGGTTACTATTATTTTTTTTTTAATGAAAAAAATTTTTTAAAAAAAGGATTTCAATTTTTTTTTTTTTTTTAACTGAAAAAAGCTTAAAACAAAGGCCCCCCCCAATTTTGTTTTTTTTTTTTTCCCGGGGCGGGCCAAAATTCAGCCGATTCCAACTTCCGTTTTTGTTGACCCGTAGACGGCTCGAAAATTTCCCGCCCTCGTGTTTTTTTTTTGAGCGAGGAAGGGGGTTCCCCAAAAAAAAAAAAAGGGGGGGGGGGGGGGTTTAACGTGGTCGAATATCGGTTTTTATGAGTACGCCCGGGGGCCCCCGAAACGGCCACCACGGGGAAAATAACATAAACCACCATCTCGTATTGGCAGACCGCCGATTGAAGGTGCGGAAAAGGAGATAGTGGATCTCAAAACCGGGGGGGTCATATCCTGTTAAAATTTTGGGATGAGAAAGCTGTCTGCTTGATGCTCACTTCAGACAACAAGCGAAACCGTGAGACCACTTCAGAGCAGTGTTTGACGCGTTTAAGCGCAATCCAAGGAGTTTCGGTCGTTTCGTGCCGCCGACAAAAATGGGATCAACTGGCACACCAGAGCCAAGGAAAGTCGAAACGGGACTTCACCCGGCAAAGGGGCTCCGAAATAGGCGAAGATCCCCCCGGCCGGAAAGGGATCCACTGTTTTGGGGGTTCCAAGATGGATCAACATCAACTACCGGAGAAGGGCAAAACGATCACAGGGCTGTACTATGCCAAATTATTGGGTCGTTTCGAGCCGAATTGAGAAAACGGCCCCATTTGGCAATAAAAAGTCTTCCACCATGACAACGCACCGGTTCACACTTCCGCACTCGCCACGGCCAAATTGGTCGAATTAGGCTACAAAAAAGAATTTGTTTGGGGCCCCGTACGACTTTTTGTTTCCAAATTTTAAAAAGTTACTCGCCGGGCACAAATTTAAATCAATAAGGAGGTCATCGCCGCCACGGGGCCCTTTTTGCAGACCTCGAGAAAACATATTTTTAAGACGGGTTAAAGAAATTGGGGCATCGCTGGGTAAGTGTATCACAAAAGGAAAGGAGAAATAAATCGCCATTCTCCAAAATATTAGTTTTTTGTAGGCTAAGTACTTAGGGGACCACCTCGTATGTGATTTAAAATTGTTGCCTTTTTTGGGGCCAACCCACCATAAGAGTTCTAGCATATTTTGTAAAATTTAAACCAATCAACAAAAATTTTGCTATTGATTACTCTGTGAAATTTTTTGCAAATTTTTTTTTTGGCCGTATACAAAAGGTTCTTGATAAAAATCACAAACAACTTCTTCCACATCTTATAGGCATCTGAACTTTTCTATATTATTATAGGTTACGTTGTTGTCTCCACATACTGGTTATACTGGGGAGTCGTTAAAAATCTATCTTCACATCACTGAGTAGCCCCCCTTCCTGGAACAGCATCTGTAGCTAAACCAAAAAAAAGAAAAGGTAAAAAAAGGTTTAAACCAAATAAATTTAAAAATTTTAAATAATATATGTTTCAATAACCAGAATTTTGGGCTGCAGATCCTAAAACAAAAAAAAAAAAAAAAAAAAAATTTTTAAGCTAGATTTTTTACAGAATAGACTTTTTTTGTTTTGGTGATTATTACCTTTTTTAAGTTTTTTTTTTTAAAAGAAAATTTCTTGGAATTAAAAAAAAGACGCTTTCAAAAAAAAAAACAATAAGTAAGTGTCCTATTAAAAAAAGGTAATTTTTGTTGTCTCCTTCAAATTTTTTTTTTTGTAATTTACTTCAAGGCCGGGAAATGATCTATTAAAGCAAGGCTAGATGTTTACGGAAAAGGGGCGGGGGGGATTTCGGAATTTCTAGACGACTACTTTAATGACATTTCACGGCCGTTACTAAAAATTTAATTTCATACTTTTTTTTTTTTTTTTAAAAATTGAAGTAAAAATTGATAATATAAAGGGTCAGTATTGTCAAAATAAGGTAATTAAGGTAAACGAGCTACAATAATATAAGTTGTCGATTAGTTACTTTAAATTGGTTGCTTCAGTAACAAAATAACTTGTTGATTGAATTGTCTTGTCTGTTAGTGTATCCTCCCTTTATCAATAATAAGTATAAAATGGATGCGGAAATTTTTAAAAAGTTCTGAAGCGAAGGCAAAATTTACCCGTCCAAGTTTCCGGAAGATATCAAGATGATAATGAGATATTTTGTGAATGGCGCATAACTTACAATATAGAGAAAACAGTCAACGAAAAAATTATGTTGTTTACTTCTTAGATGTGGAAGTGTAACTAGCTTTAATAAGAAATTATCGTGTTTATCACTTTATTAGTTTTTTTTGTCAAAAAAACCCAGTAGTTTGACATTGTGGGGGGAAAAACTCTATGGTAAAATCAATGTTGATGATCAATGAGAACGTAGATATCTCCAAATATTCGTAAGTAATAGCTTTCCTAAGAAAAGAGTCTGTGGGTCATCAACCAAACTAGTCCAAAGTACTAACTAGGGAAGAAATCAACAGATTTATAAGGGGGAAACACCGGCAAAAACATTTTTTATACTAAAATATTTTTTTAACTTCTACTTAGTAAAGGGGGGACATCTTAGAAAAAAATATTGCCACGAGTCTAGTTTTCATTAGAAAAAATTTTTATAGATATTTTGTTTTCCCCTTTAGGTTGTAGCACTGTTAGTCATATCGGGGGGGTGTAGAAGAGAAGAACTGTACAACCCAAATGATGCGGATCTACAAGACACGGGACCTAATTAATTGTCAGCATCAACCACACCAAAACTTTTTGAAAAGGGTGTTTACTGTAATTGAAAAAAATTGTCTGCTAACCTTCCGTCAATATCGCAGGTTACGTCCAAAAGACATCCCAGAAAAGGCATTTTTTATTGGGTATAAAAAAACGTAAATGGGGCCAACGAGTAGGCATCCATTTAATAGGAGGAGTACCAAGCAAAATTGCTAATTTTTTTTAAACGGGGCCATCCTGAGAGGTATACAGGTCATTGTTTTCGAAGGAAGTCGGCAACGCTTTTAGCCAACGCTGGAGCCGATGTTAGTGTACTAAAGCGTCACGGTGGCTGAAAGAGCATGTCTGTGGCGGAAAAATACTTGGAAAAGTCTTTGGAGAGTAAAACAAAGGTGGCTCCAATGATCCAAGTTGGGGAAACGTTTGTGCAGGTTCTTCAATGTCAAAGCTAAGCTTCAACATCTTTGGTAACGAATAGTAGTAAATCAGGAGATGTACCTGCCCCTATAAATATTTCAAATAATTTAAACTGCAGTATTACCGTTAACGTTTTAAGTAATTTTATTGTAATTTCATAATAAAAATTGTTCAGAATTAGGCCTGTGTTAGTAAAAATACTAAATTTTAGTTTCAGTGCAGTAATGTTACTTTACCGTCCTAGTGATATAATGTATCATTTCCCGAACTCAAACTGACAACATAATGTAGTATAATAAGATAAAGAAGGAAATAAAAATATTTTTTTACATTTTACGGAAGAAAGTAGACAATGTGGCTCTTTAAAATTTTATTTTAATACAAGGAAAGCCACAAATGTGGACCTGTTTAGTCGTCCTCGTTTGATAATTTTACTTCAAAAACTAATATGGGTGTGTATAAGTACTTACTTTTTTATGCAAAGTTCACTTATTTGAATGGTTTTACGAAAAGCGGGATATTTATGTTATTATTTTTTGAATAACAAATTTTCAAAAAGATATCACGTAAGAAAGTGACAATTTGCATTAAGCTATATGGAGATTTAAAAACTTTAATTAACTACATAGATACTATAATAAGGTTTAAATACAAACCGGATGTAATAAAGAGAATAAACTATAGGGCCTAAGTAAATTCATATTACCTAAGGGCCTTTGAGTAGTTGTGCTACGAAATCCACCGTTTGTACCAAAAAAATTTGGATTATTTGGAAAACCATTATTTTGATTTGCCCTTGGTCTGTTGGGTCTTACAAAGTCCTGGAACACATTGTCATCATCGAAAAATATATCGTTTGGGGGAAAACCTAAAAATTTGTAGTGAATTTTAACTGATTTGTCTAGTGTTTTTAATTAATCTATACAAAAAAAGAGTGGCGTATGCTTGGGGGGGCAGGGGTTACCTAGGCCTTCCACTTTATAAAACATATTAAATAATTTGGAGAAAAAATTAAATTTTTGAGCTTTATTATTTCGGTAAGTTTTTGAATCAAGCAGTTGCCACCCCTCAGACTTTTTGTAGTCAGTATACACCACTGGAAAGGGACAAGATATATTAAAATGTTCCGTCGTAGAAAAGTGTATTTAATAAATTATAATCGTTATCTAGAAAACAAGATACATGCTCAAATTTTGAAGCTTGTTATAAATTAATATTAAAAATAGCTGAGCCCAGTACTATTCTTAGGGTGGGTAAAGGCTAAATAATCGATTTTTTTGTCTTTTCTTTAAGTTAAACTTTTTAAGAATATACTCCCAAAATTTGAAGTCGATCAGAGCGAAACTCTCAAATTTATTGACTATATCAATATCCCTTATCAAAAATATTAAAACTTTAAACACGTTTATCTCGAAACTATTTTTTAAAAGACCGTGATCACTGCCATTAAAAAACTACTTTACCGATTAATTTTAAACTTGGTACACATTTTTCCATGTAAGATACCTCTCCCCCCTCCGTTTCATTTTGGATTTTTTTTTTACTTTATGGGGCCCCTAAAATGGCGAAAGTTTTTGTAAAAATTCGCAGTTTTCAGTTTGAATGACCACCAAAAATTTTAAAATGAAAAAAAAAATAGAAAACATTGGGGGGAGGTTTTAATAATACTTCGACTAAATTCTAATGGATTTTAATTTTCTATAATTTTCAGCTCAGATACAGTGATCACCCCAAATCGTCTATTTTTAAAGACGCCCTGGGAAAAGCTCCTTAACCGGCTGGCTTATTAATTTTTTTTTTTTACAAAACATTTAGAAAATGTTGTTAAAACAATTGTTAATAATGTACAGAAGGTTTAAGTAAATTTGCTTAAGCCATATTTAGCCCTTACTTCCTTCTTAAGTTATTTATTTAAAATAATAACTTCCTTTTTAGTTTTTTGTAAAAACTTTTTGTAAAAACAATACTAGAAAACCAAAAATATTGTTCTAAAAAAAGATTCGTTCTTGGCCTTAGCTTAACTTGCCTGACACAAAAAGAAAATAATTTTCCTTTTTTAGGGTAAAATTAAAAAAGAAACATGATCTAAATTTAGCAACTCCTCGAAGAAAAAATATACCGCTTGATTCACTGTACCGGGTGTCCAAATAAGAAAGGACGCCGGCTGTATCTCAGCAAATCACACAGCGTTGGGGAAAAAATATTCTTGGTAAAAGTGGCCAGGAGAAATAGCTAGAAATTATTTTCAAGGTCTTGAAATGGCCGCTAGGGGGCGTAACTGCAATTTTGAATTTAAAAAAGTGATGTTTCTGTAAATTTTGCTATATTAACCTAACAAAAAAATACCTGATCTTTAAAGTCGGGCATAATTTAAACCTTTTTTGTTTGACAATTTTTGCTGTATTTCTAAAACTCAAGTGGTAAAAGGTATTTTAAGGTTTTCGTAAAAAACACTTTCTATCTTCAAAATGGCTAAGCCGATATTAACAAGCTTAGGATAGTTGAAAAAAGCTATTCTTGGGCTATACATTTTATAATATGTATTTAAGGTTTTGTTAGTTTCACATGTCGCCGCTAGAGGACTTTTTTCAACATTCCGACAGAAATGGTAATTTTCTCAAAACAAAAACTAAATGCATTTTGCAGCTTTTTTCTTCATAAAAAAGTATATAAATGATGTTTCCTTGAAGGTGTTAGACAATGTAATGGTTTCAATAACACTAGAATCTTGGACTTCCATTGTCTTTATTTGTTAATTGTTACACAACGTTTCAGTTAGTGATGTATCTCCAACCGTTTTCAAGTGAAAACTAAAAACTATTCCTAAAAGCTACGACTTATATACTATACCTTGTTCACCGAAGCTTGACCGACTTTTCACGATTCAGCAACGGCTGCCAGATGTTCGAAATATGGATGCTAGGCTTGCTAAATACATTTTTGTTGTTTAAAATTATTACAGCTTCTTTGAATTTTCTTTTCTTCCAGTGGGTTTCTTTATAAATAGTTTTTGCTTCCGACCATTGTATGCGGTGTTGTTTTGACCAAGCGTGTTCGGCAATCCCTGACTTCGACGTTTCACCTCGTTCCGTATGTTTTTTGTGTTCTTTAACTCTAACTTCAAGTGGTCTCTTTGTTTCCCCGATGTATACCTCACCACATTCACAGGGAATTTGGTAGATACAGTCCTTATTTGAAACATTGTTGTCTGGCCTCGTCTTAGTAAGAATACTTCTTAGAGTAGTTTGGGATTTAAACGCCGTTTTAATATTATACTTACTTGCGATTCTGCGAATCTTTTCCGAAGTTCCTTTAATATATGGAATTGTCATAAATATTTGGTCAGTCTGGTCTTGGTTCAAATTAGAGTTTCTTGTCTTATTTTGATATTTTTCGATTGTTTCCTTTATTAGCCTCTCACTGTATCCGTTCTGCTTAAGATCCCTAGTTATGTTATCCATTTCCTCTTGCAGTGATTCCCTACTGTTACATAAGGTCACTACACGATTATATAAAGTACTTATAACCCCCTGTTTGGTTTCGTTAGAGTGGTTAGAATTCTGGTGTAAATATTGTCCAGTGTGGGTAGGCTTTCTGTATACCGAGGTTTGAATATGACCATTATTTCGTTTAACTAGAACGTCGAGGAAAGGTAGGGCCGAGTTTTGCTCCTTCTTTATTGTGAATTTAATACAAGGTCGGAGGCAATTAAGATGTTTTAAGAAACCTTCAAGTTCTTCGTCATTACCTGTCCATATAATAAACGGTTGGAGATACATCACTAACCGAAACGTTGTGTAACAATTAACAAATAAAGACAATGGAAGTCCAAGATTCTAGTGTTATTGAAACCATTACATTGTAAAACACCTTCAAGGAAACGTTGCAAGCCCGGTACGGACCCGGTATCAACGAGCTATTTAGAGGCTACGAGAAGACCTGGATTAAGCTTACCAAAGAAGATGCTCACATTGAATTCCTACGAGAAGCCAGAGATAATAACATCATACCAGTTGGATTTCGCCTAAAGTCGCCAATACCAGGGGACGAGCTAAGCGTATTCTCGAAGAAGCTAGCAAATCTCTGCTCCGATCACAGATACCACCGATGGAAAAAATCACAGCTGCTGCAAGAGGTTACCCAAAGATATGAAGAAATCAAGCAACATGTACAAGAAGACGACTATAACCCTATTTTCCAGAAGATACAAAGAATATGCGAGAAGGCCAAAGACGATTTACGGAGTAAACACCAGAACGAACTAAACAGACTGTACAGTAAACAACCAACCACTCAGAATGTCAAGTCAACAAAAAGACTATAATTAACATGTCCTCCCGAACTCTTTCGGAAACAGAAGAACGTCTCTTAGGGAGAGGGCTAAACTTTGCTATAGCCCCAAAACATACACCGACTTTAGAGATGATTAGCAGTGTAGAAACAATACGACTCCAGGGACCAGATGCGGAAGAATTTCGATGGAAAGTTAGATCGGTCTTGGAATCAAAACAAAGTAACTCCACCAATATAAATGAAAATGAGTTAGTAGCTCTTAAAGAGCTTCAACATGATAAAACTATCAAAATTCTTCCAGCAGACAAAGGGAATGCTACTGTAGTTATGGATGCAATCACTTACGATCAAAAAATAGATGAAGTTCTTCGAAAGGGTAAATACAGATCTCTTGATCAAGATCCAACAGCATCCATAGAGAACAAAATTTACAAGACCTTAAGGAAATACAAAAACTTTTTGACCGATGAAACAAGAAAAACTTTAACTCCACATAACAGTAAACCTCCTCATCTTTATGGACTACCGAAGATACACAAGGACAATACACCCTTAAGGCCCATCACCAGTTCTAGAAACGCACCCACGACTGCACTGGCAAAACACCTTTTAGACCTAATTAAACCACTGGTCGGTAAATCTCCATCTTTCGTTAAAAACTCTAGTCATTTTGTTGACATTCTCAAAAATGTAGAAATAGGACCAGACGATACTTTTGTTAGTTTTGATGTGGAAAGTCTATACACAAACGTACCAGTAGAAGAATCGTTAAGCATTATCCGAGCCAAGCTTAAAGAAGATAAAACACTAGTAGAACGCACCACCCTGCCGCTGGATGGAGTGATGGAGTTGTTGGAGCTTTGCCTCCGTAGTTCTTATTTTCAGGTGAAAGATGAGTTCTACGCGCAGGATGATGGGCTTCCCATGGGTTCATCGCTCTCCCCAGTGGTAGCAAATATCTATATGGAATGGTTTGAGGAACATGCAATTAAAACTGCACTAATTAAACCAAAAGTTTGGCTAAGATATGTTGACGATACTTTTATTATATGGACAGGTAATGACGAAGAACTTGAAGGTTTCTTAAAACATCTTAATTGCCTCCGACCTTGTATTAAATTCACAATGGAGAAGGAGCAAAACTCGGCCCTACCTTTCCTCGACGTTCTAGTTAAACGAAATAATGGTCATATTCAAACCTCGGTATACAGAAAGCCTACCCACACTGGACAATATTTACACCAGAATTCTAACCACTCTAACGAAACCAAACAGGGGGTTATACGTACTTTATATAATCGTGCAGTGACCTTATGTAACAGTAGGGAATCACTGCAAGAGGAAATGGATAACATAACTAGGGATCTTAAGCAGAACGGATACAGTGAGAGGCTAATAAAGGAAACAATCGAAAAATATCAAAATAAGACAAGAAACTCTAATTTGAACCAAGACCAGACTGACCAAATATTTATGACAATTCCATATATTAAAGGAACTTCGGAAAAGATTCGCAGAATCGCAAGTAAGTATAATATTAAAACGGCGTTTAAATCCCAAACTACTCTAAGAAGTATTCTTACTAAGACGAGGCCAGACAACAATGTTTCAAATAAGGAATGTATCTACCAAATTCCCTGTGAATGTGGTGAGGTATACATCGGGGAAACAAAGAGACCACTTGAAGTTAGAGTTAAAGAACACAAAAAACATACGGAACGAGGTGAAACGTCGAAGTCAGGGATTGCCGAACACGCTTGGTCAAAACAACACCGCTTACAATGGTCGGAAGCAAAAACAATTTATAAAGAAACCCACTGGAAGAAAAGAAAATTCAAAGAAGCTGTAATAATTTTAAACAACAAAAATGTATTTAGCAAGCCTAGCATCGATATTTCGAACATCTGGCAGCCGTTGCTGAACCGTGAAAAGTCGGTCAAGCTTCGGTGAACAAGGGATAGTATATAAGTCGTAGCTTTTAGGAATAGTTTTTAGTTATCACTTGAAAACGGTTGGAGATACATCACTAACCGAAACGTTGTGTAACAATTAACAAATAAAGACAATGGAAGTCCAAGATTCTAGTGTTATTGATATATAAATGATGCTTAAACAAGCTCGCGAAATCCATATCTCGATATCTTGTTCCTTACCTAAAATTTGGGCCAAAGAAAATTTGATACGTCAATATCTCAAAAACTATAAAAGCTGCAAGAAATTTTATATGACATAAATTTATTTTTAAGGAATTTTTAATTTAGGTTATATAACCTTTTCGCCTAAATGCCATACTTTACGAGTTATACTCAATAAATCTAATTTTCAGGATTTTTTAAGGTATACCCCTGGAATTCCTTTTTTATTATTATAACTCGTAAATTATTACATTTAGACGAAAAGATTATATAACCTAAATTAAAGGTTTCGTAAAAATACATAATTTATGTTATGTAAAATTTCTTGTAGATTTTATAGTTTTTGAGATATTAACGTATAAAATTTTCTTTGGCCCAAAATTTTAGGTAAGGAACAAGATAACGAGATACGGTTTTCGCGAGCTTGTTTAGGCAATATTTAGCTACTTTTTTATAAAAAAAAATATACGAATGCATTTACTTTTTTTGAGAAAATTAATCATTTCTGTCGGAATATAGAAAAAGCCCTCTAGCGGCGACATGTAAAAATAACAAAACTTTAAATGTTATAACATTTATAGCCCAAGAAAAGCTCTTGTCAACTAGCTTAAGCTTGTTAAAATCGGCTTAGCCATTTTGAAGATACAGAGTGTTTTTTACGAAAACCTTCCACCACTTAATTTTTAGAGACACAGCAAAAATTGCCGAACAAAAAAGGTTCAAATTATGCTCGAATTTAATGATCGGGTATTTTTTTTTTGTAAGGTTAATAAAGCAAAATTCACAGAGACATCACTTTTTTAGGTTCAAAATTGCAGTTAAGCCCCCTAGCGGCCACTTCAAAAACTTAAAAATAATTTCCAGCTATTTCTTTTGAACACTTTTACTAAAAATATTTTTTTCAACTCTGTGCGATAAACATTTTTTGAGATATTTTTAAACCGTTTCTTTTTCATTAGCGTGATTTAATGATACGCTCTAGTTCTAGTAGGATATAATTTATATAAAGTTACCGTTATTTTCGTTGTTGAATCCAAATTCAGCATTATTTCCAAAGGGCTGTTGAAAACCAAATTGTCTTTTTATTCTTACATATTTATTTTGAGCTTTATTTTGGTCATGTTTTTGAAACAATGGATACACTTTTGCAACCACTTCATTTACCGCAATTATTATTAGCAGGTAACCTAAAACAATAATACATAATTACAAACCTTGTAAATAAATAAAATATCTATGGCGAAAGACATCAAAAATACCCTTATTTTTTAACCCATTTAGGGTAATCCTAAAAAAGGGACTACAAAAATAATTTACCCTATGTATTATGTTTGTCGGTTCTCCTGAAATCACTCCAATGCGAAAGTTGGAGTACAATGGAAATTCCAAATGGATATTAGTCCAATCATTATAGCAAAAAAGGTCATTTTTGTATTTAATGTTTACATATATCTGTAAATAAGTCCTATAGTTTTGTGGCGGATTCATGTTTCAGTTTGTTTTATTTGGGATACTCGTCTTACTACATTTTGGAAAATGGGACCCTCTTAGTCCGTGTCCAGGGGTATACGGGCTGACCCTGTCCAGCCCTATTGACCCCTATGAACTTGCAGATCGCCTGCAACAAAAAAAAAAAAAGAAAACCACAAAAAATCACAAATACTAGTCTACGTTTCTGTGGCAAAGCTATCAGAAGAAAAAGTTCTTAGACCAAAAATTTCTTAAAATTTAGTTTAATTTTTTGTTTTAGTTTCTGTCTTGACAACGGTGGCCGACTTGTCACCGAAACGTAGACTAGTATTTGTGATTTTTTGGGGGTTTTCTTCTTTTCTGTTGTAGGCGATCTGCAATTTCATAGGGGTCAATAGGGCTGGACAGGGTCAGCCCGTATACCCCGAGACCCGGACCAAGAGGGTCCCCTTTTCCAAAAAGTAGTAAGGCGAGTATCCCAAATAAAACAAACTGAAACAGATATCTGACTGCGACATGACTTTCGGAATAACCTGTAGATAACTTAAATTAAAAAACCAACCAATTTTTTGACAGGTAACTTTTTTAAACAATAATTATTATTATTTTTTTTAATATAACGAAAAGTATATGGCGGTATATCACTTTACTCATAAAAGACCGTTTGTAGAGAATTTAAATATCTACAAAATGGTGTTTGACAAATCCCGATTCGACCATTCTTCACCAAGAAAAGCCGGAAAAACGCTTAAAACCAGTACCGGTTTATCCACTGGGTGCTTTGGGCGGGCGCCCAGGGGCCCGTGCTATTTAATAAAAATAAATAAAAAAATAAAATAGAAAAAACCGTAAAATAATAAAAAAATTAAAAATCAAGTCCGCTTATTAATAAGCTACTATTTTTCGTAAAGAAGAAATAAAGTCCTCCATTGAAGTTTTAAGCGAACGATATAAAAACGATGTAGATGAAACCCAAGAAAATTTGCATAATGAAATAACTCATGTTTTAATGTTATGCTAAAACCTAGAAAAAATACAATTTATGAAAAATTTGGGGTCATCCAAGATGCAAAGGCAACTTTTCCGAATAATATGTCAGGCGAGCGATCATTTTCAGCATTAAAAAGAATAAAAACATATTTACGATCAAATTTGGGTCAAGAAAACCTAGGCGCATTATCAATATTATATATAGAAAATGACGAACTGGAGCAACTAAACTGTGATGAGATAATATGGCAGTTTGCTAATGCCAAGACAAGAAAGAAAGTTTTCTAATTTTTTTGTAATATCTACGTATTTTTTAGAATATTTTTTTTGTTTGTGATTTGTTGTTTTTTTGTTAAGTATTTTTAAGAAGATTTTGTTTGTTTACAATTTTTGTATTTTGATATTTTTACATTTTTTATACGTGTTTTGGAATAATTTTTACGTTTTTTTATTCTTTTTGTTTCTTTGTGTTTAATTAAATATTTTTGTAAGTAATTAATGTGTTGTTGAAAAAATAGGCAATGAATAGCATAGGGGGGCACTAAATCACCAGCGCCCAGGGTCCGAAGCTACCTTAAGCCGACACGGCTTAAAACAGACCTTTTTTCAAAAATTCGTATCTCCGTTAATTTTCTATATTAAGGGCTGATTTTTGAGAAATGAGAGTGAATAACATATACTTTAAGCTGCCGAAAGATGAAAATTGTTGCAATAATAGTTTTTATTTAATCGTACTATAAACAAATTAGGCCCTAATCTTGCAAGTGCCGTGAATATTAGGCAAATGGTCCGATTTAAATTTGTAGAAAGGCTTTTTAAAGTTGAGTTTAAAAGCTACAAATTGTATATCTCAAATTTTCATATAAGTTTGGAGAACATTGTTAAAAATGCTTGTGAACCTAGCGCGTCGAGCGAAAATTCGCGACCGAGACGTATATTCGCTGCTGGGTGCTTCCTCCACGGTATCAGTACGTCTCGGTCGCGAATTTTCGCTCGACGCGTTAGGTTCACAAGCATTTTTAACATTGTTCTCCAAACTTATATAAAAATGTGATATATACAGTTTGTAGCTTTTAATCCAACTTTAAAAAGCCGTTTTAAAAATTCAAATTGGACCATTTGTCTAATATTCACGGCACTTGCAAGATAAGGGCTTAATTTGTTTATAGTGCGATTGAATAAAAACTATTAATGCGATAATTTTCATCTTTCGGCAGCTCAAATTATATTTTATTGACTACTATTTCCCAAAATATAAGCCCTTAATATGAAAACTAACAGAGATACGAATTTTTAATAAAAGGTCTGTTTTAAGCGTTTTTCCGTCTTTTCTTGGTAAACAATGGTCGGATCGGGATTTTTTAAAACCCATTTTGTAGTTTTTTAAATTCTCTACAAACGGTCTTTTATGAGTAAAGTGATATAGCCAGTACTTTTTGTTATATTTAAAAAAAAAAACAAAAAAGGCCCTTTTTTTAATAATTATTGTATAAAAGAAAATTACGTGAAAAAAAATTGGTTCAATTTTTGATTTTAGTAATCTACAGGTTATTCCGGAAGTCATGGCGCAGTCAGATATCTGTTAACATTGATTACAAAAAAAATCTAAAATGATTGGACTATATGTTTTCTGATATTCTGATACTATTCCAAGTTAAAAGTAAGTGAGTTTTTCTCTTTTGCACATTGCTGTATGACTATATATCGAAAATACTCCCTTTACGTTCGCATTGTAAGCCGGCATACATATAAAAATAATACTGTGTTATATTGTAGCAGTTCAAAATTTAAATAAGTATTACGAATTCATTTTTAAGTATGATTTATTCAATTTATTGCATCTTTCAATTAATCGGGTTTTTCCTGACACAAAAAGTGTCCCGGTTTTACCCGGACCCTTTTTATAATCCCTCCAGGACGTTCCCCGGACAGGGCCCGCTCTAGTGTGTCGGCCATCCTGGGCAAAAATAAGAGTTTCCGCCCCAGAATTTGATTTGGAGGTAAAGGGAAGGGGGGTATTAAATTAAGTTAAAAATTTAATAAGATACCAAATACAAAATACACACAATTTAAATACAATGCTTTTTATTTTTAAAACAAAAAACATTAGCTACATGCAAATTAACAAGTTAAAAATAATTAACAAAACGCTTTTTTGGGAACTTTCAACTCATTTAGTCAAAGCGCTAAAGTTTTCTGAACCATTTAAATTATTTAAAAATGATATAACAAATGGATTATTGGCACAAAATTATTGGATTATTGCCTTAATTTATTGTATTTAAATTAGCGTACATATTCTTTTCGAACCTTTAGCATTTCAAAAAAAAGTACATATAACAGTGGAAAAAATATTTTAACTTAACATATATGCTTTTGGACTAAAATAGGAAGTTTATATATATATATATATATATATAAAATATATATATATATATATATATATATATATATATATATATATATATATATATATATATATATATAGTATATATATTTAATTTACTTTAATTTACTTTAAAAAATTCAATTCAAATAAAATAAACAAATTTTAAATAATTTTATGACGTCATCCTATTGAGTACACTCATAGAAAGGGCTTTAAGAGGCGAATAATTTAGAGGGTAATTATTTAAAGAATTATCCAGCTTTCAATGAAAACGGAGGTACAAAAGATAATACTTAATTAACAACAGGCTAGATTTTTGAAAAATGCATTTAAATTTTTTTTTCCAACGGGACTTTCTTTCTTCAAGTGTTGAAATAACACCATAATTTTTTAAAATTTTTAAATCAATATTTAATGCTTTAAAAAACTCATTTAGATGCAGTACTCACTATAGGGGTGAAGTGCTTATCCCCAAAAGGAAGCGCGAAGACCTATTTACAAAATCGGAAATTTTCTCCTCTTTAAGAATATTGTTTGAAATTTTCATTATCTTTTATAGTTTTTAAGATATCATCAAAAAACAAAATGGCTTTTTTTCGTTTTTTGTTAATAACATCTCCAATTTTTATTTGCAAAAAAAATGTACCCTTCAACTATTTTTCGCAGAAAACTCACTTCTTGACTAGACTACCAGCACTGGTCTGACTTTAATCCTCAACAATAAAAAGAAGAAATATGATCCTACCTGCTAACCGTGAAATATTCTAGAAACATTTTGTAGTTGCAGAATTATGTGTAATGTGTAACAATACATTTTTAAGTTTCAGATGTGTTTCAGATTTCGGAAACCATTTAAAATTGTCAACAAACAATCCTTGAGATTGAGCGCTCTTATGATATTGTGATAGTGGCATTCATATAAAATAAAAAATATTTTACAGCTTATAGTGAAATTTACCATGCAATGCAAATTTTCTTTCCTTTTAAATTATTCTTTACAAAGTATGATAGTTTAATGGTGGCATTTACTTAAATATATATATATATATATATATATATATATATATATATATATATATATATATATATATATATATATATATATATATATATATATATATATATATTATATATATATATATATTATATATATATATATATATATATATATATATATATATATATATATATATATATATATATATATATATATATATCCCTTACTGTATTACAACGGTTCTACTACTAACCAACCCTTGCAATAAAAACTTCTGCATTTAATGTATTAATAAGCAAAGGAACACGAAACATATCAAAAGTATCTTAATACAAAAGACCCACATGATAAAACCACTTACAAGCGAAAACAATCAAGCTTTAAGAACATGGTTAATAAAAGCAAAAATGACACATGGGATAGAAAGTGTAAAGAGATCGACAGTTATCTGGGAGGGACAAGATCATCGGAAGCATGGAAACTCATACAAACTTTAAATACGAACATCATAAACAAAGTGAATTTCCAGCCTATACAGATCAATGAATGCGCCAGCACTGCTCCCAGCAGCTCAAAGAAGACAGAGCACAATACTTGGCGGCCTCTCCAGGAAGATAAGGATAAGAAGAGCGGTTAGGTCAATGAATAATAACACAACTAGTTGACCAGAAGGAATACCTGCGGAACCAATTAAATATGGGACGCCAAAATTAATTAAACACATAAAAGAACTATTTTCTAGGTATATAAACGGAGAAAACGTACATTTGGTGTGAAAAGAGGCCTGGATAACCCTGATCCACAAAAAAAGGGCATAGAGATGACTGCTCCAAATATAGGTGTATATCTGTTACCAGCACCATAAACCGTCTGTATGGAAAAGTCTCCTGGAAGAAGAATACGGACATCAAGAAATCGAAGAACAGGCAGGTTTTCGAGCAGGTCGCGCTTGCATTGACCATATATTTAGCCTTACCCAGCTGAATAAAAAGAAAGTCGCCAGGAATAGAGAGGTGTATCTTCTATTTATGGACCTTACGAAAGCGTATGATACTGTCCCAGTGCAAAAACTTTGGCAAATAATGGAAAGATCTCCAATAAGTAATACCCTAATAACAGCCATAAGGCAACTTTATGGTCAATCAACCTCCAAGGTTAAGCTGAAGGGTAAATTGTCAGACAGCTTTCCAGTCACCATTTAAGATAAACCTTAATGAAGTCCTAAGAAAATGGAGAAAAGCATGCAGCGGAATGGGCATACACATTAATGAAAATACAACTATATATACTCTACATTTCGCCGATGATCAAGTTGTTGTCGCCCATAAGATAAAGAAGTCTTGGAATTTATGACAAGAAGGTTTAAAGAATATGAGAAATGGCGACTCTCGGTAAATCGATCGAAAACGAAATACTTATGCATTGGAAACGGCAGAGATAATTTACACCCAGAAGAAGACGAAACAATAGGGGCGTGTACCGAATACCTATACCTAGGAACAAAGATTAAAACTGGAGGCCGTACAGAGAAAGAAATAGAAGAGAGAATTATAAAAGGAAAGAGAGTGATAGGGTGCCTCAACTCCATCCTATGGTCAAGATGCATCTCTAAAGAACGAAAACACCTCCTATACATCTCAATATTTAAAAGTATACTCCTATATGGCTGTAAAACCTGGCAACTTACGGCAAGTTTAGAACGACGGCTGCTTTCCCTGGAGGTGGACTTCTGGCGAAGGGCAGCAGGAATATCAAGGATGCAAAGAATAACGAAGGGGAGTATTAGAGCTATCATGAACGTTCAAATAAATATAATAGAAGAAATTTAACGGTCTGGTACGGACAAGTTAACCGGATGAATAACACATGAATACCCAAACAAGTCCTCAAAGAAAAAAGGAAAAAGAGAAGACCTAAGGCGACACAGATGGGATTAATACAAAAGGCCATGTCGGGGCATGATCTACAACCAGGAGATTGGGAAGACAGAGTGAAAGCGAGAAACTGGAAGGCGCAGGACGCTATAAAACCGGATAATAATGATGATGATGAATAACCAGAAATTGGAATGGACATACAAATAAAAAGTATGCATACACAAAGTTAGGAGTAAAAGTAAGTAAAATATAATGAGCTATACTATATGCTATATGAAAGATACATGTGTATACATATAGTATAAAAGTCCTTTATCAGGTGTTCATTACGATGTGAGTGTGTGTAAGTTTCTTTTATACACTTCTCCAATAAATTAACGCACCACCAAAAAGTAACCAAAAGTTTAAACCTAATTTTTGTCGAAACCACTTATCCGATTTGGACGATTTTTTTTTTATAACAAGTTGTTTCTTTCAGAAAGTTAGTATACCACTCTATTCGCATAAAACCTTATTTTTTTTATAAATACCGGGTATTACAATTATAACGGACTTTTTCCATAAAATGTATAACACCCTGTGAAGTTTAGCAGTTACAGTATTAATTAATAATTCAAAGCAGACTCTAGCCTTATATTTTTATAACATTTTTTTTATTTACTCTTTTATCTTAGCTACTACAAGAGAAACACAATTTTATACAAAAAACAAAAAAAAAAGAAACAAAAGCAAAGATAAATGGTAAACAAGAGTCTCAGTAGCGAGTATTTTCGCCTCTGGCACGAATAACTTCTTGGCAGTGCCGGCCCGTACTTATAAGGGACCTTATATCATTTTGGTCCATTTCTTTCCATATTTGAATCAGTCTCCGCCCAACGTCTTCCAACGTGTTTAACTGATTAGGTTCCTTTAGTAGTGTTCTTCCAACAGTAGCCCAGAGGTTCTTTACGGGATTCAAATCCGGGTTTCGAGCTGGCCATGCCATGGTATTGACTCCGACTTCTGTGAGATAATTGGTTACAACTCGAGCAACGTGAGGCCTGGCATTATCGTGCATCAACAAAAATCCTTGCCCTATATATAGCGCAAATGGCACTACATGTTGATCTAAAACCTCCAATATGTACCTTTCAGCTGTAAGGCTTCCATTATTTATGACCACAAGTTCCGTGCGACCAGTCAAAGAAATGCCTTCCCAGACCATCACAGATCCCCTTCCAAAATGTGGTATTTGAAAAATTACACTGAGCATACCATTCGTTAGGCGCCTATCAGTGTGTCCCAAATTGGTGGGGAAAAGTATGGGGACGAAACCACGATAGATAGAACATCGGTTAAATGGGAAAGTTTTGGACAATTATGTTAGTAAGCTAATCCCGTTTACTACATGGTTTTATCTATTCAGGTTTTTAAAATTTTGAAAAAACCTGAAACATGCATTTTCGAAAATCGGCCATATTTTTTTTTTTAAGTGAAAATTTTTCAAATCTGTAAAAACTTCTTTAAAGCAACTTTTTTTTTAGAATATGACCGAGTAGTCAATTTTTTTTTTTTTTACGTTTCGGGTTTTTAGAATCATCATCAACTTAATTTTTTCATATGGACGGCATATTGGATTTTTGTGCACCAAATAGTGCTTTTTTTTTCTAATTTCCACAATGTATAACATGTTATAATTTAAGATTTATAACCTCATTTATTTTAAAAAACAAATGTTTTCTCAGTTGGCCTTGATTCCGGCGAACGTCATTTTTTTTAAACAATTAAATATTAGTAATTGGCAAAAAAGATAAGCTAAACAGACATTTTACAGAAATGGGTTTTTTTCGCGAACATAGCTATACCGTTAACACCGTGTCACAACAAAAAATACACATAACAAGTTAATTGAAACAAGTAAAAACAAAAACAATGAAAAGTGGCTAAACTAAGATTCCCACTAAAATGAAGATGTAAAAAAAACGAATTAAAATTCAAATTGTTGTCCATTTCTCTCAACATATTAACGATATTTTTTTAAAATAGTCCTAACTTCCCTATGAATGGTTGACTAAGGTATGTGAAATTCTCTATCAACATCCCTGGCTGAGGATGTTGGATTTTCTTTAAAATGTTGGTTAACTGCAGCATCTCGTTGTCGATTTTCTTTAACGTACTTTTTAGGTCGTGGTTTTAAAACTTCCGAATTCAAGCAAATTTGTAACCAGTTTTCGAAAGTATGTTAGTTTAGGATGCTTTTCCTTTCAGGAAAATTATCGAAATACGTTTGCGCAGCTATATTAACATTTCTTCGGCTGCCAATGACGCTAGATGACATTCGCCGTAATCAAGGCCAATAAGAAAATATTTGTTTTTTGAAATAAATGAGGTTATAAACTTCTAAACTATAACATGTTATACATTGTTGAAATCAGAATAAAAAGCACTATTTTTTGCGTAAAAACCCCAAAATGGCGCCCATATGAAAAATAATGTTGATGATGATTCTAAAAGCCCGAAACGTAGAAAATAAAAAATGACTACTCGGTCATATTCTACAAAAAAATTGCTTTGAAGAAGTTTTTACAGATTTGAAAAATTTTAACTTATAAAAAAAATATTTTCGAAAATCATGTTTTTTAGGTTTTTTAAATTTCTCAAAAACCCCAAATAATAAAATCATGTAGTAAACGGGATTCTTTTTTAAATAATTGTCCAAAACCCCTTTTCCCCCCCGTGTTCTATCTAAACGTGGTTTCCAAGATCCCCCCATTCCCCCCAATTTGGGACAACTTATAACCCTATGCCTGTCATTATTGTACAAACAAAAACGGGACTTATCAGGTAATAATATCTGCTGCCATTCCGACTCTAACCAGTTATGGTGCTCCCTGGCAAAATTACTCCTCGCTCTTCGATGATCTCTAGTTAAAGCTGGATCTTGAGCAGCAATTCTAGGTCTCAAATTATGTTCCCTTAGTCGACTACGAATAGTTTTTTCACAAACTTGTATGCCACTGGCATCTCGTAACTGACTTTGAAGGATACGGGCTGTTACAAAACGTTATCTTAGGGCTAAAAGTCTTAAAAATGGCTCATGAATCGGGGTCGTTATTCGCCTCTTTTCTTGTCCCGGTCTGCGAACATGACTTCTAGTCTATCTGTATCTTTCTATGACCCGTAAAATGGTTGTATGAC
>JAHBCN010000704.1:180042-223708 GCA_019359885.1 Listronotus oregonensis
GCCCCCGTACTTATAAGGGACCTTCTTCTTTTGGTCCTTTTTTTTTCCATATTTGAATCAGCCCCCCAACTTTTTCCCAAAAACGTGTTTAACTGATTGGTTCCTTTAGTAGTGTTCTTCCAACAGTAGCCCAGAGGTTTTTTAGGGGATTAAACCCCCGGGGGTTTTTCGGGGGGGGCCCCATGCCAGGGTATTGACTCCGACTTCTGTGAGATTTGGTTACAACTCGAGCAACGTGAGGCCTGGCATTATCGTGCATAAAAAAAACCCTTTTGCCCTATATATAGCGAAAACCCCACATTTGATTCCCCTCCAAAAATTTCCTTTTTCAGCTGTAAGGTTCCCATTATTTATGACCACAAGTTCCGTGCAACCAGTCAAAGAAATGCCTTCCCAGACCATCACACCCCCCCCTTTTTCCAAAAATTTTGGTTTTAAAAAAAATTACACTGAGCATACCATTCGGGGGGGCCCCTATACAGTGTGTCCCAAATTGGGGGGAATGTATGGGGTTTTTGGGGAAACCCCCGTGATAGAACATCGGTTAAAGGGGGAAAGTTTTGGACAATTATGTTGTAAGCTAATCCCTTTTTACTAGGGGGTTTTTTTATCTTTTGGGGGTTTTTTTGAAAAATTTTTTTAAAAACCCCAAACATGCTTTTTTCGAAAATCGGCCTTTTTTTTTTTATAAGTGAAAATTTTTCAAATCTGAAAAAATTTTTTTAAAAAAACAATTTTTTTTTAAAGAATATGACCGAGGGGAAAAATTTTTTTTTTTTTTACGTTTCGGGTTTTAGAATTCATCTTTTTAATTTTTTTTCATATGGACGGCTTTTTGGGGATTTTTGTGCGGGCCAAAAAATGGGTGCTTTTTTTTCCAAAATTTCCAAATCATGTTAAAATTTTTAAGAGTTTATAACCTAAATTTATTTTAAAAAACAAATGTTTTCTCAGTTGGCCTTGATTCCGGCGAAGTCTTTTTTTGTAAACAATTAAATATTAGTAATTCCCCCAAAAAATAAGCTAAACAGACATTTTACAGAAATGGGTTTCTTCGCGAACATAGCTATACCGTTAACACCGTGTCACAACAAAACTACACCCCAAAAAGTTAATTGAAACAAGTAAAAACAAAAACAATGAAAAGTGGCTAAACTAAGTTTCCCCCCTAAAATGAAGATGAAAAAAAAACGAATTAAAATTCAAATTGTTGTCCATTTCTCTCAACATTTTAAACGATATTTTTTAAAATAGTCCTAACTTCCCTATGAATGGTTGACTAAGGTATGTGAAATTCTCTATCAACATCCCTGGCTGAGGATTTTGGGGATTTTCTTTAAAATTTTTGGTTTTAATTTTCACCCCCCCGTTGTCGTTTTCTTTAACGTACTTTTTGGGTGGGGGTTTTTTTAAAATTTTTCCCCGAATTAAAAGCAAATTTGAAACCCTTTTTTTCGGAAAGTATGTTAGTTTAGGATCCCCTTTGGGAAAATTATCGAAATACTTTCCCCCAGCTTTTTTTTAAATTTTTTCTTCGGCTGCCAATGACGCTAGATGACTTTCGCCGAAAAAAAAGGGGCCCCAAAAAGAAAATTTTTTTTTTTGAAATAAATGAGGTTATAAACTTCTAAACTATAACATGTTATACATTGTTGAAATCAGAAAAAAAAGCATTTTTTGGGGGCTGCGTAAAAATCCAATATGGCGCCCTTATGAAAAAAAATTTTTGGGGTGATAAAATTAAAAAAAGCCCGAAACGAAAAAAAAAAAAAAATGACTACTCGGTTATTCTAAAAAAAGTTGCTTTAAAAATTTTTTTCATTTAAAAAAAAAATTTTTAATTTTAAAAAAAAAATATGGCCGATTTTCGAAAATGCATGTTTCGGGTTTTTTTAAAATTTTAAAAAAACCCAAATAGAAAAAAAACATGTAGAAAAAGGGTTTAAAATTTTCCCAAAACCCCTAATTGTCCAAAATTTTCCCCCCCTTTAACCGATGTTCTATCTATCGTGGTTTCCAAGATCCCCCATTCCCCACCAATTTGGGACACCTTTTAAAAAGCAAAAACCCGCCCCCTTTTACAAAAAAAACGGGGCTTATCGGGGAAAATATCTGCTGCCATTTTGACTCCCAGTTATGGTGCTCCCTGGGAAAAAATTTTTTTCCCCGCTCTTCGATGATCTCTAGTTAAAAAAATGGATCTTGAGCAGCAATTCTAGGTCTCAAATTATGTTCCCTTATGACTACAAAAAAGTTTTTCCGACGTATGCCACTGGCACCCCTAACTGATTTTTTAAGGATAAGGGGTTTTCAAAACGTTATTTTGGGGGGAAAAATCTTAAAAATGGCTCATGAACCCCGGGGGGTTTTTTCGCCCCCTTTCTTGTCCCGGTCTGGGAACATGATTTTGTCTACCCCGTATCTTTCTATGACCCGTAAAATGGTTGTATGACATACATTAAATCGTACGCCAATTTTTCCCCTTTTTTAACCTTCAACCCCAAAAAAAGGGCTAATACTTGAACACTTCTTCGCGAGAAAAATTTTGTTTTTTTCGTTCCATACTAGAAAAATTTAAAAAAATTTTTCAAAAAAATCAAACTTTAAAGGGGGTAACAAAAACCACATTTCCCCTCAACTTTTTTTTTGGGCCCTTTAGTTAACTGATGACAATTACTGTTTATTTCTTTTTTCCCCAGCCTGCTTTTACTCTAGTACTTTTAATGAAAATTTTTAAAACCCCAAAAAAAACATGTTCTGCTATAAAATTGTGTTTCTCTTGAAAATAGCAAAAAAAAAGAGAAAAACAAAAAAAAAAAGTTAAAAAAAAAAAATTTGGGGGTGCTTTGAATTATAATTTGGGGAAATTTTTTTTCCCAAACTCCACAGGGTGTTATAAATTTTATTAAAAAGCCCGTTATTATTGTAACATTGGGGAAAAAAAAAAATAAGTTTTTTTTTGGGAAAAAGTAGTATACTAATTTCAAAAAAAACTTTTTAAATTTAAAAAAAAAGGCCCCTCGGATAAGTGGTTTCGACCAAAATTAATTTTAAATTTTTTGGGTTTCTTTTTGGTGGTGCGTTAATTTATTGGAGAAATGTATATGTGCCCTTGGGGTACACGGACTTTAGGATTTTAGTTCAGAACAACTTTTTACAAAAAATAATTGTTTTAAAAAATTTTTTTTTGAAAGATAGGAAATTTTTAAAAAATTAAAAAAAAAATATATATTTAAATTGCCTTTCTTCACTTTTTACGTTTTTTAACCATTAAAAAATTTTAAAAACAAATTATCAAGGCAAAAAAATTAAAATTATTCATGGGTTTCAAAAATTTTATTCTACTGGAAAAATTTGCCAGTTTTTTTGCTTAATTTTAAAACCTTCAAATAAATTTAGGGGAAAAAAATTTTTTTAAAAAACCATAACTTTCCTACTTTGTATTGTGCCTATAACAATAAAAAAAGGGGAAAAATTTTTTTTGTTTTTTTTTTTAAAAGGTTTTTTTAAAAAAGGGGGCCCAATTTTTTTTAAACCCCAAAATTTTTTTATTCGAAAAAAAGTTCAAAAAATTTTTTTTTTGACATCTTTAACCCCTAATAAAACACAAAAAGTATTGGGTTATAAAAAATTTTTCCCACATTTAACCTAAAATTAGTTTATTTATCGGTCTTTAAAGTTATTTTAAATAAACATTTACCCCCCCAAAAAAGGGGTGGATTTACTCCGGGGTGAAAGCGCATATTGGCGCATAACTTTTTTACTTGTGCTTTATAAAATTACTTCAAAATTTCAAGTCAATTGTTTTATTTAAAAAAGAATTCGGGCAAAAATATTTAGTGACTGGACTAAATGTTAATTGGACATAGATTTTTTTGGGGAATATAAAAATTTATACAACATCAAATTTTCTGCGTTTTATAAACAAAACATCTTTTTTTTGTTTATTATGCAAACTTTGAGTTTGCAAAAAAAACCTGCGTGTCATTATTTTGATATAAATCTTTTCAATTATTTATATCGCCGGGGTCCCCGGGGAAGGGAAAATAATATTTTCGAAATATTTTGTTTCCATGGTAAGTCTGTCTCAAAGTAAGTGTTAGCTCTTGCCTTCTTTATGGTTTACCTGAAGACAGTAATAAAATGCGTATCGGTAGGTATTAAAGGACAGAACATTAGGGACGGACTTTAATAATATGGGGGTTTTTAATTTATTCTTTTTTAGGTAAGTATAATCTTAAAATTACATTAAAAAATTAAATATTTGAAAATTTTAAAAAATTTATAATATTATCTATACAAAAATTCATTTTTTTTAAATATCAAAATTTTAATTCTGTTTTACTATCAGAGTCATCATTTAAATTAATTACAAGGGATTAATGTTTTTTTTGGTAGAAATGTAAGAGTCCTCAATTTTTTAATGTGCTGTAGTGAATTTTCCAGCTCTCAACTGGTATGTTAATAATAACATTTTTTTTAAATTTATAACACTGGGATTTAAAAATAGGTTCATTTTTTGCTCTGATCTTTTTTTTTTCTTGGTTCTACAAATGCTCTTGGGGTTAAACATACAGTGATATTGAGGAACCGTAAGACAGTATGTCCAGCCTGTTCACCCAAAATTTTCACAAACATATTTTTTTTTAATTGCATATGAATTTAGGACTTCCCCAAAAATCGTTTTTTTTGGGAATGAATTCAAAATAAATATCATTTTCTAACAAATATTCCTGGATTTAGTTTTTAACTTGATGAAGCTTTGTGTAACAGACGGCTGTGGTGGCTTACGTTAACCATGACAATAACACTGTTGTTTGGAATATTTTTTTAAAAAATAATTTTGAAACCCCTTTTCAAAAAGTTCTGCACTGGTATCCTCATGATAATTCAAGCTAGAATCCCTAATATTCTGGCAGACAACAGCAAGCAGTTTGGGGGAAAACTTTTGAACCAGCGTGTATTATGGAAATGCGTTTTCCTTTATTTGAAGGTCTTTCGTCTGGTTTTCGGAACCCCACCTTTGGATACTGTGTCGTGTGTACCCAAACCCTTTTTTATCAAGGTAAATTATGGATCTGCAACCTATATCTTTTAATTTTTAAGGTAATTAAATCTCCCCAATCGTAATATTGGATTTCCTTACTACTTGTCTTTTGTCTATTTTGCGGTATTTAAAACCCCCTTTTTCAAACAACTCTATGGAGGTGGCACGGCTAATATTTATATTGGTTTCGTCTTGTTAGCTTCTTTTCACTTTATCCAAGGTAAAAAAACTCCGCTTTCATAAAGACAATACATTTTCCTTCTTATTAGGTCCATCACTATTGTCTATACGGTGAATTGAAAATCCTTTGTTTTTTTTTTGTTCAATTCTGCACTAATAATAAAATATCCCTTATCGATGATATTGGAGTTTTTTTTAAGTAGACAGGTTTCTTTTAAAAAATTTTTTTTTAATTTTACCTCTACTGATAAAAAATTTTATCCACATTTTTCACAACCTATTTTACATCTAATGACAAATGATTTCGACGCGACATAGTTATATTCTCGTAAAACAACTTTTTCAAAGCACAGTAAAAAGGGTTTTTCAACACCAAAATGCCCTTATGAACAAATGGGTTTACCCCAAAAACAATAGGTAATAAAATCGTTAAATATATTGGGGTATGGTCCGTCAAAATCCATACGATATATTTTGAGACAGACTATAACTAAACAAAAAATGGGCTCAAAAATGTAGGTGTTTTATTTTTGACAACATAGGGTTTACCGCAAATGTGGTCCAAGATTGATTGGTAGAAATGGCTACATTTTGAGCCCCAACACGGACCTAACCAGGCCGAGGTGTTTCTATGAAGCTGTCTAAAACAAATTAAAAGGTCCACAAAAAATCATATTAATCCGTTGTCCTCATCTGCAGAATTATTACCTAAAACAACAAGAATGGAGACTTTAGATAACTATAATAAAAGCAATGTGGTTGATTTGTATTATGGACAAAATTAAGTATGTCTTTTGCACAATAGACTTTCATATAATTAAAAAAAAGGTAAAACCGGAATAAGGAAACAAAAAAAAAAGTCATGAACTGCAAAGCTCAGGATTGCGTTCGCAGATGATTCGTTTAGAAGGACCAGGCTGTATATCCGCAACGACGTAATATTTTTTTTTTAGTTCTTTCTGGTCAGTAAACTACTCCATTGGAAAAATTATAAATATGACATTTTGATTGTGCAAGTGCAGAAGAAATTTTGGAGGCAGGGCCTAGGGGCCCTTTGTATGGCGAAGACCATCGCACCACTTCAATTTGGGCTGCGGTACAAACAGTATGTGTCATCAGCATTCAAGGTTAGCGGAAATGTATCATTTATTCCCTCACTAGAGCTGCAGCCCAGCAACACAGTTACAGGGTATTTCACCAAGTACTGCAGTGTCTGGGAAAAATTCACCTGAATAGTGGGGATGAAAAGTTATTTGAGGCAAGTTCATTCCTATCCTTTGAGAGCAAAACCCCATAAAAGCTTCCGAAACTCATTGCGTGCAAGTGCCAAAAGGGCTGCAAGGTCATTGAGAATGCAGAAGGGTTGGGTTATACTCCTTCAGGCAGTATCTAAATCGTGAAAGAAGGTGCTCCAATATAGAAATACTGCTAAGTAATGACTATGAAGACATTTCACCTGCAAAGATCAAAGGTAATTCTACTATAACAAGTTATTATTATTCTAATCTAGTATGTATCACTGTACATTGGGAACTATACTTGCACAGATTAAAATGTCATAATAATTATATTTTTCAGTGGATAGACCAGTGCCTATCCTTCAAGAGCTTAACAGTCCACTGACCAGAAAGGACTAAAAGAAAACATTACGTCGTTGCGGATATACAACCTGGTTCTTTTAAACGGATCATCTGTGAACGCATTCCTGAGCTTTATGCGGATAATGATTTCTTCTCCTTATTCTCTTATTTTTGGTTTTATCTTTTTTAATAACATTAAAGTCTATTTTTGCAAATATATACCAAATTTTATCCTTAAAAAACATGAACGGCAATGCTTTTATTATGGTTATCTGAAAGTCACCATTCTCGTTGTTTAAGGTGATAATTCTGCAGATGGGACAAATAATAGAAAATTTTAAAAATTATTTTTTTGCTTTTTTTCGTGTAAATAAAAGTTTGTTCAAAATTTGTTTTCTTTTATCAAAACCTTATTATCTTAAAAAAACTATGGACCTCACTTCCTTTTACTAATTTCTTATATGTAACCTAGTGCCTTCGCGCGCACTTTAAATAATATTTTTACCTTTTTAGCGAATAGTCAAGAAATGCCATTTTTTCAACACGATCAACGACGTTATAGATTGTTTCCAGACTTTAGAGTTTTTATACGTGTTTGAAGGAAATTTTGTCCTCTTTAATTTATGTATTTACACTAAAAAGCAAAGTTTGTTATTTGCGTAACCAACCATATAATTATATTAAAAATAAATAATATTATATTAATATTTAAAATATATATAATATAAAAAAATTTGTCGATTTTCTTTTTTTGACGTTATTTAAAGAGATATGGAAAAACAAAAGACACTTTTTCATGCCACTTTTAAGCTGTACAAAACAGGGTTGAGAGATTTTCTGTACGACGTTTCGTTTTTGTTAAACCATCATCAACTTCATTTTTTAAATACGGCACTCAATTGTTTATTGCAGTTTTGGAAGCAGTTATAATCCCAATTACAATGATGTGTAACACATAATATTTTTCTGTTAAATAAACATATTTTCCAAAGGAGACAATGAGTTAGACAAGGAACGCACATCATTTCTTATAGGGGCGTTCCATATTTGTTAATAAATATTAAGTGTTACACATTTTTGTAATTGGAATTATAAAAGGGGTTTAAAAAAAAAATAAAAACCCAGGTCCGTATTTAAAAAAAATAAAGTTGATGATGGTTTAACGAAAACGAAACGTCGAAAATTTCAAATTTTTAAAAAGTGGCCATAAAAATTTCTTTTGTTTTCCATATCTCTTTAATTAACGCCAGAAGAAAACAAAAACCAAATCAGCAAATTTCGGTTTTTTTCCCGGGTATCTCGGGAAGAACCCGGAATTTTGCAATTTTCTAAAGTGAACATGGTTGGTTACGCAAATACGCAACTTTGCTTTTTAGTGTAAATACACTAAATTAAAGAGGACAAAATTTCCTTCAAACACGTATAATACCAATCTGGAACAATCTATAACGTCGTTAGATCGTGTTGAAAAAAAAGGCATTTCTTGCTATTCGCAAAAGGGAAAATATTATTTAAAGTGCGCGCGAAGCCTACTATCAATTTATACACCTCCAAAATAAATTATTTTATGATTACCAGGTTACCCTGGTTACATATAAGAAATTAGTAAAAGGAAGTGAGGTCCATTGTTTTTTAAGATAATAAGGTTTTGATAAAAGAAAACAAATTTTGAACAAACTTTATTTACACGAAAAAAGCAAAAACATAATTTTTAAAATTTTCATATTCATTCGTCGTCCTCATATGCAGAATTATCACCTAAAAAAACGAGAATGGTGACTTCAGATAACTATAATAAAAGCATTGCCGTTCATGTTTATTAAGGATAAAATTTGGTATATATTTGCACAATAGACTTTAATATTATTAAAAAAAAGATAAAACCAAAAATAAGAGAATAAGGAGAAGAAATCTTACCCCATAAAGCTCAGGAATGCGTTCCAAAATGATCCGTTTAAAAGAACCAGGTTGTATATCCGCAACGACTAATGTTTTCTTTTTAGTCCTTTCTGGTTAGTGGACTGCTTAAGCTCTTGAAGGATAGGCAATGGTCTATCCACTGAAAAAAATATAATTATTATGACATTTTAATCTGTGCAAGTATAGTTCCCAATTTACAGTGATACATACTAGATTAGAATAATAATAACTTGTTATAGTAAATTACCTTTGATCTTTGCAGGTGAAATGTCTTCATAGTCATTACTTAGCAGTATTTCTATATTGGAGCACCTTATTCTTTCACGATCTAGATACTGCCTGAAGGAGTATAACCCAACCCTTCTGCATTCTCAATGACCCTTGCAGCCCTTTTGGCACTTGCACGCAATGAGTTCGGAAGCTTTTATGGGGTTTTGCTCTCAAAGGATAGGAATGAACTTACCTCAAATAACTTTTCATCTCCACTACTCAGGTGAATTTTTCCCAGACACTGCAGTACTTGGCGAAATACCCTGTAACTGTGTTGCTGGGCTGCAGCTCTAGTGAGGGGAATGAATGATACATTTCCGCTAACCTTGAATGCTGATGACACATACTGTTTGTACCGCAGCCCATTATTTGAAGTGGTGCGATGGTCTTCGCCATACAAGGCCACTAGGCCCTGCCTCCAAAATTTCTTCTGCACTTGCACAGATCAAAATCATCTGGGAACGCAATCCTGAGCTTTGCCGTTCATGACTTTTTTTTCTTGTTTCCTTATTCTCGGTTTTACCTTTTTTTTTTAATTGTATGAAAGTCTATTGTGCAAAGACATACTTAATTTTGTCCATAATACAAATCAACCACATTGCTTCTATTATAGTTATCTAAAGTCTCCATTCTTGTTGTTTTAGGTAATAATTCTGCAGATGAGGACAACGGATTAATATGATTTTTTTGTGGACCTGTCTAATTTGTTTTAGACAGCTTCATAGAAACACATCGGCCGTACGTTGGGAGCTACAAGGTGTAGCTATTTCTACCAATCAATCTGGGACCACATCTGCGGTAAAGCCATATGTTGTCAAAAATAAAACACCTACATTTTTGAGCCCATTTTTTGTTTAGTTATAGTCTGTCTCAAAATATATCGTTATGGCTTTTGACGGACCATACCCCAATATACCTTTAACGATTTTATTACCTATTGTTATTGGATAAACCCATTTGTTCATAAGGGCATTGGTGGGCCAGGTATTTCTTGAGTATTAACCATTAGGCATATAAATATTTTGGCTAATATTTTAGTGGCAGTGTTGAATAACCATTTTTACTGAGCGTTTCGAAAAAGTTGTTTTACGAGAATATAACTATGTCGCGTCGAAATAATTTGTCATTAGATGCAAAATAGGTTGTGAAAAATGTGGATAAAACTTTTATCAGGAGAGGTCTAATTAAACAAGAAGCTTTAAAAGAAACCTGTCTACTTACAAAAACTCCAATATCATCGATAAGGGATATTATTATTATTAGTGCAGAATTGAACAAAAAAAAAACGTAGTGATTTTCAATCTCACCGTATAGACAATAGTGATCAGGACCTAATAAGAAGGAAAATGTATTGTCTTTATGAAAGCGGAGATATTTCCACCTTGGATAAAGTGAAAAAGAAGCTAGACGAAGACGAAACCAATATAAATATTAGCCGTGCCACCCTCCATAGAGTTGTTTGTAAAATGGGATTTAAATACCGCAAAATAGACAAAAGACAAGTAGTAATGGAATCGCACATATTACGCACTTGGAGATTTAATTACCTTCAAGAAATTAAAAGATATAGGTTAGAAAACAGATCCATAATTTACCTTGATAAAACATGGTTGGATACACACGACACAGCATCCAAAGGATGGGTTGATTCCAGTCAAAACTGTCAGACGAAAGCACCTTCAAATAAAGGAAAACGCATTTCCATAATACACGCTGGTTCAGAAGACGAATTTGTCCCAAACTGCTTGCTGTTGTCTGCACAGAATATTAGGGATTCTAGCTTGAATTATCATGGGGATACCAGTGCAGAACTTTTTGAAAACTGGTTTGCCATAATTCAACCGACTTCGTATTTCTTACGGTTTCCGAGATCCCCATGCATGCACTCGAATCTGTGGCACCCAGTATATATATATAATAATAATAATAATAATAATAATAATAATTAATAATAAAAATAATAATAATAATAAACTGACTTTATTGCAAATAAAGAAAATATTTACAAAAGGCGAAGTTGAAGCGAACTTCCTCACTTAACCTAAAAATATAAGTTAATTTCCCTACAAATTAAATATAAAAAGAACTAACGTAATAATTAAAAAAAAACTGACTAATACCTTAATAAACATTATTAATAACCAAGAATACTTTAAAAAATTTTAAGTTTAGAGCTATATTTTACAAAATAAACAGATTTTCAACAAAACATAATTCTGTGTTGATAAATTAAAAAATAATAATAATCTAAAGTTAATGTCATATCCTTATTACTTTAAAATGGAAAACGAAAATAAGCACACTTTCATGAATCTTGTGGGGTGCCTGAGATGGTACAAATTATAAAAAGTGCTGAATAGTCCTCCTAATAGCCGTTCTAAATTTTACACCAGTGCAAAACTTAAGGTTTACAGGGACTTTATTATAATATTTGGCTATATTGAAGCTAAATGACCTTTCAAAATTGGTGGTAAAGTGTGCAGGTGTACTAATGGTAAATTTATGTCGAACACCCAAATTGTGAGCATCAGTGCGAAACTTTATTTTTATACAAGTATTTGGGACATTTGTTGTAATAATTTTATTAAAAAGAACGAGTGAATGTAGCATTCGTCTTTCGTCCATCCTCAACCATTTAATTTCCTGAATCTTGGCTGATACCCTCTCTCTCTTCCCCTTATGCCACCAATCAAACGAACACAACAGTTCTGAACAAGCTGAATTCTGTATGCATCCACACCCAAGAGACAGGGACCATAAATCACGTCTGCAAAATTAAAATGTGACAACACAATGGAGTACAAAGCATTTTCTAAGATTCTCGTTAAGAATACTTTTCTGACTATAAATTAACTTAAGATTAGCGAATGCTCATCTAATACAGGTATTTACATGCTCTGAAAACCTAAGATTGACGTCAATCAATAGTCCCAAATTCTTTGCAGACCTCACTAATTCCAGTCTTTCATTATTTATTTTAATATTAATTTGATTAGAATAAAGGTTCCTTAACTGAGATCTACCAAACAGAAGTACACGGGACTTGCTTGGGTTGATGCTAAGACAATGAGACTGTGAGGCCCCCAAAATAGCACCCAGGTCGGTATTTATTTGATTAATAGAACAATCTATTTTATCAGGTTTAAATGACTTATAAATCTGGGTGTCATCAGCATAAAAATGGGCTCTACAAAATCGTAGGTATATATATATATATATATATATATATATATATATATATATATATATATATATATATATATATATATATATATATATATATATCATAAAAGCTAATTTTCGGTTATAGTTTAAAAACTAAAAAAAGGGACGAAAATATTATATTTTTTGCAATTTCGTTGTAAAGCTCATGCCTGGCGAGGTGGCAAACCTTAGATTCGGATTCAGCAGCCTAAAAAACATAAGGAGCCAATGAGAAAAAAAACTTCTACATTTTCTTCCTGGAAACGCTGTTTCTGAACCTTGGATGGCTGAACTAATAATCCTATTGACAGTATCGCGATTAAATTAGAACTAAATTAAAATTTTTCACTCTAAAAGAAAAAAATATTTATTTTTGACAGTTTTTTTCACAGAGAATTTTAATTACCACAAAACTCTCTATAAACTGTGCTATGGGTAAGTTTTAAAATATCTAGATATATAAGTTTCAAAAGAATTCTTAGAATATTATTAAATAATATAATTTATATTTTAAGTAGTCACGTTTATAATTTATAGAAATGTAAATAGATTTAATTTCTTTGAAGACGACATTAAGGGTTTTGAGCTGCAAACGTTGAAATATTATAAATAAAATTATATTATCAACTTAATTCTAAAAATAAAATTAATTGTTTTACAATTTTAGAAACTTTGTGGATAAGAGTTATATCATAATATGTGAAATAGTCGATATTTGATATCGATATTGCAATTTGTAAAATTTTAATGCAGGAGTTTAATTTATTTAAATGAATTAACTGGGAACTCGAATCAAGTAAATTTAAATATTTTATTAAACAGAAAATACTAACAGAATAAAATAAAAGGAAATTAAAAAAAAAAAAATGTTCCACGTAGTGACCTGAAAAATTTCGTTGACATTGCCTTTTTTGTCTGCTCTTACTTAATAACATGACGTTAATTGTCAGAATATGACATTTTGACGTTTGGAAACACTAAAAACCCGCTTTGACGTTACGTTAACAATATAAACTTGCGATGCAATTTTCGATCTCTGCAGTGGAATTACCGCTGTCATTTTGCGGTAATTGCACTTCTCTTATGGGACTTTAACATATGAGGGAAATATTTCAAATAATGAAACACTTGATTGGTCAATTATTTGAGAAATCCATTAATTCGTATTTGATTTACTCTGAAATAATTGTTTATGGCACATAAGCATTTTTATGATCGATTATTACATTAAGCTATGTCAATTTAATAAAAATATTTAAATTTGTTTATTTAATACCTTAGTTAATGCGTATTTGTTAATTTTTTGATTTTAATCTATTTATTTTATTAGGTCCAGGAGATGATGATGAAAGAATAATAGGACGTTAAAATATAAACGAAAACTCTTTACGTATAAAGTGGCTATATTGAAAGAAAATCCCAAACTTTACTTAATTTTTCAAAAACGGAAACTCATTTTATATTACATAATTACTAAATTCTTTTAAAAAATGATGGGGACTTTTACATAAAGTACGGGTTATTTAACAAGAAATAATTTAAATTAAAATTAAGCAAAACGATATAAAATTAAAATTTTGTTAATGGCACTAATGGCACTAATTTACCGGTTCATGTGTAAAAGAATCTCTCTTTTTTATACGTTGCAATAATCATGATTTCTTGTTTATTTTTAGTAACAACAGAATTAATTTAATCCAAATGAGAAATTACGATTTAAATAAGAAAATGGAAAATAACAAATGGTAACAAAAATACATAAAATGTTAATATTTTGTCAAAGTCGAAAGGCTATTGAACATTAAAATTATTAGATGTTTTTTTCTATTAATAAAATGATAAAATTAAATATCTATTAGACGCAGACCCGAAACAAAAAATATATTAGGCTATTGATTATGTCTCTTAGAAGGAAACTACAACTTTAAAGGAATTTTATTGTTTCATATGTTCATATGACCTTAAATTATAAAAAAAAACCTGTGCTAGCATTTAAAGGGGTGCATTTTTAAGATATAATGTTTTAATTTTAACTTAAATTCTATGCACTTTTTGTAATCATACGTTAAGATGCATTTTTTTTTTATTTTTCAAATTTTGTCCCATAACTTTTTTCGACGTGAATTTAGGTCCGGGTATTGCTTTACAGAAAAGAACGGCTTGTGTTAAAAATGTTTTATGCCTACAATGTTTTATGCTACATTTTTTATAATAAATATAAATATCATTAAAAAAATTAAAAAATGTTATGTTTGATCTTGTATGTCTTAAGACGTGGACACGAGATTTTATGAGACTTTGGAGACAAATTATAGAATGCCAAATAGAGGTTTAAACAAGTTTACAGCTTAATATTACTTATTTTATGGTTGACCCTTTTATTTGGCGTATACAGAGTATTCGGCACATGAGTAGACATACGAAAATCTGAGACAGGTGGGGCCGTCTGCTATGCGGTCCACCCAGATATTTTGACCTGGCCCTAAGATTTGTTTTAGCATTTTTTAACTATTCTTTTCCAAATTTTTCAATTATCAAATTTCAGACTGAAATAACTTTTTTAAAAAATCCTGAAACTGCCAGCATTTTTATATTATTTTAATTTAGACTAATACTAGAATCTTACAAATTTAATAATTGGGGACCATGACAGCTACCAAGAAAAATACGGTCCCTCAAACCACAAAAAAAAAATAAAAAAATAATTCTAAGAGCCAACTTTGCATTCCATTCAAAAAAACTAGAAAAATGATCAAGTATTTCTAAATAGTCAAAAACAACTTCAATTCATGCCCTTTCGAACGATAGGTAATAACCACAATTTGCTTAAAAACAGCAAGATTTATTTGTCAACTTTATCAAGGTGGGTATTTTTTTACGAATACCTCTTTTTGTGGTTTGAGGGCCTGTATTTTCCTTTGTGGCTGTCATGGGCGCCAATTATTAAATTTGTATGATTATTATATTTAGGTAGTAGTTATTTAAAATAACGTCCGTGGTGGCACTACCGTGTTGTCTAAAAGGTGCTGTGAAATGCAACATTTGCATGGTTCAGTGCTTGGACAACGTTGACGGAACAACTGGGGAAGAAATGGGTTAAACACCGGAAAACCCGACACTCACGGTACTTTGGTACTTAGGTTTATATATGTATATATAATCCGTAGGATATAATATACATATAATAATCCTTCGTGAGTTGTCATAAAGATAAAAAAAAAAATTATAGTGTTAGTCTAGATCATAGATAACTTAACTTATTAAGGTCAGTGGTCTAGATTAAAATAAAATAAAATAAAAATGTTGTCAGTTTCATAATTTTTCAAGAAGTTATTTCAGTTCAAAATCTGAAAATTGAAAATTAAAAAAAATCTAACAAAAAATTCTTAGGGTCCAGGTCATAATATCTAGGTGGACCGCGTAGCAGATCGCCAAACCTATATTAGATTTATGTATGTCCACTCATGTGCCGAACACCCTGTATACCTGCACTATGCACAAAATAGCTATTTACAATATTTTTTTAATAAGAGAAAAGCCACAAATATGGCCCTGTTCAGTTTTCGTTAAATCGCCCTGTATAGTCTGTGTCAAAGTATATCGGTTAGATCTTGCCTTCATTTATGGATTATACCTGCCGACAGCAATAAAACTGCGGATCGGTGGGTATTAAAGGACAGAACATTAGGGACGGACTTTAATAATATAAAGATTTATAATTTATTGTTTATTTAGGTAAGTATAATCTTAAAATTACATTAAGAAATTAAATATATGCAAAGTTTTAATAAATTTTTGCTGTAGTGAATTTTTCCAGCACTCAACTGGTATATTAGTAATTACATTTTTTATCAAATTTATAACACTGGGACTTAAAGTAGGTGTAACATTTTCTGCCCTGATCTTTGATTTTACTTGGTTCCACAAATGCTCTATGGGGTTAAACATACAGTGATACGGAGGAAGTCGTAAGACAGTATGCCCAGCCTGTTGTCACATACATATTGTTTTTTAATTGCATATGAATTTAGGTTTTCCAGAAGATGCGTTTTTTTAACTGAATTCAAAATAAATATCATTTTCTAACAAATATTCCTGGATTTCAGTTTTTGAACTTAATAAAGCTGGTGTTTTGTTTAGTGGACGGCTGTGGTAGCTCGCGTTATCCATGACAATGACAATGTTGTTTGGAATATTTTTTAAAAGATAATTTTGAATCCAGTTTTCAAAAAGTTCTGCACTTGTATCCCCATGATAATCCAAGCTAGAATCCTTAATATTATTTGCAGACAACAGCAAGCAGTTTGGGACAAATCCGTCTTCTGAACCAGCGTGTATTATGGTAATGCGTTTTCCTTTATTTGAAGGTGCTTTCGTCTGACAGTTTTGACTGGAATCAACCCATCCTTTGGATACTGTGTCGTGTGTATCGTACCATGTTTCATCAAGGTAAATTATGGATCTGTTTTCTAACCTATATCTTTTAATTTCTTGAAGGTAATTAAATCTCCAAGTGCGTAATCTGTGCGATTCCATTACTACTTGTCTTTTGTCTATTTTGCGGTATTTAAATCCCATTTTACAAACAACTCTATGGATGGGGGCACGGCTAATATTTATATTGGTTTCGTCTTCGTCTAGCTTTTTTTTTCAGTTTATCCAAGGTAGGAATAACTCCGCTTTCATAAAGACAATATATGTTCCTTCTTATTAGGTCCTGATCACTATTGTCTATACGGTGAGTTTGAAAATCACTCGTTTTTTCTTTTGTTCAATTTTTTACTAATAATAATGTCCCTTATTGAAGATATTGGAGTTTTTGTAAGTAGACAGGTTTATTTTAAAGCTTCTTGTTTAATTAGACCTCTACTGATTAAAGTTTCATACACATTTTTGACAACCTGTTTTGCATCTAATGACAAATGATTTTGACGCGACATAGTTATATTCTCGTAAAACAACTTTTTCGAAACGCACAGTAAAAACGATTATTCAACACTGCCACTAAAATATTAGCCAAAATATTTATATGCCTAATGGTTAATACTCAAGAAATACCTGGCCCACCCCTGCCCTTATGAAGAAATGGGTTTACCCAATAACAATAGGTAATAAAATCGTTAAAGGTTTATTGGGGTATGGTCCGTCAAAAGCCATAACAATATACTTTGAGACAGGCTATATTATTATTTTATTTAGGGATTATACGGGTTGAGCTTAAAAAGTTTTATTTTGGGTATTTTAGTGAGCAGTATATTATGCAAAAAGTTATGACGTATGACGAAAGTATTATAACTTTTAAAATTTAACTTTTTATAAAATTCATATGGGTAACCTACTAATTTAACAGTCTTGAGCTCTAAGAAAAATAAATAAAAATGACAAAATTTTAAACCATTTAAACTACATACTATTTAGTCACCAGAAAGCTTTTAAAACTAAAATAAAGTGGTGCAAATCGTAATCATTGAATTACCTGTTTGAGGGCCCAAAATATCACTTTCTAACTGCCATAATTTGTTCATCCAAAAACAATTTAGTAGGTCTAACTAATTTTAAGTAGAATTAATAAACCCCTTCTATTGCAGAATATAACCAAATAGTTTTTATTAGCAGAAATTCAAGTTTTTGTATTGTACAGGGTTTTTCCGTATATTTTGGAGCACCATCAGAGCTTTTATTTTAGGAGTTAGAAAAAACTTTAGATTATAAAAGTCGAAGTATTTTTACTGAATCGTCAGAATTTGTCATCAGATAAAACAAAAGAGCATCGAAAATGTCTTTAAAAATACCACGTTTGGTTTTTTTAAATGAAACACCCTGTATATCATTACTTTTTTGGCTTTCTGACTTTACTCTCATTTTAAAAATATATAATTGTTGTATGTTTCTTTTTACCGTTTAATCAGTATTTCACTTTTAAATATTGCATATTTAAAAAAATCTAGATTGCCAAAAAACAGAATTAAGCCTATTTGTTAATCGATTACTGGTTTAAATATTCGTTATAATTTAATGTCATAAAAAAATGTAGATTGGGGTGAAAATTGTGGTAAAATTTGTTTTTTTGGAAATCTAGATGTTTTAAATCTGTAATATTTTAAAGTGAAATACTGGTTAAAATAAGGTAAAAAAAATATATATATATATATATATATATATATATATATATATATATATATATATATATATATATATATATATATATATATATATATATATATATATATATATATATGAAATCAGAGAAAGTAAGAAAGCCAAAAAATAATAATATACTTTGTATTCTATTTAAAAAACCAAACCTAGTATTTTTAAACAAATTTTCGATGCTCTTTTGTTTTATCTGATAACAAATTTTGACGGTTTAGTAAAAATACTTCTTATTCTTAAAATAAAAGCTCTGGTGGTGCTCCAAAATATACGAAAAAACCCTGTACGATATTATAACCAAATTCGGTTCTTTAAACCAACTTGTGTCTATGAAAATTAGAGAGTAGAAGAGTAAATGTTTATTTCATAATTTATTTTCGGGGTATACCTAAATTAAGTTTTAAATAAAGAAAAATAACATACCATAAATTGACAATCCCATAATTGCTTCTTCACTTGGGTATTCACGTTTTACACAGTCCTTTGAAAATCTCTTCTTCGATCACTGACTGCTGCTTGATTGGCAAGAGAAGCACCTGAAGTAAAAAAAGCAAATCCCATCAAACGAGTTTAGGTGTAATAAACAGTTAGTACTATTTTCTTACTTACAAATTGCGAAAAATACTTTTAATTGAGATTACCAATTAAAAATGATACTTATCAATCCGTCTGTATCTTTCTCGTACTGATTCAGACAACAGGTAAATAATTACGGTTTTTGTTTTCTTTCTTTGTTTACCACAAACACAAGTTCTTGACTAATTTTAGATTTAAATTTATTATTCATTAGTAGCCGACGTATGACGTAGGTTTATAGATTGTCGTTGGTTTTACCAACATATTACTGATTAATTTGCCATCAATTGGTTTTAGCGGTTTTCTTTCACTTCAAGATTAAATACCTAATAGACAATTTAAACAAACATAAGAAGTGCTGCCTTGGTAGTTTCAAAACATGTAAGCTTAATCAAATTTGGAGCTTTAAACATCTATTACTGACCCTAGCCGCTGTAAGTATAAGTAAAATGTACTTAAGTCCCAAGTACAAGTACTTTTAAAAATTGCGAGTAAGTGCCAGTACAATTACAATTACATCTTTTTGATATTTAAGCACCTAGTCATTATATTCTAAAAATTAAGTATATACATGGGCAAGTACCTTAAAGAGTACTTAAACTTTTAAAATATACTTCGGTACACTATAGGGCTCTTAAATACATTATATACTTAAGTACATACACATGTACTTAAGTATATACACATGTAGGTTTAAATAAGTACTTACAAAACACTTAAATACATTTGTGTTTACTTAAATATATAAAAATAATGAAGTATCTATGTTGGTATGAAGCTTAAAGACCCAAGTCACCTCAATTTAATTTGAAATATCGTTGCTAACCGGGATTAGTAATATTCATATTAAAACTAAAATAATAAGAGGTAAAAAACCATATTTCTTTATTAACATAAACAAAATTACATTAAAACAAATAAACATTATTACTATCTATGTAGATCTTTAATTTAAATAAATGCCATTTGCTTTAAGAACGATTAGTTTTTTAATATTATAGTCGCTTAAAGCGTGCCTTCAATCTACGTGGCTTTTAAAGTACTTAAGGGGGAAGATACCTGTAAACGCTTACATTTTGCTTGATTTTCATGATATGTCTTTTAAATGAAAGAATCATTTCATATTTTTGAAAATTCGCCTTTGGTTAATTCAAACATTAAAATAATATATATATTTTTTAATTTATTCGAAATGGCGGATGTACACTAAATTTTTCCAGAAAGGTCGCAGCGAGACTTCTCAATCGGCAATCGGGGAGCATTGTAGCATCGGATCTAGTGACTTGAAAACAAAAACCAAAATAATGTGTGTTTATTAATGCGATAATTTCTAGATGATCCTGAAAAAAATAAAACAAAATTCGCGAAATAAAATACTTGAAAAAAATTAAATGAATTTTGAGCCGAATTTTTTGCTTCCAAAAATAATTTTTTCAAAAAATTTTCGGAAATTTGTAGGTTCATATAGAAAATAATATTATTAAAAAGATGGGTATAAAATTTCAAAGATAGATCAATAACTTTTTAAGATATCGTGTACGCCAATTTGAAAAATATGGTTTTGAGAAAAACGGGTTTAAAGTTTAAATACATACACGTATATACATATTCGTCACGGTTTACCCTCTATAACATAAGAAATACTTAAAGTTATGTTCTAAAAATTTGAAGACGTATTCTTAAAAGATTATACTAACATTTTATGAGACATTTTTTTTCAAAATTTTCAAAAGTTTACAGGTATTTCCCCTCTAGGTACTTTAAAAGTACTTAAGTACTTCAAAAGTACTTAAAAAATTATAAGTATAGTCTGTCTCAAAGTATATCGTGTTAGCTCTTGCCTTCATTTATGGATCATACCTGCCGACAGCAATAAAACTGAGGATCGGTAGGTATTAAAGGACAGAACATTAGGGACGGACTTTAATAATATAAAGATTTATAATTAATTGTTTATTTAGGTAAGTATAATCTTAAAATTAGATTAAGAAATTAAATATATGCAAAGTTTTAATAAATTAATAACTGCATTATCTATACACAATTACATTTTTAATCTAAATACCTAAATCTAATTCTGTTTCACTATCAGAGTCATCATTGAGATTAATTACAATAGGATTTATGTTGTTTTGGATAGAAATGTAAGAGTCCTCAATTTTATAATGTGCTGTAGTGAATTTTTCCAGCTCTCAACTGGTATGTTAGTAATTACATTTTTTATCAAATTTATAACACTGGGACTTAAAGTAGGTGTAACATTTTCTGCTCTGATCTTTGATTTTACTTGGTTCCACAAATGCTCTATGGGGTTAAACATACAGTGAAACGAAGGAAGCCGTAAGACAGTATGCCCAGCCTGTTCAGCCAAATTATCACATACATATTGTTTTTTAATTGCATATGAATTTAGGACTTCCAAAAGGTGCGTTTTTTGTAACTGAATTCAAAATAAATATCATTTTCTAACAAATATTCCTGGATTTGAGTTTTTGAACTTGATGAAGCTGGTGCTTTGTGTAGCAGACGGCTGTGGTAGCTTGCGATATCCATGACAATAACACTGTCGTTGGAATATTTTTTAAAAGATAATTTTGAAACCAGTTTTCAAAAAGTTCTGCACTTGTATCCTCATGATAATCCAAGCTAGAATCCTTAATATTCTTTGCAGACGACAGCAAGCAGTTTGGGACAAATCCGTCTTCTGAACCAGCATGTATAATGGTAATGCGTTTTCCTTTATTTAGAGGTGCTTTCGTCTGGCAGTTTTAACTGGAATCAACCCATCCTTTGGATACTGTGTCGTGAGTATCGAACCATGTTTCATCAAGGTAAATTATGGATCTGTTTTCTAACCTATATCTTTTAATTTCTTGAAGATAATTAAATCTCCAAGTGCGTAATCTGTGCGATTCCATTACTACTTGTCTTTTGTCTATTTTGCGGTATTTAAATCCCATTTTACAAACAACTCTATGGAGGGTGGCACTTCTAATATTGATATTGGTTTCGTCTACGTCTAGCTTCTTTTTCAGTTTATCCAAGGTAGAAATAACTCCGCTTTCATAAAGACAATATATTTTCCTTCTTATTAGGTCCTGATCACTATTGTCTATACGGTGAGATTAAAAATCACTACGTTTTTTTTTCTCTTTTCTTTAATACTTCACTAATAATAATATCCCTTATCGATGATATTGCAGTTTTTTGTAAGTAGACAGGTTTCTTTTAAAGCTTCTTGTTTAATTAGACCTCTACTGATTAAAGTTTCATACACATTTTTCACAACCTGTTTTGCATCTAATGACAAATAATTTCGACGCGACATAGTAATATTCTCGTAAAACAACTGTTTCGAAACGCACAGTAAAAACGGTTATTTAACACTGCCACTAAAATATTAGCCAAAATATTTATATGCCTAATGGTTAATACTCAAGAAATACCTAGCCCACCCCTGACCTTATGAACAAATGGGTTTACCCAATAACAATAGGTAATAAAATCGTTAAAAGTTTATTGGGGTATGGTCCGTCAAAAGCCATAACGATATACTTTGAGGCAGACTATACTTAGTTGCCTCCTTTCTTTACTGTTTAAGTAAAAAAGTACTTAAATCAAAATTTTTCTGTTTAGGTACAAGTACAGGCATTTTTCAGGTACTTAAAATACAGTACTTAAAAAGTACTTTTTGTACTAAAGTTCTTTTTTTAAGTATATAAGGTATTCAGTACTGCAGCCCTGCTTTCAACTGATTATTGTGACAAAAATCCAACTTATTCTTTCTTTAACTGGAATTTTACCCTCTTACATTTTCAATAAGCAAAAAGTGTATTTAAGCAAAAAAAAAACAATTAAATTAAAAGAAAAATAATAATTAACTTGTTTCAAAATTATATAAAAATTTCAGATAGGCAAATAAAAAGAACAGCAAACCAGTAGATAAATAAGCAAAAGTAGAATAATTTAAAGTAAAACCCAAAATCCTGTAGATACGATTTCTATCAATAATTACTTTAAAATTACAAAGCTTTAAAAATAATGGAAGCTCCGGGTCCGGCCAAGATGTCTTCACTGTGTTTAATCTTTGTTAAAGAACCGCTATAAGCCACAGACATCTTGATATCGAAACAGACACTCTTAATTCAACCTTAATTGAACAAAAACTAAACTTGGGCCTGGTACTTTCATTACCGGATAAAATTATTTTCCGGATAATTTCCAATTGTTGTGACAATTGTAACCTTGGAAATTATCCGGACAATAAAATACCAGGCCTTAGAGGCGATAGCGATATCCTTTCAGGAAATTTAAAAACAATCAGCCCAACACCCTTAAGAAAAGAATTTTTAGTACACACTACTTAGGTCTAGTAGGAAAAATATTTAGAAATTGCTTTAAGCGACACGGGTCAGTGAAAATTGGCACTCATTAGTCCACGTTTATGTAAAATTTAAATGAAAAGTATTGCCAATCTTAGGTAAGTCAGCTACAGCAAAGACTGAATCAAGTGAATTTAAAAATAAAATGCATTATTTTCACCTAACTGCGATATTTATGAATGGAGAGCATTGCGTTTTGTTATATATTATATTATATTATATAATTAAGTAAATTAGAATATCTCTGTGCAGCGAAAATTCTGATATTTACGATTACCACCCTTTTTGGTTGATTTAAAATTAAATTTTAAATTTTAGGTCGTTACTTATCTTTCCGTAACACTTTTTTTGGCAACAAGAATTTACAGTAATAAAATATTATTTTTGGACTACCAGAAAGAACCACTATAGTAAATAGTCCCTCCCCTTAAATTTTTAAACTGCTTAAGTTTTATCTACATATATGCACTAAACAAGGGCGGAGCGGATTATTTTAAGGGGGGACCATAACTCGGATCATGCCTAAATTATTTACTATAGATTAGTTTAATTTAAGGTAATTTATATCTATTTTTTTTGTTATATAAATAATAAATTAGGGATTATTTACTATTTAATTCGTCCGCATCCATTCACGTTCCATTAAAAACACAACTTAACGAAAAAATGTACTAGTATAATAAGAGGCCCACGGTAACCTTAAACACGTGCCTACTCTCAAGTTGTTACGCCACTGATTTATGTATTTACTCTAGCGATTAAATTTTAATAACTTTTTTTTATCTTGGAACAGTTCACGAAGGCTTGGAGCCATTGAAGCTAAGGGTAATTGTTTAGAAACGCGGCCCCACTTTTTTGAGATATAAAGTCAACATGACTTATTTTTTTTGAGTTTTTGAAATATTTTTATTCTTAAAGTTCATCAAAAATAAAATAGTTTTAGAAAATATCAATTTTTCGATAAAAAAAATTGTTTTTTTTTGATAAATCCAAAAATTGATTAAAAAAAAAATTTGAAATTATTTTTCTTTACAGGTAGAATATAAAACAAATCACTTAAAATTGCTAAATCTAAATGGATGCATTTTATTGACGAATAACTTGAAAAAAGCCCATCTTTTTAATTTCAAAATAAAAATTAAAATCGATTTTTTTTTTAATTTTTTTAAAAAGATTTGTTAGTCCGCCGTAAAATGGAACAAAATAAAAAAACATTTTTCGATTTTTTTATAGCCAAAAATAGGTGAGCCCGCGATTCTAAATAATTACCGAGTTACCAATATACCATCTGTGCTTAAGTGAAGCAAGAGGCAGTTTTTTGACACGAATTTTAAAGATTTAGAGGAAAAAGAGGGCAGAATTCCACAGCCTAGACACTTAATTTATAAAGAAACAAAAAAAGTGGGAAGTTTGTGTTACTTTATTGAAAACTCCTCGGAGCAGAAGCCGTAAAAAATCTAGAAAAGAGCGACAGGTACCAAAAGCTGATTGGTGGGAAAAACAAAGAACCTTTTTTTGTAAGAGTGGGGTCATAAAAGTCAAGAAGGCAAACGGCCCCTTCCTGAATGGAGTGAATAATTCTATGAGTTATGTTAAACGCCAGTTCGCAGATACAATATTCCCTAATTTGGAATACAAAGAGGTTAGAAGGTTAGAAGAGGAGTAATACTTTCTGGCCCAATCGACAGAGGCCACCGGTTCTTTTGTTCAAAAAATCAGTAACTTGGGTTACAAAAAAAAAAATGTATTGCATTGGTTTAAAAAGTCGGTAATCATGATTGCTTACCAGCAGGCGAACTCCGTAACACCATAAATAAGAATTTTTCTGTCTATAATAGAAAATCTATTTTAAGCCAACTCTGTAAGTTTTCTCGGCTATAATAGAAGTTCCGAATGGTTACTTCGGAGTATAGAAATAGAAAGATACAGCTACGATTTGTTCTCTTTCTATCCTATAAAAATGTACATAAGTTTATCTCTGTCATTGCTTTACTTATTTTTTTCATTTGATTTTGAACTTTTGAAGTGATCCTATCCTGAAGACCTTTGTTTACCTATGTGTTTATTTTTTAAGTCATATTTTAATTATTTGAATTACAAGTAATTACCTAGAGTGTTGTAAAGTTTATCCTTAAATATATAAATTAAATTATTAAAGTTTGATGTTTGTGGTTGGATAATTATAAAATGGACCCAATTTTTATGCATTTTGTGGAAGAGCACAACCTTGGGGAAACAAAAAAAACTTGTCTTAAACCCTATCAGTGTTTTAAATGTATTTTAACTGAAAATTTGTGTACATATTTTTAAATATATTTGGACATTGCCCTTTACACTAAAGCATTTCAATTTTTTGCGTTTTTTATTTTTCTCCTAATTTTTTTTTTTATTCCTTCAAAATATTTTAGGATTTCTCAACCAAGTTTTTATTTTAGAAAATAATCTAAACACCTTGTTGGATTTTCCTTTAAATGTACTAATCATCTGCTCTAACAAATTTTAAATTTCTCAATAAAATTTCCAAAAACTATTTGAAGTCCTATAACCGTATTGCATCTTTCTATTTTTTACTTAAGACTAAGGCCCTTCGTACACTGGGCTACGCAAGTACCCGATACCTAAGTTGCGAACTCACGTCGCAAGCAACTCGATACGGATAGCTCGTACACATCGCTACTGAAATAGCAAGATCCGCGTCGCTACCAACCTAAATCGGGGTCGTCACACGTTGACGAAATGTCTGACACAAGTGATGATGATATCATGTTTGCTTATTATTATCTTTACCGAAGGAGAAATCGCCGTACCGGAAAATACTGGGTGCATCCCTATATAGCAAGGAATATAAACTGCAGACTGTTTGTTGCAGCAAAGGAATTACAGCAAACAGACACTAAATTCTTAGCCTGTTATAGAATGTCCAAAGAGAGTTACACATATTTAGTGAATTTACTCACTCCTTACATACACCAGAGAGATACACATCTAAGGGAATGTGTCAGTGTTGAGGAAAGGATTTTAATTACTTTGAGTCTCGACGACTTGAGTAGCCACTACCTGCGCCGGCTGGTCGCGGAAGACTAGCGTCGTCGACGAATGTCGGCTACACATGATGTGTACGAACTTCAATTATAATGTATGGCGGAAGTCGCCACGATACTTAAGTCGTTGAGTATCGGATACTTGTGTAGCCCAGTGTACGAAGGGCCTAAGTATAAATATGTCCCAGTGTAAATCTTAATATCTCCCCTAAAAAAGAAGCTATTAAGATGAACAAAAAGTTAAAACGTTAAAAAAGAGCAAGGCAGTTAATAACTTCAACTCGGGAAAGTTATTTTAAAAAAATTTATTTTATTACTCGAGAGATGTACAAGAACTGAAGCTTAAAAGTGATTTTACATATATTTATAATATTTGTTTTGCTGATACAGCTGGGAACATACTAGTCTAAAATCTAAGAAAAGCGTATAATTAAGCAACGTAGCAAATCTCACGGGAATGTAACTCCTCCCCTCATAAGTTGAAAGCACATTCTAAAAGGGATGTGTTTTCAAAATTTTTTATTTTTAGAAAACATTTATTTTTTAGAAAATACTGGTATTTTGGTCATTATTGGGGTTAATATCTAATTTTACCGGGATCGAAGCTTTCTTAGATCTTTTTACATTTTTAAAATATAAAAGAGAAATAATAATTAATGTTATAATAATATATAATAATATTGTCCAAAAACTTGTTCGATCGGTATAGATTATTGACGTCATTTTTTGGAGGTCTTCTTTGTGTTTTCTAAGGGTTGAGTGAGTTGAGGATGTCTTTGGTGGCTTCCAAATTCACGTAGTTGAGGTCCATGGCAGGAAGGCCCAAAATCTTCGGTTGTCGTTCGATTAGACTCAAATTTAATATAGGTATATTGACTTTGGAGAAATCTAATCGACTTGGTTTATATGTTTCAAATAATATTGACTTTATTTGAACTTTGCAATTCATTGACGATTCTAACAGGTATGATCCAAACAGTGGAATGTTTTCTTCTGTTTCTTTGCATTTTACTATACTTATTAAACGGCTTGGTATAGTTATAAGCCATTTTCCATTGGTGATTTTTGTTGATTGAATTTTGTGTAATTGTGTATTGAACAGGTGGCAAGCTGATACATTGGTATGGTGCTTGATGAGCTGTACTGCGCAAGACGGGCTCTGTCTTCTATAGAGGCGGTCCTGGATTCTTTGCACAGATAGTTTTGAGGCTGGATTTCCAGACATTTTTGGTCCGTATAGGCGTATTTCTTGTTACCTAGTGCTAGGTAGGGCTTAAAGGGTATATTGACGAGGAACGATTGATTATTGGGAATCGGTAAAGGAAATAAATTGAAATATTGATATGTTTCCGATTCGACAAGTGGTAATTCTAATATAAATACAATGTTATGATCTTTTAAAAAGCTTTTAATTGTTATTATTTTTTCGAAATTAAGAATATTTTGCAAATTTGGTTCAAGAGGTAATTTATCTCTAGTTAAATGATTATTTAATTTTTTTATTTCTGTTAGCAATTCGTTAGGATCTATTATTGAGTTGTGCAGTGTATTAATTTTTGCAAAAGTAATTGCAACTTCGATTTTAGTAAGAGTATCGTATATTGATTGGTAAATTAGTGTTACTTGATTTATTATTGTGTGTTAAGTAATATTGATGAAAATCAGTTTGATCTAAATCAATTTTTTTATTATTTCTTCAATTTGAAGAATACGTGATTTTAGGATGTTTTCATTATGTGTAATGTTCGATATTATAATTTTAAATTTGTTAATTGATGAATCCAAGAGTGTTATTTGGTTTATAGCATCAATTTTTAATTGATTTTGATTATTTTGTATTTTTCTTATTTTTGCGTCAATTTGTTCCGCGTCGTTTTGGTCTAGATTTCCAGTTATGCATTTTATAAATGAGCCTAAAGGGTTAAATAGGCCTCTTTTATTTTTGTAATAAGTCTTTGTCGGGATAATTTGTTCTATTAGATTTTCTATGTGTTTTTCACGTGTATATAGTGAAGTAAGAGTGTTAGAATATTCTTTATAATAATTACTGTTATTTTTAATTTTAGTAGACATCGTTTCTACTTGATTTTTAATAGTTTGAAATTTATTGATTAGAGGGGCAAGATCGATATTTTGAATAAAGGTCCATTGGTTTGATTCTAATTGTGCGGTCCCTAGCCTGAAGGGTAGGATTCCGGGATGATCATTTAAGTCATGAAATTTTACTGAGTCCCCGAGGGTCCAGCTCCATCTGGAACAATAGGCATAATTTTAGATTCGTTTATATGAATTATTTCTTTTCTTTTTGTTTTGGGGTTTTCTATTTCTATTTTATTATTTTCTAATATACTTGTTAAAATAAATGGTCCTAAAAATTTCTTTTTAATTTTTCCCGATCGTTTGTCTGATTTTTTATAAACTTGTGATCCTATTATTAGCTCTTTGGAAGTTTTATCTTTATTGATTTTATCGATAATTTTTTGTTTAAATGCCTTCGATTCTTCGGTAACTTTATTATAAAGAATTTGTGTATTATTTTTATGATTATTTAAATATTCGGTATATACATGAGAAGGTATTAGATCCATAGGGTCTCTAGAATCAGTGTGTCCAAAGACAAGTTCGTATGGACAAAAATTTGTACTTGAATGAATAGTGTTGTTGTAAGCAATAATTGCATAGGGCATTAGTTTAGTGACGTCTGCTTCCGGGTCTGATTCGCGTAATATTCGAATATGTTCGATTAGCGTAGAATGTAGGCGTTCCACGGGTGAATTTGATTCATGGTGATAAGGGGGTAGTAAAATGGACTTTAATATTATGTGTTTTTAATAAGCCGTCTACTACTTCGTTTTGGAACTCAGAACCATTATCTGATATTATCTGTTTAGGAATTCGTAGAAAAGAGAAAAATTTAACTAATTGATCACAGCATGATACTGCGTTTCCGGTATATGGGAGAGCTTGTGCATATTTTGAAAATTTGTCTATAATTGTTAAGAATTTTTGTTTACCTATAATGAATGTGTCGATATGTATTATTTCAAAAGGTTTGCTGGGGGTTTCTGTTAATATAAGAGGTTGATTAGGGGGTCTTCTATTATATTTTGATCTTTGACATATTTCACAGTTGTTAATGTATTTTGTGACGTCAGACTTTAATGATTTCCAATAATAATTTGTTTTAAGATATTTGCACGTATCATCTATTCCGCGGTGATTTGTTTTACCTTCGTGTCTATATTTAATCAATAATTCTCTTTCTTCTGGTTGAGCATTATTTATTAGTTTTGTGCATTCTATTAATTTAAAGTTATTAAAATGATTTTTCATTGCTTGTTGAAAATAAGGCCGTAGTTCTTTTGAGAATAAGTATAAATGTGTATTTTTATTTGTTAAGTATTCTTTTAGAAAATTTGTAATAGTATCGATGTTAGTTGGCAGCGTTGCATAATAATATGATTTCTGTCAAAATTTTCTCGTTCGGTTTTAATATAGTTATCATAGGGTGATTTTTAATAATAAATTGATAGGGCTTATTATTAATAATTTCGTCTAATATGGTCATATTAGAATAATTCTCGTTCGCGTTTGTACTATGAACAGTGTCTATCGTTGGTGGGTTAATTACCGGTGTTTGTATTATTGGTGGTTGATTAATCAGTGATTGATTTATTGGTGGTGGAATTTGAATGTCTGAAATAATATTGATTTTTTTGTATTCTGTTTTTCTTGGCTGTTATTTTCAATTTGTTTAAGAGCGTCTGAAACTAATTCAGGGTTAAGATATTCGGGATTAAAGTCGCTGTTTAAAAATTGGGCAATATCGGTATTTATATCACCTGGATCGTTGAATAATGATTCGGATTCTATAGCATGTAAAGGGATACGACTAAGTGCGTCACAGTTGGAATTTTGTTTTCCTTTTTTGTAAAAGATTTCGTAATCGAATTCTTCCAATTTTAAGCGCCAACGGACGAGTTCGGAATTTGGCTCTTTAAGGTTGAATAACCAAACTAAGGGTCGATGATCCGTATAGATTTTAAATTTTCGCCCATATAGATAGGGTCTAAAATATTTACAGGCCCATACTATGCCTAACAATTCTTTTCGATCGTTGAATAACGTTGTTCTGTTTCATTAAGGGTGCGTGAAGCATAAGCTACAGGGTTATCATTTGGAGGGTCGCCTTGAGAAAGAACGGCGCCAAGGGCAATATTCGAAGCGTCTGTAGTCAGGACAAAGGGTTTTTCGAAGTCTGGGTATTTAAGAATAGGTGCATTAATCAATAATTCTTTTAGGTGATTAAAGGATTCTATAAAGGAGGGTGAATGTGTGACTTTGGCTCCTTTTTTAAGACAAAGAGTTAAAGGTTTTGTAATTTTTGCGAAGTCTTTAATAAATCTGCGATAATATCCAGCAAGTCCCAAAATGATTTTATATCTTTTTGAGTTTTTGGTATTGAAAGTTTTTGACTGCGGTGACTTTATCAGGATTGGGCTTTACTCCGTCACTGGTAATTTTATGACCTAGATAAGCGACTTCCTTATGCAAGAATTCTGATTCATCTAATTGGACTTTAAAATTTGATTGTCGAAGTCTTTCAAAAACTGCCTTTAATCGTTCAATATGTTCTTGAAGTGAGGTGGAAAAAATAATTATGTCATCTAAGTATACAGAACAGATTTCGTTTTGAAGTCCGCGTAAAACATTATTCATTACCCTTTGAAAGGTGGAGGGGGCGTTTCTAAGGCCAAATGGCATGCGCTTAAATTCGTAATGGCCCGTATCAGTTGAAAAAGCTGTTTTGGGTATATCATTAGGGTCCATTTCTATCTGATGAAATCCTGTTGCCAAGTCTAAAGTAGAAAAATATTGTGCTTTACCTAATTTGTCTAAGATATCGGTAATATTTGGCAAGGGAAATTTATCGGGTATCGATTTATCGTTAACTTTTCGATAATCTATGACAATACGCCACTTGCGCACTCCGGACGCGTCTAATTTTTTGGGTACTATCCATATCGGACTACTCCAAGGTGAAGTTGAGTTTTGAATGATCCCGTTTTGTAGCATTTTGTCAATTTGAGGTTTTACTTCCTTTTTGTGAATTTCGGGGTATCGATATGTCTTTGTAAATATTGGCGTTTCATCTGTAAGATTGATTTTATGTTTAATTTGATTGGTAAAGGTTAGAGGGATGCCTTCGCAATAAAAGATATCGCGGTACTCGTAACATAAGTTTCTAATGGCTTTATATTCTTCTTTATTGCAATGCGCTAAACGTAAATTCTTTAAATTTTGTTTTTGTAAATTATCAATATGTTCATTTAATTCGGTATCGGTTTCCATTTTTTCAATAAAGTTAATTTCGGCTTCATTTAAAATATCGATTTTTAAAGGTTCAAATAATGTTATTTTTACAGGGTTTTCGGTAGAGTTCGTTATAAGTGTAGTAGCAAAAGAGTCAATTACTTCTACTACAGCTTCTGGCATTTCTGCGCAACCAAAATTTGTGTATTCTAAAATACCTATTGTTCAGACTTTGTATATTTTTTCATTTGTTTCTTTAGCAAATAAGCTAGTCTATTATATTGGCCATGTGTCTGGTATTTTCTGCTCGACTATTTGTTGTCTGCAGCGCCACCGACGGTTCGGCTTTTTGTCCAGCTACGAACTTATTCTTTGCTGCTCGACAAGAAAGCATTCATACATAGTTTTTTCTTAGCAAGACAAACAGCCGTGTTGTCGGCAACTTTCATTTTATTCACTCTTATGTATTTGCAGTTTGTGTAACAAATAAACATATCAAACTAATAAACATTGTCAATTTAATACATAATACATACAACCCAAAGTTGGAAATTGGAAAAGCCCAGTTTACCCATACATTTGGTCAGTTCGAGACGGATAGTTTCAGCTTTTATGGATTTTACAGACATAAACATTAACAGGTCCTTCGAAGTTGGTAAATCAAATTGTAATTGATAATTACATACAAAACAAAACTGAAGATCAAACTGTAAGTACAGTCATCCTTTTTTGAACATCATTCATACACCAGTGCCACAGACAAGGAAAGAAGTCAAAACTTTTCGGTAAAAGAAAGGCGGGAAACGGTTCAGACGGTTAGTTTGTGCTATTTTTAGATTAAAGCGCCGATTCGCCGAATTGCTTGTCTGTTGTCAGGTGGCTGCATTCTTTAATTTCTTATATTTTGCATTTTAAACACTGTGGTTTCTTTATGCTATGAATAAATGGTTGGAACATATTTATTTTAATTCAAATAAAATTAAAGTGCTTCATTCAATTCCTATTTTGAGTTGAATATTCGTTGATATTTATTTATTTCATACAGAGTGTTCTTCTTATCATTACATTTTAAATTAAAGAAAAATAATAAAATAAAAAATGCCTGATACAGAGTCAGAAGAAAAGTTGACAAAACAAATAACATCATTCGTGCAAACACGTAATCTCATTTTTGAGGCACTTTCACGTTTCAGCGATTATGTAAACAATTTTAAAGATACAAATAAAATCTATGAGTTGCAGGCTCGGTTAGAGAAGGTGCAGCTATTATGGACTGATTTTTCTATAGTCCAGAAAGAGTTAGAATTTTTAGAGGATAAAAATAAACATACTCCTTATCGGATTAAATTTGAGGATGAATTTTTTGATAGCACAGGGGCGGCTAAAGGTATTATTGATAAATATTTTATTTCACTTTCAAGGCAAAACATGCCTAATACTCAAAATGTTGTAGTTACAAATCAAAGTAGTTCAAACAATAATACAAATTTACCTAAAATTAAACTACCTGAATTTTTGGAGCTTACGATAAGTGGGTTCAGTTTGCAGATACTTACAAGTCCTTGATACATAATAATGCTACGCTTAGCAAAATCGAAAAGTTCTGGTATTTAAAATCATGCTTAAAAGGTGATGCTGCTAATACACTCAATTCATTAGAGGTATCTGAGGCAAACTATGATAAAGCGTGGGACATTTTGTGCGAACGATATCAAAACAAACGTGTCATTATACAAACGCATTTAAAAGCTATTTTTGAAATACAATGCATAACAAAAGAGTCTTACATGTTACTTAGAAATTTAATTGATATATTCATGCAACATTTAAGAGCTTTGGAATCACTAGGGCTCCCAGTCGATTCCTGGGACACATTATTGATTTTTCATATTACATCAAAGCTTGATCCCGTCACCAGGAGAGAATGGGAGGATCTGTCAGCAAACTTACACACGATACACCTGATATAAAGGAATTAATTTCATTTTTAAATAAACGTTGCCAAGTCTTAGAAAATATTAACTCGAGTAAATCAATTCCTCCAAAATTTCCAAAAAGTAGTCATAGTTCGACATTGTTCATTGCTGGATCAGCATCGTGTCTTTTATGTAAAAAAGAACATTTCATTTTCGCTTGTCCAGACTTCTTAAAATTATCACCTCAAGATCGGCTCAGTAAAATTAGAAAAATTTATGCATGTACAAATTGCCTTCGTCAAGGTCACTCATCAAAGGATTGCACTAGTATTCACTCGTGTAAGAAATGTTCAAGTCGACATAATACACTTTTGCATTTACCAAAAAATCCTAATAAAGGCGACAATCAAACCGTTCATTTCAATCAAAATGCTAATTCGTCACAGATCACAAATGATAGCACGGCGCATTCGCCATCCGATAGTCAAAATCATGAAAATAACTCTGAAGCCTTCGTTCAAAGGTCTCAAGCTTTTTCAGTAACAAATAATCATACAAAACAATATGTTATTTTACCCACAGCCAATGTATTGGTCTTCGATGCATATGGCAAGGCTCATAGCTGTCGAGCCCTACTCGATAACTGTTCGCAGTCTAATTTTATTACCCAGAATTTATTAAATAAATTGAAATTACCAACAACAAACATTAGCCATTCTGTTGAAGGTTTTTGCAATAATTTAACTAAGGTATTTAAGAGTACTTTTGTTAATCTAAAATCAGCAGTAAATTCATATTCATTAAACAAGATTTCTTGCTTAGTAACGGATAAAATTACAAAAAATCTCCCAGATTTCTCATTTGATTCTCAACACTTACAAATTCCTAATAATATTAACTTAGCTGACAATGACTTTAATAAAAACGGCCCAATTGACATGCTAATTGGTGCAACAATTTTCTGGAATTTAATTTGTGTCGGTCAGATTGTTTTACCGAACAATAATACAATTTTACAAAAAACAAAGTTAGGATGGATAGTTTCCGGGCCATTGCCTTTGTACGGTGCAGAAAGTTCTGTATGTCATTTATCCATTAACACATGTTCGATTGATAATCAATTAGAAAGGTTTTGGCAAGTGGAAGAATGCCAAGTTAAATCTCTTAATTCAAACGAAGAGAATCAATGTGAAGAACATTTTATTAAAACTACCACCCATGATGAATCGGGTAGATTTGTGGTTAGTTTACCATTTAAAGACAATGTCGCTGAATTAGGTAATTCTTTTGACAACGCACTCAAAAGATTCCATTCCACCGAAAAAAGATTAAATAAAAATCCAAATTTTAAACATCAGTACGATGCCTTTATGCTCGAATATGAAAAACTTGGTCATATGTCCAAAATTGACATATCAAATAATTCTGATCACAATGGTCAAGAATTTTACTTGCCACACCATGGTGTAGTTAAGAATTCCAGTTCTACTACTAAGTTACGGGTCGTCTTTGACGGTTCTGCTAAATCCAGTAGCGGCTTATCACTCAATGATACTCTTAAGGTTGGTCCAAAGATACAAGAGGATTTAATGGACATTGTTATTCGCTTTCGAACTTACAATTTTGTCTTTACAGCGGATATTGAGAAAATGTATCGTTGCGTTATGATACAAGAAGGTCAACGCAATTTCCAAAAAATTTTATGGCGATTTGATTCTTCAAATAAAATAGATCATTATCAATTAAATACGGTTACTTACGGCACATCTAGCGCAGCATTCCTAGCTATACGATGTTTGCAGCAGTTAGCTATTGAAAATAAACACGAATTTCCCGATGCTTGTGAAGTAATTTCATCTTGCTTTTACGTTGATGATTTACTTTCTGGTTGCTCTACCATTGAACAGGGTAAAAAACTTATTTCAGAAATAAATCAAATTCTTCAAAACGCAGGTTTTAACCTTCGCAAATGGGTTGCCAATAATGATGCTCTTTTGAGTAATATTTCCAAAGACAAATGCACGTCAAATCAAAAAATCATTTCCGACGACAAAACTATAAAAACTCTGGGTTTAACATGGAATTCCCAAGAAGACGTTTTTCAATATTCAGTCAATATCTCTCAAAACAACCATGTTACAAAACGTTCTATTCTAGCAATAACGGCACAGATCTTTGATCCAATGGGTCTAATAGGACCATGCATTATAAAGGCCAAGCTCATTTTGCAAATATTATGGCAATTAGGCTTAGATTGGGATGAAAGCGTTCCAGCAGATTTACACAATACTTGGATTCTCCTTTGTAGTCAACTTCCAAATATCAATAACATGAAAATTTCTAGACATATTCTTTGTTTAGATCCTGTCACCATAGAATTACATGGCTTCAGTGACGCTTCGCAAAAGGCGTATGGAGCTTGTTGCTATCTCCGGTCATGCGATTCTTCAGGTAACGTTAAAATCTCACTTATTTGTGCCAAATCACGAGTTGCTCCGTTGAAAACATTATCATTACCACGACTAGAACTTTGTGCAGCCTTGTTACTCACCAGATTAGCTCAAAGGGTTCTAACATGTCTTAAAATTAATATTACCAGTTCTTGTTATTGGACAGACTCAACCATAGTCTTAGCATGGATTTCACATCAGCCAAACCAACTAAATACTTTTGTTGCAAATAGAATTTCTGAAATTCAGCAAGTTACTGAACACAGTCAATGGCGACATATTCCGTCCGAACAAAATCCCGCTGACATCATTTCTAGAGGGCTAGACCCAGACAAATTAAGAACTTGTCACCTTTGGTGGTATGGACCTACATTTCTAACAAAAAATGAGGAATGTTGGCCCAATTGTAATACAATTTTATCTGATCCCCCAGAAGTCAAACAGACTAATTTAACTTTAACCACAAGAGTTAAGGATATTTTTCTCATTGAAAAATATTCTTCATTTAATAAATTACAACGAATTGTAGCATTTTGCTTGAGATTTTTACATAATTCACGTAATAAATCAAATCATTACTCAGGTTTACTATCAAGAACAGAATTAAATAAAGCTACTATTACTATATGTAAGATAGTTCAGTCATATTACTTTTCTAACGAACTCAAATGTTTAAGGAATAAGGGAACGTTATCTTCAAAGAGTCAAATTTTGCGCTTAAATCCATTTTTAGACGATAACGATTTAATCAGAGTTGGTGGTCGTCTTAAATATTCTGACTTTTCTTTCGAACAAAAGCATCCCATATTATTACCTAATCATTCACATTTTACAAAACTTATTATTTTGTATGAACACTTAAGACACTTACACGCCGGTGCTCAAGCTACCCTCTCAGCTGTTCGCATGAATTTTTGGCCAATAAATGGTAGAAGCGTCGTACAAAAGGTCCTACGTACTTGCGTTAAGTGTTTCAGAGTAAAACCTATTACTTCATCTTATCAAATGGGTGACTTACCAAGGTCACGCGTTATAGCTCAACGCCCATTTCATACTACCGGCATCGATTTTGCTGGGCCCTTTATGGTCAAGGATGGTAAGGCAAAAAATCGAACTTTAGTCAAATGCTATCTTTGTGTTTTCGTTTGCTTTACAACTAAAGCCGTCCACCTGGAACTAGCAGGAGATTTATCTACAGAATCTTTTTTAAACTGTCTTAAAAGATTTGTATCACGCAGAGGTATTTGCGCAGAAATTTATTCCGACAACGGAACTAATTTTATAGGCGCTGAAAACGAACTTAAGAAAATTATCGTAACAATAAAAAATGACTCGAAGTTTTTAGATCTTTTATCACATAATCATATTAAATGGCACTTCTCACCCCTTATGGCCCAAATTTCGGCGGTCTATGGGAAGCATGCGTAAAATCTGTCAAATTTCACTTAAAAAGAATAGTTGGCAATGCGCATTTAACTTATGAATCACTTTCTACTGTGTTTATTCAAATTGAAGCAGTCTTGAACTCAAGACCGTTGCTTCCTTTATCAAATGATCCTAACGATCTCAGCGCATTGACTCCCGCTCATTTTCTGATTGGTAAAGCATTGACTGCTTTACCACAAGAATACGTTGGCGATATGCCTGAAAATCGACTTTCCCATTTTAAGCGCCTTCAACAACAGACACAGCATTTCTGGCAACGCTGGTCAAACCAGTATTTAACGATGTTACAAGAACGTTCAAAGTGGAATAAGCGTTTCCCTAACGTTGATGTCGGAACGCTAATCGTGATCAAGGAAGATAATTCGGCTCCGTTATGTTGGAAGATGGGTCGAATTGTTAATGTGTTTCCCGGGACAGACAAGATAGTTCGTGTCGTAGACATTAAGACAACCAATGGTGTCGTTAGACGACCTGTCTCCAAAGTGTGCGTATTACCCATAAACACTTGATACTTCAAAATATTGCTCAAATCTCGTACGAACAACATTTTATAATTTATTATGTTCTCATATGTTAAGACTTAGTAGTCAATTACGAATGATTTTATATTTTGTTCTGAATTAGCATAACATTATTATCTATGTATGTTTAGTTTTGAAATGTAACCCTTTCAAAGGGGGCGGTATGTTCAGACTTTGTATATTTTTTCATTTGTTTCTTTAGCAAATAAGCTAGTCTATTATATTGGCCATGTGTCTGGTATTTTCTGCTCGACTATTTGTTGTCTGCAGCGCCACCGACGGTTCGGCTTTTTGTCCAGCTACTCACTTATTCTTTGCTGCTCGACAAGAAAGCATTCATACATAGTTTTTTCTTAGCAAGACAAACAGCCGTGTTGTCGGCAACTTCTCATTTTATTCACTCTTATGTATTTGCAGTTTGTGTAACAAATAAACATATCAAACTAATAAACATTGTCAATTTAATACATAATACATACAACCCAAAGTTGGAAATTGGAAAAGCCCAGTTTACCCTTTGATTTTCGTTTAGTAAATTTTGATCTTCGTAACATGAAAAATTTTCGTATGGGTTATATTCGTCTGCGTAGAAAATAATACGACGTCAAATTATTTTCTTGCAGTTTATTCATGATATTCCGGACAATAATTTTCGTTATTTGAATTAAAATTTTGATAATTAGAATTAGAAGGTTCTGTATCTTGATTAATTGGTTCAACCGATTGGTTGAATAGTTCTTCTGCTATCCAATTACGTTTGGGTGGTACTACGGGTTTTGGTGTATTTCTCGAAGAGGTATCCATCGGTTCCGGTTTTTGACGTGATATACCGCTAAATTTTGCATTTCGCTGATTTAAATTTGGGTTAAAATTCGTAAAATTAGGTCTTGGATTAAGTTGTGGTCTTTGTAGAAAATTTTGATTATTGGGTCTTTGATTAAAATGCGGAGGCGTGGGTCTAAATTGACCAAAGCCTAAAAATTGATTTTGATTCATAAAATTCGGATTTATAGGTCTATTTGGTATAAAGTTATTTTGGGAAAATTGTGGTATATAACTTGGAAAATGCGTTGGTTTTGCATTAACTGCATAATGCGTTTGTTGGGGCATATTTTTACCTTTTTGATTATTAAAATTTACTGTTGTTTTAGATGTAATATTGTTACGATTTTTATAATATAGAAAATTTTCTTCCTCTTGTCAAAAACACATAGCTTGTTCAAGTAGTTGGGTTTTTTAATCTAACTACCAATTGCATGTGGTAATTTAATCCATTAATAAAAGTTTTAAAATTAAATTACCGTATTCTGAAATTTAATAATTTCTTTTCGCGGGATTCATTAGTCATATTAACTTTGGAAAATAATAAACTCGTAAATCCTGTAAACGTAGACCAAATTGTTGTGGTGTTTCATTTTTCGGTTTTAATAATATCTTGGATTACACAATCTATAGATCGTTGATCTGAAAAAGGTTGCAATAATCGCGTTTTAACTAGTTCCCAGGTTGTTAATTCTATACAAAGAAGCAATTTGATCCGCCGCTCTGCCTACGAGTTTGTTTAAAATAGTATCAAATAAACATACATTAATAGGTGCTGTACGGTTAATAGTATCTTTATGTGTATTATAAAAATTGTCGCAAGCATTAATAAATCTATTATATTTTGGATTGCCATCAAACAAAGGGAATATCATCTGCGATACCTTTTTAAAGCTGATAATTAGGTTGATTTGTCCCTGCGGGATTTTGTTGTTGAGTTGTCATTTTTATAAATTATTATTAAAAAAGAATTAAATAAAATTTGTAATTTTATGGAGTTAAGAGTAACGTAAATAAACTGATATTAATTATTGAAAAAATTTACCACTTATAATGGAAATAAAATATCAATAAATCAATAGTAAAATATATAAAAGGAAATGGTTAAAAGGATGCACTTACAGTAGTAAAAATGTTGCGTGGGTTGCAATTTTCATTCCCTAAACTAGGGTTTCCAATAGGATGAGCGATGCTGTCTCCTCCCTGGACTATAGCTACGGTTTCCAATAGGATGAGCGATGGTGCTCCTCCTGGACTATCTATGAGGCGTGGGACGATGCTTGTTCCCCGGACTCGCACCAATAGGACGTTGGGACGATTCTTGTTCCTATTCCCTGGTCGTGAGAACCTGCACACTCTTTTGTAATAATTTGGAAGTTCTTTTTGCCACAAATCGTTGAAACGAACCGGTAGACACGCACGATGCGCAAACCGTTAGCAAAACTCGATCCGACTGCGCCAGTTAATAACTCAACTCGGGAAAGTTATTTTAAAAAATTTATTTTATTACTCGAGAGATGTACAAGAACTGAAGCTTAAAAGTGATTTTACATATATTTATAATATTTGTTTTGCTGATACAGCTGGGAACTTTATACTAGTCTAAAAATCTAAAAGCGTATAATTAAGCAACGTAACCCAAAACTCACGGAATGTAACTAGGCTTCAAGGTTTTGAATAATAAAAAAAAATGCTTGAAGTTTTCCAGATTGTTCATTTTTCCACAAAAGCAACTATGTTTTCATGTTGAATAATATACCATATTCCGTTACCGAATATCCAACGGGCCAGAGAAAATGATATGGAGTACCAATAGTGATAGAAAGAAGAATCTTTCTAACATATTTCTATCTATTTTTATCTCTATTATATTACACAGTTCAGCACGGCAGCTGTTTTTCTCAAACAATAATAAATAGTTTTTAGAGCTTAGAACCTTTCTTTTTTTGTAAAAATGTATTATTTTGTTTATATAATTATTGTCTTCACACAGCGTTTTGTTGTGAGGATAATTTAAAGACAGACGTGAACTTTAATCGTATTACGCGACACTATTATTTTTCTGAGAAAAGAAAATTGGGAGATAAGTTCTTTAATAAAGGGAAGAAGAAATTTGACAGTAAGTGTTAGATCAAGTAAATTTTATGAGGGAGGCCAATGGTTTTTAGAGATCGTTATGTGAAAAAAGTTGGTACGCTATAGTCAATAGGACTAGCTATTTGGTGAAAGCTATAGGTCAGTAAATGAGGCCGGAACCCAAACCTGAAAATCAGGGGCCGCCCATTTTTTTTTTTTTAATTTACAGGTATCGATATGTATATTAACCTCTGAAATATCATATATATGCAAAAATTCTGCGAGCCTGAAAATGGCCCTCAAGAACCTAAAAATTCGTTTTTAGCTATATCTGCCGAAATATGGCACTTAGAGATTGGAGGTTTGGATAGGAATGAAGAGCTGTTCTAGGTACAAAAATGGTTCCAATGTTTTTTTTTTTGGCTTTCCTAATACTTCTTGCAAAAAAGGGGTTGCGGCAATCATCAGTGTTTGGAATCTAAAATTATGATACTTTCTTATTAAATTCTGGGGCAAGGAGTTTGGAGATACACTGATCCATCACTTTTTTCCCATTCACGAAATTATTACGGCGATGAACATACCTCTAAGAATGATCTATTCCCTAACACCTTTGATGTTGAAAACGTGATTATTGTTCTCGGTATAAGTCTTTGAGCTCCTGAGACCGTAGGAAGGGCGTTTGTTCAGGAAGGAGCGCATCATGGGGGCTAAAAATCTACGACTTAATCACCTTTACATCACGCTTGTCTCGGATGCATATTCCTGGTTGGCATCATCAATCTCCTCCTGGTCTATTCGGTCCATTCTTTTTTCCTCTTGATCTATTTCATCTTCTGTTTCTTCCTTTTGCCCTTTTGTCTCTGGCTCTACTTCGGTCTCTCTATCTTTACCTGCATCCATTTTTTCTCCCTCCTCTGCTTGTTCAGTTACGATTATATCTTCATTTTACATATCCTTTTAATTAGAACACCGGCCTGAATGACATGAACCACAAATAATCAAGCATTTTAGTCCTGCTTTCATACATGAACATTGCTTGTTACAGCCCAACTAACACGGACAAGAAATCATTTTCAACAGGTCTGGATGTGCCGGCGCTTTTGTCGTCTGGACCGGTGATAATTCATGTTCCCCCTTACATTACCACTCCCATTCTTTTGGCGGCAGTTCGGCAAAGCCAATGCTGCCTTTGAAATACACTCGGTATAAGTGCTGCCTTCAGCTTCACCCAAAAGTTTAATCGGACATTTTTTGTCGACTAATGAAAAAGTCTAATCAAGGGCCCGTAGCCCGACATTTTTTAAAATTCCAAATCCAAGAAAACCCCCCCTAAGTAAAACACGATGTTTAAAATTACAAAAAATATTTTTAATTTTTTGGAATGTTTTTTAACCCCATTTAAAAACACATTACCCCAAAAGCATTTGGTCAAAATCCCTCTTTATAAAAAAAATAAACAATTTATAGGGATTTTAAATATCGGGGTAAAACAATTTTTTTCTGGGTTTTCAATATTTCATTTGAAACAAAAAAAAAAAAAAGTAACAAGGTTTTGAAGTTCTTTCCCCTTTTAATAAACTTTAATTTTTTTGAAAAAATCATTTTTGTGAGTTTTAAAAATTTGTTCGCCCTTGGAAGTTTAGTAGCTTAGAGCGCTTTTCGAGTTGGGGGAAGGTGCAAAAAAAAAACGCGGCGCGTTAAAAGTCCGGTTATCTCAAGAACCATTAAATTTTTAACAAAAATGATGGAAATCATTTTGCAGCTAATGAACTGCTCTTTATTTTCATCTAAACACGAATTGCGTAAGTATCATATTTCGGGAGATATCGGCCAAAAAAAGTTGAAAAAACTAATTTACCGGGCTCTTGAGGGTCATTTTCAGGCCTTTGCGGACATTTTTCTAAACTATGATATTTTTGAAGATCAATGTACACATTGATACCTGCAAATTAAAAAAAATTGTGACGGCCCAACCTAATCTTCGGGGCCCCTTCGTTTACTGAACAACTAGAAAGGCCACCCTACAATAGCTGATATACGTCAAAATAGAAAGAATACTGGAGAGCCGAAAATAAAGTTTAAGTGCAAGACCGTAGGAAGGGCGTTTGTTCAAGAGTAGCGATCATGCCAGATCTAGTCAAAAATCTAAAAGTTGCCCAGGAACTTTGATACTTATTTTAGTCATAGGGTTATGAAAGATCTGCTGTGGATCTCTTATGGCGGTTTTTTTACTTCAAAATTATTTTTACATCATTTCAAAATAAAATAAATATAATCACAAAAACTTTTTATCATGTTTTCCAAAGGCGTAGCCAGGGGGAAATTTATAAGGGGGGGGCACAAAGAAAATTCTAAATTATATTTGTTTTGATCTTGTTTTTACCATATGAGTTTTACATGAGCAGTGAAGGTAATTAAAAAAAAAAAAATAAAAATCTAAAATACTTCAAGAATGGGGCGGCGACCGATAAAAAAGCACAACATTGGCTGATCGTTGCCTCCCCTCTCACCCCGCATCCCTTTCACCGCCCCCGCTCTTTTATTTATTTTATTTGGGGTTTTTTTATGCCCAGTAAATAAGCCGGAAAATGTGGAAAAGTTAATAACAAGTTCCGATTTAATTTTTTTTTGTTCTTACGTGAAACTGTAGACCTCAGGAACATTTACCCCACTAATATTTGCCTTCAATGAAAAATGAAAAAATTAAGGGAGTTTTCCCCCCCCCAAACAATCTCCACTAGTAAAAGTAATGTTTTAAAATTAAAA
>JAHBCN010000705.1:0-157578 GCA_019359885.1 Listronotus oregonensis
TTTGTGAATAAAGGTTATGGATCAGATAAAAGCTACATCTGATCGAATTATGGAAGAAATGTTATTATGTGTGAGATATTTTTTTGGCAAATTTTTCCCCACTTTCGTTACCTATTATTTACTCTATTTTGCAAAATAAAGTAAAAGAAAAGCTTTAAACAAAAAACGACAACCACAAAACACAAAAATTGAGATTTTTAACGTAAAAATCCAACCGAGTACCTACATATACAAGTTTAAATCCAAATCCTGTTTACAAAATCGTGTTTACTGTCATATGATCAGACTAAAAAAGTCCAATCCAACAAACAAGTGCTCTTAAAGGACAATATCGGATAAAAATATAAGTTTGGTCATTCTAAGAAGATAATAATTATCGATTAAAATTTCCAGCCGATGAAATCATAGATATTAACGTAGTCATATTATGGCTTCTTTAACTTGAGTTAATGTTGTGCCAAAATTCTTAAGACATACATAAGGTGTACCACAATATTAAAAAGGGAATATTGACTGCTTGTTAATTAATAAAAAAATATATAATACATTTTCTTTCACCTGCACATACTCATTTAATTATACTACTGTAGGTTATGTTATAAGATTTATTTTGGTTAAAATTATTAACTAATTATATATATATATATATATATATATATATATATATATATATATATATATATATATATATATATATATATATATATATATATATATATAAAAAAGGGGAGAGGGGGTAAGACAGGGTACCCAGCAAAATTCAGGGTTAAAACAACAATCAGCTCGTTCACACATCGTTCGATGCGCCTCCATACCACCTATCGGTCTTCCGGCTACTATTTCTCTCAATTGCACGCATGTCCGAATAATCCGAAAAAACTGTTTTACTGCAAAGTGCTTATAACTTTTCATCTGGCTTTTCCCGTGACTGTGGTTTGTTAAATAGAGCTAGCTAGTAAAACTGGCTGTCATTAATGCTTAAAGTAACCTATGATATGGTAAATATTGCGTTTCTTTAAGATTGATGACATTTTTTTGGTTTAGAATATTATTAAGAAATGACTTGTGGGGCAAGATGGGGTAATGACTACCCCTTTATAAACAAGAATTAGAAGTCGCTGCGCAGAAAAACAAAATATGCTGAACAGAAAAAACTAGGGAAAAAAACGAGAAAAAGAAGAGATGAATTTAACGAACATAATGGGTCTAATATAAAATCTCAAAATAAAAAATTACGGAGCAGTAGCAGAACAGCAAATCGACCATTTAAAAGTGAAAGTGCAGAAAAGAAAGACAATGGCGCTGTATTCCATTTCCATTAAGGGTGGTTATCGTGCTCAAATTGAGGAAACTGGGCACATAATAGCTGTGCAGAAATCAACGATGACGATGAAAACCATTTACGTCTGCGAGCCTGCCAGTGCAAATAATCATTATTTTGTCTTATAATCACCATTACCCCATCTTACCCTAGGGGGGTACCCCATCTTACCAGCACCATGGGGAAAGACGGGGCAAAACACCTTTTTTTTATTTTGATGCTTTTTCTTTAAATTGGAAACTAAAAGCTCCTAATGTCACCAAATGTTGTAAGAATAATAAATAATAGTTAGTTTTAAAGTAAATACGATTGTTTTAGTGTAAAAACTTTGCTTTTATTGACCTTCAAACCTTAAGTACCCCATCTTGCCACCCTCTCCCCTATATATATATATATATATATATATATATATATATATATATATATATATATATATATATATATATATATATATATATATATATATATATATATATATATATATATATATATATATATATATATATATATATATATATATATATATACAGGTGGGCAGCTCCATACGCCTCGGTCTCTGTTACGAAAACGGTGTAATATTTTAAAAATATTTTTTACAAGCATATGCGGGTGCATTGGGAGCATAATTTAAAATTATTATGAATTATACAGGGTGCTCAAAAAAAAAGATACATATCAAAGTTATGTTTTTTTAAATGGAACACCCTGTATATTAGTCCATTTTTTTGGGTTGTGAGAACAAAAATAAGGTAAGTTTTATAAGCGATCCCTATACCAAAAATGAAAGTTTTAAGATAATTAGGATTTTTCAAAAATTCACGATAAAAACAATATTTTAATAAAACTTACCCAAGTTATGGTTTACTCTGTATAGTATGTTACAATATTAAAAAAAACATTGTAGTATTAACCTAATTTAATTTGGTCGTTAAAAATTATACAGGGTGTTTAAAAAATTTAAAATATAATATTGCATACTTTTGAGCGCAAATAACTCCCTTATTTTAAATGGAATACCCTGTATATTTTTAGTTAGTCCGACGCAAAAATTTTTTCCCTATAAAACTTTGTTAGGGTTGTTTACTCTTAGACCTAATATTTTTTTAGTTATTTTCGGTTTTTTTACCTTTGTGCTCAAAAATCTTAATTGTTCTATAAAAATCAAGAAGGCTAGACTTAGCTTTGATACTACTTTAGCTTGCTTAGTAAGAATATATATTTTTTTAAACACTGATAACAAACTCCGATGATATTTAATCTATATTAGATATTTTATTCCTAACTACCATTTTTTTTGTTAAAATCGTTTTTGTGCATGTAAGAAACATTATTTTTAAAATTTCCATTAATCAAGTAGCCTGCGATGGATTAAAATATAGGTGTGTCATTGCCATTTCATTTGTTTAAAATCTTGACACAGCTCCTAATAGTTGTCAAAACTGGTGATTTTTTATCTTTTCTAATTATTAATTGTTACTTTTAAAAAAAATGAAAACTTATCTATTCAAGAACGAATCGATATGATTTTAGTAATTGGAGAGTGTCACGAAAACTGTTTACTGGCATCCAGAGTTTATGCTCAGAAATTTCCAAACCGAAATCATCCAAGTAGACGTTCCCTTGAAAAATTACTTCAAGTGTTTAAAACATCGGGAAGTGTTGGTTATACAAAACCAAACAGACAGAAAATTATCTTGGGTAATGAGGAAAACGAATTTCGTATAATAGGTGCTTTAATAGAAATCCCAATACAAGTCAACGAAAGATAAATCAAGAAACCGGAATAAGTAGAAGGAGTATCGGAAGAGTAGTTGACAAATATAAATATCATCCTTATCATTATCAAATGCACCAGAACTATATGAAGCGGACTTTTATCGAAGAATTGATTTTTGTTTGTGGGCTATGGATAAAATAGCGGAAAATGAAAGTTTTTTGATTATGTCCTATTTACCGATGAATCAACTTTTCATATACTGGTCATGTAAATAGGCATAATTTTCACTATTACAGTGATACAAATCCACACGTATTTCATACTTTGGACCACCAAAATAGATGGTCTGTTAATGTGTGGGGAGGAATATTAGGAACAAGACTTGTAGGCCCTTTTTTCTTTGAGGGACACCTAAATGGCGCAATGTTTCTTCAATTTTTACGGTACAATTTGCCAGAAATTTTGGAAAATATTCCTCTTAACATAAGAAGAGATATGTGGCTGCAATTAGATGGTGCTCCTGCATTTTCAAGCCAATGTTAGGCAGGAATTAGACACGAATTTTCCTCATAAATGGATAGGCAGAGGAGGTGAACAAAGTTGGCCAGCAAGATCCCCAGACCTAACATGTGTGGATTATTTTTTATGGGGATACATTAAAAATGTTGTATATGACATCCCGCCAACGACTGTCGAGATATGAAGGACAGAATAAGAGCAGCTTTTCATAGTGTAACACCACAGATGCTAACAATGTTAAGCATTCATTTGAAAAGAAGGGTTCGCCTTTGTATCGAAAATAATGGACGTCATTTTGAACATTTATTAAGTGATTAAGTTATTTAATTTTAATATTTTATTTGTTAATTTTTTATTTTTCACTTTTTTGCTGTTACCCTTCTATTTTATTTTTCTTTTATTAAAATTATGTTTGCAAAACCATTACTATTATTTTTGCTTTTATTTTATTAAAAATAAATAGAAATAGCACAGAAAAATATTAATATTTAGGCCCTTAAAAAAAATATATTTTTACCACACAAGCTAAAATAATGTCAGAGCTACGTTTAGCCTCCTTGATTTTTATAGAACAATTAAGATTTTTGAGCACAAAGGTATAAAACCGAAAATAACTAAAAAATATTAGGTCTAAGAGTAAACAACCCTAACAAAGTTTTATAGGGAAATAATTTCTGCGTCGGACTAACTAAAAATATACAGGGTATTCCATTTAAAATAAGGGAGTTATTTGCGCTCAAAAGTATGCAATATTATATGTTAATTTTAAACACCCTATATAATTTTTAACGACCAAATTAAATTAGGTTAATACTGAATTGTTTTACTATTGTAACATACTATACAGAGTAAACCATAACTAGGTAAGTTTTATTAAAATATTGTTTTATCGTGAATTTTTGAAAATCCTAATTATCTTAAAATTTCATTTTTGGTATAGGATCCTTATAAAACTTACCTTATTTTGTTCTCGCAATCAAAAATGGACTAATATACAGGGTGTTCCATTTAAAAAACATAACTTTGATAATGTATCTTTTTTATGATAATTCATAATAATTTTAAATTATGCTCCCAATGCACCCGCATATGCTTGTAAAATATTTTAAAATATTCACCGTTTTCTGCAGAGACGAGGCGTATGAGCTGCGCCACCCTGTATATATATATATATATATATATATATATATATATATATATATATATATATATATATATATATATATATATATATATATATATATATATATATATATATAGTTTATTTGTTTATTTTCTTTGACCTTTGCCTTGATATATTGTTTATGCTTTTCCAAAATTTTCTGGATTTTTTTTGGGGGTAAAGGGCAGGCAATATATAAAAACAGTTGCTTACTAAGCAATTTTCATATAATTTTTGTCAATTACGACGTTTCGGCCTGGAAGGGCCTTCATCAGGTATATATGTTTTTTATTTATAATAACAACAAATCAATCTGCAATACAAAAAATTTTTTGATTGAATTTTTACCTATATAATATATTAAAATTTAATCTTACCTTAAAACTAAGGGGTTTCTCACAAAAAACACTCATTTTTGTTGTGTAATGAACATTTAGAACTTAAAAGTGACAAACAAACACTTAACATTTAACACAAATAAATACAATAAACGGTCTTCGTTTCAACTAACTATTTATTTTTTTTAATTATCATTTATTTTTTGGTAGTTAATAGAACTACTAGCACCATCTTACCATTTTACCAAAAAGAATAAATATGTGTTTAATATCAAGAAATGTAAAAAACTGTAAAATATATTTTAAAATAGCAGTGAGGTAGAGTTCTTTGTATATAGATAATAATATAGAAATTTGTTTTATTTTTATGTATGGTCATCTTGGGGTAGTAGTAAAAGATATATATATTTTTTTTTAATTTAATTTAATAACCGTGTTTTTTTTTTTAATTTTATATCTAAAAATTATTATATACTGGTTATGTTGTTGTGTAATTTTTTTTATTATAATTATTAATGAGATTGCAATAATGCATACTTAAATTCTTTGTGTCTGCCTTTGTGTTTATTGCTTTTTGTTTTTTGAATAAAGACATTTCTAAAATTCTCTTTCTGTGTATTTGTTTCTGTTTTCAAAATTTTTGTATTTTCAAAATCAAAAGTGTGTTTTTTTCGGTGGAGTGGTTTGTTAGAGCAGTTTTGTTGCGTTTGTCGTATTTATAGACTATTTAGTCTGTTTTTTAAATATTGGCTTGTTTGTCCTATTAAACGTTATCACAGTCCTTGCAAGGAATTTCATATATAATATGGCTTTTTTGTTTTTCAATTTTTCTTGAGATTTGAAGATAATTTTTTAAGTAATTATGGCCCTTATGGCAAACTGTAATATTTTCTTTTAAAAAATATTTTGAATATTTTCAGAGAGTTTAGGAATGTATGGTAAGGATAGATATATTTTTTTATTATTTGTCTTTTTCCTGCCGTTTCTGGAATTTGTTGAATTATAAAATTTGTGAATTCTTTTTAAAATTGAGTTAATTAAATTAATAAAAACAAAGGTTCAAAAAAATCATCAAAAAAATTTGAGTGCCAAAGTCAAAAAAACAAGTTATTTATAAAAATCATCCCAGACCTTAAAATCCTGAAACAGATAAATCAAATAAAACAGTAATTATGCAATCGACCGACTACGATAGAAAAATGAACGATCTTCTTCAGATAACACCATTTATAAGAAATACCTAACGACCCCACAAATATTTATCAAAAAGCTAACAACGAAATAATAACTCGATGGGAAAACAAAACATATATCTCTCCTGATACGGCAAAAAAACTTAAAATACATAATGCCCATCCACCGAGAATCTACGGACTCCCAAAGCTCCACAAACAAGGAATACCACTAAGACCCATCGTTTCATGCATCCAATCCCCGTACGAAAATTTATCTAAATATCTAAAAAATATTTTAAACAACGTAGTAAATCAAAACAAATATTACATTAAAGATTCTTGGCATTTCAAAGAAAAGATAAAATCTATTATTATTACCTAAAAATTATCTACTTATATCACTTGATATCGTATCACTATATACAAACATCCCCACAAAGTTAGCAAAAGACATAATTAAAAAAAATGGAATAAAATTAAACCATACACTGACATTCCAATCAATGAATTTCTTGAAGCCATTGAAACTACACTCAACTCTACCTATTTTCTTTATAACCAACAATTCTATAAACAAATTGACGGATGTGCAATGGGTTCTTCTATTTCAAGTGTAATTGCCCAGCTTGTACTAGAAGATCTAGAAGAGACAGTTATTTCAAAACTAAATTTTACTCTACCTTTCTTTTTCGCTACGTGGACGATTGCATAACAGCTGTACCTCAAGATAAAATAGATTATGTTTTAAACTGTTTTAACGGCTTCCAAAAATTACAATTTACAAGTGAAATCGAAAACCATAAAAAAAAAAATTTTTTAGACCTAACACTACATAACAAGAACACCTCAATTGAAACGGAATGGTACACAAAGACATCTGGTCTTCGAGGTATCTAAACTTTAATTCTCAACACCCATTCTCTCAAAAAAGTCAGTTGTAATTGGCCTTGCAGATAGAGCGATATATTTAAGTGACCCACCATATCGAAAAAAGCAATAACTAAAGCAAAAAAGCCCTTAAACTTAATAACTACCCTAATAATTTAATTAACTCAATTTTAAAAAAAAAATTCACAAATTTTATAATTCAAACAAATTCCAGAAACGGCAGGAAAAAGACAATAATAAAAAAAATATATCTATCCTTACCATACATTCCTAAACTCTCTGAAAATATTCAAAATATTTTTAAAAAGAAAATATTACAGTTTGCCATAAGGGCCATAATTTACTTAAAAAATTATCTTCAAATCTCAAGAGCAAAATTGAAAAAAACAAAAAAAGCCATATTATATATGAAATTCCTTGCAAGGACTGTGATAACGTTTACATAGGACAAACAAGCCAATATTTAAAAAACAGACTAAATAGTCATAAATACGACAAACGCAACAAAACTGCTCTAACAAACCACTCTACCAAAAAAAACACACTTTTAATTTTGAAAATACAAAAATTTTGAAAACAGAAACAAATACACAGAAAAGAGAATTCTTAGAAATGGTCTTTATTAAAAAAAAAAACAAAAAGCAATAAACACAAAGGCAGACACAAAGAATTTAAGTATGCATTATTGCAATCTCATTAATAATTAAAAAAAAAAATTACACAACAACATAACCAGTATATAATAATTTTAGATATAAAATTAAAAAAACACGGTTATTAAATTAAATTAAAAAAATAAATATATATATATATATATATATATATATATATATATATATATATATATATATATATATATATATATATATATATATATATATATTTTCTTTTACTACTACCCCAAGATGACCATACATAAAAATAAAACAAATTTCTATATTATTATCTATATGCAAAGAACTCTACCTCACTGCTATTTTAAAATATATTTTACAGTTTTTTACATTTCTTGATATTAAACACATATTTATTCTTTTTGGTAAAATGGTAAGATGGTGCTAGTAGTTCTATTAACTACCAAAAAATAAATGATAATTTAAAAAAAAAATAAATAGTTAGTTGAAACGAAGACCGTTTATTGTATTTATTTGTGTTAAATGTTAAGTGTTTGTTTGTCACTTTTAAGTTCTAAATGTTCATTACACAGCAAAAATGAGTGTTTTTTGTGAGAAACCCCTTAGTCTTAAGGTAAGATTAATTTTTAATATATTATATAGGTAAAATTTCAATCAAAAATTTTTTTTGTATTGCAGATTGATTTGTTGTTATTAAAAAAAAAAACATATATACCTGATGAAGGCCCTTCCAGGCCGAAACGTCGTAATTGACAAAAATTATATGAAAATTGCTTAGTAAGCAACTGTTTTTATATATTGCCTGACCTTATCCCCAAGAAAATCCAAAAAATTTTGGAAAAGCATAAACTATATATATATATATATATATATATATATATATATATATATATATATATATATATATATATATATATATATATATATATATATATATATATATATATAATATATATAAAATTATTTTTATAAAAAAAAATTAAGAATTTTTGGCTTCATTTTGTGGTATCACCCTGTATAGCTACAAAGTTGGCGCAATGAAAGAAAATGATTGTTTGGACCTCCAAAATAAAATACTAAAATTTCAAAAAAATCTGTCGGTGACTCAAATCCATAAGAAGTGTGCCATGTCCTTTATTATCATTAAGGTGTTTGATATACCCAACAATATATTTTTATATTCCTAATTAAGTCAATATTTTGAGCGTGCAAAAATAGCATAAGCATCACGGTCAGTAAGTTATTACTGGTTTCGGTTGTTTTGGAGATCTCGACTGCGTCTTAATTTCCTAACACATCCTTAACCAGTAAGAAACTTACTGACCTTAATATACTGTTAATAAGGCTTCATATAGAGAATAAAAGAAGTCTGGCACACTTCTGGGTGTTTTGAGGAAATTTGGTTAGATTTTCGGGTTTGATGCGATATTTAAATATGAGCAAAATAACATAGCATTATTTTGCTATAATTTTTTAAAAAGACATTATAAGGTCGCAGTATTACGTGCGATGGAAGACAATCTTAATTCGAAAGTTTTCTCTATAGAAGCACAAAACAATCCTTAATTTACTCAAGCGGGCTTTATCAAGACACCGAGAGAAAATATAAAAGAACACTGCTGCAAAAGCTATAAGATTGGTAATAGTAATTAGGAATTATTTCTGTGGGAAATGGGGTAAATTTGTTGTTATAATGATAATTAGTTTTTTTTCTGTATAATAATAAAATTTTACTTATGTAATATTTTACTGTGGAGAATTAAAAAATATCTTTATAGTTGATGGGATACACGATGTTTAATATAATCTGGAATTTTTCAAAATATATTTTTTATTTTATGACATCCACACATCCGATTAATTATTTTCCGATTAATCTGATTGATTCGTTTCTACAATTTAACGACATATGAATCTATTATAAAAAATTTGGCATTTTTTTGTGCGTCTATAGTGAAAACTACAGTTATCTTTGAATTCACCACAAATAAAGTTATTTGGCAAACAAGTAAATTGAACTGCAATTAATTAGCCAAAAAAGTTATTTCGTCATAAAAGAACAATTTCTTCTAGTTTGTTATATACTTTTCACGATACCATTCTAAGGCAATCTATTATTTCAATGCCATTTTTTAAGACATCAACTGGCAATATCTTCTTACATTTAAAAAAGTATTTAAAATACCAAAATTGTTTAAATTTTAGGTAAAAACGGCCCTCAATATCTAAAAACCAAAGAACTACATACCAATATTTATCATGAAAGTAAAAATCTTGGAAAAGTGGATTTGAAAAATTACTACAGTTACATAAAATATGGAGGAGGCGTACTTATTTTTGCTTTAATAGTTTTTATCTTCCTAAGTGGCCAATTTACTCAAAGTTACTCCGAAAAACTTTTGTCAAAATGGTAAGCTTAAATGTAGACAAATAGTATTCGACTTTTTTTAATAATTATTATACGTAGGTCACACCAAAAATGTCTGCAAACTAATATACTCAAGGCACCCATGACACGAGGTAGGCTAAAAACAAAATCTACACTCTTTTAACTCTTGGCATAAGCAATTGCAAGTTGATACCTGTCGTTTCAATTTATTAGGATTTTAAAAGTGGTATGTGCCCATAATAGTTCATTGAAAGACTTCGGGCTGCTTTAGGTGATGAAGCCAGAGGTGTACAACTGTTTCAACGAATCTAAGTTGAACTATTTTCTTTGGGTGACGAATTGCGTGAGGGGCGGTCAATTTCTGCTGTCACTGAAAAAAACATGGATACTGTTCGACAAATGATAGAAGACAATCGTGTAACCTATCAAAATATTTGGGGTACTTTGGGGATTGAAATGATTGCAATCGAAAAAATCTTGCACCGTTGTCTTGAACTGCCGTCTACGATATCATCATTAGTGACGAAACATGGATTTACGCCTTTGAGCCTGAATTAAAACGCCAGTCGGCTCAATAGGTGTTTCCAACTGACCTCAATCCAGTTAAAGTTAGACAGTCCCACAGTGTTGGAAAAAAGATGATTGCGTGTTTTTTTGAAAAAAGTGGGTCCAATCACAACGGTTTCATTGGAAGATTAACGGACAGTTAATAATCTTTGATACACTACAGATTGTTTGCCTTAAGTGCGGGAAAAAGTTCGATTAGTGCGTCCAAGAAGCAACATGCACCACGACAATGCTTTGTCCCATTTGGCGCTGCAAACAACTCCATTTTTAGAACAGTCGAAGGTAAAATTATTGGAACATTCACCTTACAGCCTCGACCTATCACCATATGATTTTTTTTTTGTTCCCAAAACTTAAAGATAAAATGCTTGGTCAGCGTTTTTCAAATCCAAATGAAGCTGTTTCTGAGTTTGAAAACCTTGTTTTGGAAGTGACCTAGGAACAATGGCATTTATGTTTTACTTATTGGTTTTATCAAATAAATAAATTTGTTGAGTTAAAAGAAGAATATTTATTTCACAAATAAGTTGTATTACTTTTAGTTTGCAGAAATTTTCGGTGCGACCTACGTACAGGGTGAATAAACAAAAACGTGCGAAGGTTTGATTTAGTGGTTTTCGAAATACAAAGTGTCCAAAGAAAAACAAATTATCTGATTTTTTGATGCTTAAAAAGATTCCTAAATAATAACAATGGGGCTCGTGTACTTTTATTTCAAATGAAAAACATTTTTTCGCTAAGGCGCTAATTGCAACGCCTTGAGAAAAGTGCGTTCTATTCCTAAAATCTAGAAAGAAAAAAGGTGCCAAGTAGCACCTTGTTTTAATTGGTGTTTTATTTTTTCTTACGGACACTTTTTAATATACAGGGTGGTTCAGCCGATTTTAAATTTGTAGAGTTAATAATTTGGGCTCTAGTCAATCAATTAATAAAAATAATCCGTCCTGTTTAAGGCAGGTTTATTAAATCCTTTATGTTGAAAAAGACAATTTTTTAAATGAAAAAACAAGAATTACATATTTAATCTTGTATATGTATGTAATGTAACCATGTATATCGAAAACCACCAAATGAGCTAATGTAGATATGTTCATAAAGAAAAAAAAAATAAACAAGGTATTTTTTTATGTGGAATAAAAGTACATGGGTCCCATCGCTGTTATTAAGAAATCCTTTAAAGCACCAAAAAAATTAATATTTTTCTTTTCTTTGGACTCTTATTGCGAAAACCAACTTACCAAGTCTAAAAAGAGTGAAACCAAAGACAATTATAGTTTTCACAATAGACGCACGAAACAATGCTAAATTTTTTGGTAATAGCGTTGATTGAGGTAATAGGTTTGAACGCTCGCTTACTCGAGTGTGTGTCCATCGAGAGAAAAAAAGTTCACACGATGCTATATAAACAAACACTGTTGCCAAAGCTATTACAAAGGTAACAGTATTTGGGAATTACTTCCTTAAAAATAGGCCAAATTTATTGTTATAATGATAATATTTTTTTGCTGTATAATAATAAAATTTTAATTATGTTAATTTTTACTTTGGATGTATGTTTGTCTGTCTGTTTAAAATTAAACATTAGGCTACCAAATTTGACAAAAAAATGTTGTTAAAAAAATGAACACCTTGTTAAAGACCAATCCAGTAGATGTAAGTAAGGAGAAATCATACTTCTGACAAATATTTGTAGATATTTTAATAAACGCACCTGAAAAACACTAGCAAAAATACACATTTTAATGTCTTATTATTACCACTACAGAGAAAACAAAACGCAGAAACAACAACACGATATGCAAGACACTATATAAGAATAAAATGTATTTAACTCTAGAAAACCAGTTATTGATGTGTTGTTAAATTGTAGAAAAGAATCAATTGTATCGTGAGATTGCTCAATAATAAATAAATACTAATTTGTTTGTATAATTTCAACATTTTTTGTTAAGTGTGGATATCATAAAATAAAAATATAATTTGAAAAATTCTAAATCATATTTAACATCGTGTATCCCATCAACTATAAATATATTTTTTAATAAAATTTTAATTATCCAACGTATAAATTTACATAATTAAAATTTTATTATTATACAGCAAAAACAATATCATTATTATAATGAATTTGGGATATTTCCCACAGAAATAATTTTAGCATTGTTTTGTGCGTCTATAGTGAAGACTCTAATTATCTATGGTGAAACTTAGTTGTGGACAAAATTTGGTCCAAATTTTTTAATCTTATTTCCTTTAAGAGCATATTTTTGATAGAGTTGACCCTAGTTTTACTAAGTGTTTTTGTGGGACAGTATTTATATTTTGCTTTTAAATCTATTAATACATACAACATATTTTTAGGGTGGATTACCAACAAAACACGTTGAACAAAAGTCAGAACGGTACTCAAAAAGTTACCAAAATACGTCAGATGATGATCAGATTCAGCCAAGAGATAGTACCTTCAATATTTACATGATAATGATTGCCACCCAACTTGTATAGAATTAGTAAAGTCATATATTTTCTTAGCATATTGCCGAAAATCATCCATAAAGTTTCATAAGAAAATGTGTCACAGTATTATTAACTGTATCATGCCGTACCTGGACAATCATTTTATTGGAAATATACTTAATAGGTAAATGGAATATCATTACCGTTTAATAATTATTTTTACCTAAAACTACCCCAACACTTTTTTAAATGTGTATATTGCAAAATATTGTTTGTAATATGATCGATCAAATTATTAAACGGTACTTGTTAAACTTCCTTAAATTACAATAAGATGTCACATTTATAAGTTGCTTGAGGTTATTTAAAAAAAAAATATTTACCAAAAACTAATTTGGCTAAGAGTTACAGCACTTTAAAAAAGGTTAAAATATATTTCGCGGCTTGGGCTCCGTGCTAAAACCTTTGCCTCCTGATTTATCATCCGGATTATGTAGTATCATTCGTATTGTAGTTACCATTTGTAAGTATAAAAACTAAAGATAATCCGGATTCGTGATCCGAAAAATAGGAATCGGTTCCAAATTGATTTTTTCCTTAAAAAAATGAGTCGTAATTCGTTTGGCGATTCGATTCTTTTTCGAAGGATCGGATCCGTAAATGGATCCCTTTTTTAAAGAATTCTTCCAGCTCTGATGTTGGCCAATAAGTACTCTCTTTTGGTTATTTCTGTTTACTACTAAACAAAACTATCCAAAACCCGTTTTTAGTTTTAGTTCTGCCAATTAAATGGTTAGTTGTAAGCCAAAAAACCCTAACCTGGTTACTACTCAGTGGGGTTCTAGATTTTCTTTTAAAAAAAAAAAAAAAACAGTGAAATATGGGGCGCACACTAAAATATACAAATGCTCAAGGGAAAACTTTGGTAAAAAAAAACATTTTGAGTTTTAAAAAAAGGTTGGGATTTTTTTGTGGCCCCCCCGGGAGAAAATTGAACTTTTAAAAGCAAATACTCTATTTTTTTTTTTTTATTATTTTAATTGCAAAATTATCGTAAAATTAAAAAATTTTGCAAAATTTCTAAGGTGCGTCGTGCCATAGAAGACAATGCCAATACGCAATCCGCCACTGATGCGCAATATTCTTTTTTTATCCCTACTACGATTCTATTAACTCCGCCACACGAAAAGTATCACATATTTACTAAGACAAAATTTAACGGTATTCATAGGTATTTATAAAAGGATTTTTATAAGAAAAGTGAACCTTGTCATTGTTTTTGTGTAAGCTTTAATTAGCCTACTGGAAAACGACATAATTTCAAAAGTGACCCTATTTGTGTCAATTTATTCCCAAGAAAAGTGACACATGTCAAAAAAATACATAAAAATTTGTTTTTTCCAACCCGAAATCAAGCTTCGCTAATTAATTTCGTTGGCCTTTTTTTCAAAACTAACTTGAGTTAGTCATTTTTTTTTTATTAAAAAAAAAGGTTTTTTTGATTTTTTTTGTTTGTTTGAAAAAAAATTTAGCTTTCGAGTTTCCCAAAGTGCCTTTTTTGTGTCTTTTTCGGGGTAAATTAAAAAATAAATAAATTTTTTTCACTTTTTAAAGGGTTTGCAAATTTTGGGGGGCCCTTTTTTTAAAAAAACTATTTTTGTCATTTATTAAGGTTTTATAAGTTAGATTAGTTTTAATTGGCCCTTGTCTGTGGGAAAGGTTATTTTTGCCAGAAAAAAAAAACAAAGTGAAAAATTTTTTTTATTTTTTCCCCGGACGCAATTTTTTTTGGGGTTTTTCAAAAAAAAAGTTTTCAAATTAAAGGGGGGGGTAAAAACCCCCCAAGGGGAAAAAAGGGTTTTAAATTAAAATATGGAATAGAAATTTTTTTTAGAAAAAAAAAGATTGTTTGTAACTAAAAAAATTTTTAAAAAATTTTTTTAAAAGAATTTTTGGTAATCCCAAATTTTTTTCTGCCCCACCCTAAATGGTTTTTATGGATTTACTTTTGGGGGCTTTTTTTTAAAAAAAGGGGTAAAGTCATTTTTTAATATTAAATTTTTGGAATATAAAAGATTTTGATAAGGTTTGGGGCATTTGTTTTGTGTTTAAAAAAACTAATTTTTTCTAATATTTTAAGTACCTTAAATTTTTAATTTTTAAAAAAAAGGTTTTTTTTTAAAATTTCATAATAATTTTTTAAAAACGAAAATTTCCCTTCCCCCTTTTTTTTGCTTTTAAAAAAAATTTTTTTGCCCCCTATTTTTTTTTTTGGATTTTAAAAATTTAAATAAAGGTGAAAAAAAATTTATTTTGAAAGCTTTTAATACTACTTGAAAGCTTAGGGGGGTTTGTTTCAAAATTTTTTTTTTTTATTTTTAAAATCAAAAAATTTTTTTCCCCCAAATCCGGGATCAAACTCCAATTATTGTTGGTTTTAATTTTTGAGGCCGTTTTTGGAAAAATATTTTTTAAAAAAAAAGGTTTTTGTAATTTAGGGGACTTAAATTTTTTTTTAAAAAAAATTTTTTAAAAAAAAAAAATTTTTAGACCATTTTCATTTTTCCCCGTCGGAATTTATAAAAAATTTTTTTTTCAAACCCTGAAACCAAGTTCGCCCCAAAAAAACGTGTTTTTTAACTTTGGGTATTTCAGGGTTTAGTTAAAATTTAGGAATTTTTTTTTTTAAAATTTTTAGGGATGAACTTGTCTTTTTTTCCCCTTTTAAATTTTGAAAATTATTTAAATTAAACCCCTTTAAATTAAACCAAAATTTTTTTCAATCAATTTTTTTTTTTCCATTAGGGTGACCGCAAAAAATCGATGTCAGAATTTTGTTCGTCTGGACCCCACAAAACGATTCCCCTTTCCAGATATTGAGATAGCCGAAATTTGAGCTCGATTAAACGACGTTAACCCGTGCCGCTCGTCGCTCAAAGTTTGAAAAAATCCCAATTTTTGGCCAAAAAGCTGACATAATAAGCCATAACTCAAGAACGGTAACTAATAAAAACACGCTTAATATCTCAAAAGATAGCTAATATTGTTCTTTAAAATTTATATTCTATACATAATTGTTGATATTTTAAGTCAAACGGAGTTACAACAGCCTTTGACCCCAAAAACGTAACCAGGTACCAGTAGGAGCTCGTTTGGGAGTATTCTGAGAATTTTACGGGTTTTTACATTATGTGTCTCGGATTTAACATTTTCTTTGTTAAAAAGTATTTTGGAACTCAATTTTCAAACATAAAGAACCTTTTGTTCAAATTTAATCTTTTATTATATGGGCATTACCTGACTAGTTTACCAAAGAAAGACCCGTTTGACAGGTAAAAAGGAGGGTAAATCTAATTTCTATTTTAGGGATGGTGATTTTACTTCAGCGTACAACCGACCTTTCATTTATTCAGTTTAGTTTCTAAAGTGCCTTTGAGCTGGTTAGATCGAACAATTATCTAGTGAAGATATTTTAACGTTTTTTTGTTTTTTTTTTTAATTTTCCAAGTGTGTGTTATTGTTTTTATAACTATTATAGTATTATTTTAAAAGACATTTGAAAACATTTTATTGAAATTAAAGTTTGTAATATATTTTAACTGTTATTTACCTATTAAACTCTGGAATGGCATCCACATCAGGTGTACAAAGCCGGACCAAGGATAAAATATTTCTTGTGGGCTATCCCATTCACCAGATCACCGGTTGTAAACTACCCTCAAATCGTCAAGTTTTGTGTGCTTTATTTTATAATTTACGTACTGTGAAATTAACTGTAAGAGAATCAGCAAAACTTGCCATACGAGAAGTGTTCATTTTTTGGGAGAAAGCTCGAATTCCGACTAAACATGAGCAAGATGCAATTACTAAGCTAGAAATCTTTACGCCGAGTGGAGAACTCTTCAAAAAGATCGGAAGAAAACATCGGAAGCGGTTAAGAACAAATTTAAACAGTTTGTTGAAAAGTTGGACGATCTCTTTGATATTGCTCAACAAGATGCCTTGGCTCTGATGAAATCGGAAGAAGATAAGGCGTTTCTCGTAAAACAGAGGCAGAAGGGCCGCCCAGGTTCCATGACTGGAGTGGATCTCAAGTTGTCTCGAGCTGAAGAAATCAAGGCGCAAAAGGAACTTGCAAAAATGAACCGACAAATCCAAGAAAGAACTTTTGATATTGGTGAGTTTTTTTTATTAATAATATTCTAAAAATAGATAAATAATAGATTATAGATATTTTTTAAATAATACTTATTAATAATTAGAAGTAGGTAATTTAGTACCTATGTATTATTACTCTTCTGCTAAAACGACAAGTTTTTATATTTTTTCTCTTTCTTTTGTTGCTTCTTAGAGACGGATGATGAAGACGAGTTCGAAGAAGAAGAAGAAAAAGAAGACACTGAAGAGGACAGCATCCACCAGGAACTTGAGAGCTTGGAGGAAATGGACATCCCTAAAGAAGCTGTAGAAGATCCAGGACCATCTGAGAGCAAGAGGATGAAAGTTTCATTTGCAAGGGGCGTTAAAGAGATTTTAAACATGAAACTGTCGATTTTGTTAGATCGATGTAAAGTATCCGACAGAAATGCCACGAGAATTTTAATAGCTACTCTAGAAGCACTAAACCTTGACCCTCTTGAGTACAAAGTATCGAAAACTTTATTACATTATAGAAGGCAAATGTTCAGAGAACAATATACTAAAAAATTTTTGATAAAGTGAACATACCTGAAAAAGAGCCCGTGGTTGTCCATTGGGACGGTAAACTTTTACCGGTTATTTTAAAAAATGAGCAATGTGAGCGAATAGCTATTGCTATTTCATATGGCGAAAAGGAACAGCTGCTGGGAGTTCCTGTAACAGCAAACAGCTCTGGAGAGGAGCAAGCCGTAGCCGTATATGAATGTCTACATGAATGGGGTCTTCCCAACACCGTCAAGGCGATGTGCTTCGACACGACAGCATCCAACACGGGAAGAGAATTGTTATACCTAGCTTGCCGTCACCATATCTTGGAAATTCTGTTAAGAGGCGTATTCGACACAAAAATGGGATCAACCACTGGACCTCATCCAGACATTTTTAAGAGATTCCTTACTGCGTGGCCCAAGATGGACAAAGGAAAATACGACACAGGTATCAGTGACAATCTAATACAAAAGCAGCTAACTCCAGAAGTAATTGCAAATGTTACTGCTGAATTCAAGACCAAATTAACTGAGAGCCACCCCAGAGATGACTACAAGGAGCTATTGCAGTTGGTTCTCGTATTTGTTGGATCACTAGACGGCAATGTTGTGGGTTTTAGAACTCCAGGAGCTAGGTGGATGGCAAAGGCTATTTACTGCTTAAAAATATTCATTTTTCGTCGTCAATTTAAGATGTCTAAAGAAGAAGAAAGTTCTGTGCGTGCTATTTCTGTTTTCCTAGTTAAAATTTATTGTCAAGCTTGGTTTAGTGCTCCAAAAGCTTATCTTGCACCAAAGCAAGATTTAGGTATTTTGCATAGTCTGTTAGACTATAAAGAATGTGACAACGACATTGCAGAAATAGCTCTGACCAAATTTTCGAATCATTTGTGGTATTTGAATGCAGAGTTGGTGGGATTATCGTTTTTTGATCCCACCATTACAGACGATGAAAAGTTGTTAATGGCTAACAAATTGCTCAGTAGCACAGATGAACCATCAGAGCACGCTAGGGTTGTAAATCCAAAAGTTAGTAAAGAAAAATTAAAAGAGGTAGTTGATGGAGGATTGGTAAATTTACTTACCAAAGAAACGTTTACCTTCTTTGACCGATTTAATATAAAAACAGATTTCCTAAGACAACATCCAAACACCTGGCCTCAAAATAATGACTTCCAAGAAGGATTAAAAATTGTCAAAACATTAAAAGTAGTTAATGATATGGCTGAGCGTGGTGTAAAATTTAACAACTTTAACAACCTTCTTACAAAAGATGAAGAACAAAAGCAATATGTCCTGCAAGTTGTAAGTAAATGCCGAGCATTATATCCTGACGTTTCAAAAACTACTTTAACAAAAGCTCTAGAATAGATTAGATAACTATGTAAAATTATCAACTCATGTAGGTACTACGTCTGTATCTTTTCTGTGTCTGTTTTGTATGTATTATATACCTGATTTTTATATTTTAAAATAAAAAATGTCATTAGACTTATAAGTATTACTTGTTTTTTTTATTATATATATACTTAAAACTCAAAAATATACCAAAAAAAGCAAAATTTATCACTTAATAACAAAATATACGAAGTATGCTCCTAGTGGTACCAGGTCACGTTTTTGGGGCTAAAGGCTGTTGTAACTCGGTTTGACTTAAAATAACAACAATTATGTATAGAATATAAATTTTGAAGAACAAAATTAGCTTTCTTTAAGATATTAAGCGTGTTTTTATTATTTACCATTCTGGAGTTATGGCTCCATATGTCAGCTCTTTGGCCAAAAATTTTAATTTTTTCAAACTTTGAGCGACGAGCGGCACGGGTTAACTTCGTTTAATCGAGCTCAAATTTCGGCTATCTCAATATCTGGAAAGGGGAATCGTTTTGTAGGGTCCAGACGAACAAAATTCCGACATTTTTTTCCCCATATATGAGATCCGGTCACTCTAATAAGAATATTGTTTTAAGGTACTACATATTTTATGAAACAGACAATTTATGCTTATTTATTCTTAATAAAAGAAAAAAGACGTAACTAAAGCATTTCAATAATTTGGACGCTTTGGTTAAAAATGTTTGTTTGTGTTAAAATATAACAACTATCCAAAACTAACTACTATTTAAACGACTTGTGATATAATATAACTACTTCTATGTAATTTCACATCAAATTATAACTAAAAACTCACCATAATTATTACGATTTTTCTAATTAACATAGAGATAAAAAAGCGATAGATTGCAAAGATACGGCACCTAAATCTATGCTCCTTTTCACAACATGGCGGACATCAAAACATACATCTTACCTCGAACGTATCGTATACAGGGTGTCACAGAGTAATAGACACAGAGCAACAGCAGATCTTAGGTCGAATAATGCAATTTACGTAAACTTGCCTTATTCCAAAGTTGATATTAACTAAGATACAGAGTGTGAAACTTTTAATGTCGTTTCCGTTTTTTCGTAATAATTCTTTAACTAAATGACGTAGCTGTACAAAATTTAGGATCTGGGGGTTGTTTGAGGTTGTTAAATTTGTCCATGCTTTTGACCTGATAATTCCCCCCTCATCAAAAATGTATACATCATTTAAGTCTCCAGGAGCAACTGTGTCCGAGATAAACGCACTTTAAAGTACCCCGCAATTTTCTTATGGAAAATGGGTTTTTGCTAATTGTTTTCAAATTTTGCATAGTGATAGTTCTTAACATGCTGATTAAAAGTCTTTACGGACCCGAAAACCCCTCTAACCCTCCCCCCAAAATCACCCATAAATGTCCCCAAATCCCCAGTGCCCCTTTGAGGGTGATTTGGAGGGGGGGGTTGGAAGAGTTTTCGGGTATTGTACCCGTAGAGACTTTTGATCAGCGTGTTGAGAACTATTAATTTGCAAAGTTTTAAAACAATTGGCCGAAACCTATTTTCTATAAGAATATTGCGTGATCCTTTAAAGTGCGTTTATCTCGGAAACAGGTGCTAGAGACTTAAATAAAGTATACATTTTTGATGCAGAGGTATTTATAGTAACTTATTTTTTAATTAACAGGTTAATCTAGGCTTAAAAAAAGTTATGCAATCTAAAACAAGTGAGGTAGGCCGTAGCTGGCGCTCTCTAGTAGCATCATCAAAAACATGGACGAATTTGAATTTCTCGCCTCAAATTCTTAATTTTGTACCGCTATGTCACTTACTTAAATAATTATTACGGAAAAACGAAAACAAAATTAAAAGTTTAACACTCTGTATTTTTGTTATTATCAACTTTGGAATAAGGCAAGTTTACGTAAATTGCATTATTTCGACCTAAGGAATCTGCTGTTGCTCTGTGTCCCATTACTTCTGATACACCCTGTATATTGTTATAATTTTTTGTCGGGTTTAAATTGGATTCCTTACTTACCAAAAAGCTTTTTTAATTACTGGACTTTACTTTAGTATATTTTTAAATTTGCTTTTAAACCTTCTCTAAACATCACAATTTTTCGTTTAAATTAACATAGATGGTTTTCTAGAAGCTTAAAATGTTCAGCATTTTTCAAATTATATTAGGTTAAAATTTTAAAATCATCCTTGAAACTTTACTTGAGTTTTCACGAGTTAAAGTGAAAATTCCGTCGAATGAGTCGATCAAAAAAAATCTTTATTGATTTTAAACACATTCCGCCACTGCAAATTTTTGCAAATTTCAACTGAATGTATATTTAAGTATAGCCCTTCATTATTTTATAAAACCTAAAAGTTTCATTGCGCATGCTCCTAACACAGGTAAAAACGATCAGCGACTATGGTATTTGGATAGTGGTTACTTTAGCAGGCAATAGGTATAGTCTGTCACAAAGTATACCGTGTTAGCTCTTGCCTTCATTTATGGATTATACCTGCCGACAGCAATAAAACTGCGGATCGGTAGGTATTAAAGGACAAAACATTAGGGAACAATATAAAGATTTATAATTTATTGTTTATTTAGGTAAGTATAATCTTAAAATTACATTAAGAAATTAAATATATGCAAAGTTTTAATAAATTTATAACTGCATTATCTATACATAATTACATTTTTAATCTAAATATCTAAATCTAATTCTGTTTCACTATCAGAGTCATCATTGAGATTAATTACAATAGGATTTATGTTGTTTTGGATAGAGATGTAAGAGTCCTCAATTTTTATAATGTGCTGTAGTGAATTTTTCCAGCTCTCAACTGGTATGTTAGTAATAACATTTTTATCAAATTTATAACACTGGGACTTAAAGTGGGTGTAACATTTTCTGCTCTGATCTTTGATTTTACTTGGTTCCCCAAATGCTCTATGGGGTTAAACATACAGTGATACAGAGGAAGCCATAAGACCGTATGCCCAGCTTGTTCAGCCAAATTATCACATACATATTGTTTTTTAATTGCATATGAATTTAGGACTTCCAAAAGTTGCGTTTTGTTGTAACTGAATTTAAAATAAATATCATTTTCTAATAAATATTCCTGAATTGCAGTTTTTGAACTTGATGAAGCTGGTGCTTTGTGTAGCAGACGGCTGTGATAGCTTGCGTTATCCATGACAATAACACTGTTGTTTGGAATTTTTTTAAAAAGATAATTGAGACCAGTTTTCAAAAAGTTCTGCACTTGTATCCTCATGATAATCCAAGCTAGAATCCTTAATATTCTTTGCAGACAACAACAAGCAGTTTGGGGCAAATCCATCTTCTGAACCAGCGTGTATTATGGTAATGCGTTTTCCTTTATTTGAAGGTGTTTTCGTTTGACAGTTTTGACTGGAATCAACCCATCCTTTGGATACTGTGTCGTGTGTATCGAACCATGTTTCATCAAGGTAAATTATGGATCTGTTTTCTAACCTATATCTTTTAATTTCTTGAACGTAATTAAATCTCCAAGTGTGTAATCTGTGCGATTCCATTACTACTTTTTTTTGTCTATTTGGCGGTATTTAAAACCCATTTTACAAACAACTCTATGGAGGGTGGCACGGTTAATATTTATATTGGTTTCGTCTTGGTCTAGCTTCTTTTTCAGTTTATCCAAGGTAGGAATAACTCCTCTTTCATAAAGACAATATATTTTTCTTCTTATTAGGTCCTAATCACTATTGTCGATACGGTGAGATTGAAAATCACTACGTTTTTTTCTTTTGTTCAATTCTTCACTAATAATAATATCCCATATCGATGATATTGGAGTTTTTGTAAGTAGACAGGTTTCTTTTAAAGCTTCTTGTTTAATTAGACCTCTACTGATTAAAGTTTCATACACATTTTTCACAGCCTGTTTTGCATCTAATGACAAATGATTTCGACGCGACATAGTTATATTCTCCTAAAACAACTTTTTCGAAACGGTTATTCAACACTGCTACTAAAATATTAGCCAAAATATTTATATGCCTAATGGTTAATACTCAAGAAATACCTGGCCCACCCCTGCCCTTTTGAACAAATGGGTTTACACAATAACAATAGGTAATAAAATCGTTAAAGGTTTATTGGGGTATGGTCCGTCAAAAGCCATAACGATGTACTTTGAGACAGACTATAACAAAGTTGTAGAGAAAATGGTACTTTAAATTCGTTAAAGTATAAAGCTCAGTTTTTTTTCATATTTTCTTCGGAATAATTTTAGAAATAACGTCATTAATTGCCAGATACCTAACCCAGTTTTAACTCTGTGCCAGACACTCCTAAAATTTAATAAATTATAATTATAATTATTATACTTTCGTTATGGTATAAAAGCAGAATTTTATATATTGTTATTATATGTGTAGTTACTTGAGAGGCTATCAGAAGACGTTACCCCCAAGTCCCACAATTAACATATAAAAAATTCAGCTCCTGTACCATAACGAAAGTATACCTACCTAATTATAATATATTAAATTTTAAGTGTTTCTGGCAGAGGGTTAAAACTATTTTAGGTGTTTGGCAATGGATACGTCACTTCTAATATTATTTCGAAGAAAATATTAAAAAAAAACTCAGCTTTATACTTTAACGAATTTAAGGTACCATTTTATAGACCTTTGTAACCTGTTACTGCCAAAGTAACCACTATCCAAATACCATAGTCGCTTGTTGCCGATCAGCCGGTTCTAGCTGTTTAAGAGGATTAAAACTTTTCAAATTATAATCAGGCGTATTGGGCCTAAGGGGTCTTATCCCGCTTAGGGTATCTGCGGACGCCTCTGATATGGTTTCAAAAAATTTAATTTTATCCAATACGGATCCTGATTTTCCAGGCCCGGTACGGGTTTTGGGAACCGCGTTCACCGAAGTCCTATTTGCCCCTAATTGGATTTCTTCCGGCGTGGCGGCCTCAAACCTAGAACTATTTTTGTAAGCTAAACCGCTAATAGTATTATACATTAAATTTTCACTGTCATAAGTATTATCAAGGGAAGTCACATTCATCCCGTAGGATGAGGGGAAAACCCGCCTTCCTCCCGGTGAACCAGAATGAGTGTTCACCGCCCCAATAATGTGACTTGATGAAAATAAAGGGCGATTTGTGCCGGTCGGAAAATGTTTTTCATGAGCTACTATAGCTTCAGAAGTAGGAGGGTGCATGCTATTAGAATTAAAATTTTCCATAATGGAAAATTAATAAAAGAAAATTTATTGAAATATTTAAAAGGGAGCAGAATTGGCACTTGAGAAAATTTTAGGGAAATGGGAAATTTGTCAGTCGTTTTTAAGAGCTCTTTACAATTTTTATAAAAGCTTAAAATTATAATTTACAAAATTTTCCCTAAAGACTAATTAATTTAATTTTGTTTTGTTTAACAAATTAGGTTTGCTAAATGCCTATCTGTTTTTAAGCACCTAAAGTCCTACTGTGCTATTTAAAAAGTTTTTCACTCACGAAAAGTGCGGGATTTTTCACTGTGTTTTCCACTTAAGTTTTTTATAAATCTTTCACGTCTATTTAGTCCGTGGTCTGATATTGATTTTGAGTTTAATTAATTTTGATTAATTACCAAAAGTTAATTAATACTTAATAGTTAATAACTAATTAAAAATTGAAAGCTCATTTACTTTATTTAAAACAAGTTATACTTCTAGATAACTGATTTTATTTTCCTAAATCAGTTCAAGATAAAAATTAAAAAATTAAGTTGCCAATTATAATGTAATCACCTAAAATAATTAGCAAAAATTAAAAACGTAAGTTTAAACCCTGAATAAAACCCTTATTCTGCAAACTATTACAAGTTTTACAAAAAAGTGAGGTTATATCAACATTTAATTTGGCTTTCAATTTTCACAAATATAAATTAAGTTTTATATACAATTAATTAACACTTATTATCTAAGATTAATTTTAAAGTTAGAATTAGTCCAGAATGGCTAATTTACAAAGATAAAAATTTACAAATGCTGATATGTCTTATTAAAGACTTACATTTATTAAAAATATAAAAATAAGAAAAATGATGTTTTTCTTATAAGTTTTTACATTTAAAAAGAAAAAGTCCAATCAGGTAAAATTTGCAAAAAACTATAGGACTTAGCGCGACTTTTAATTTTATCACAAACTAAATCAGCTATTTGCAGAGAAAATGTCTATTTCGGGAAATTGCCGGTGCGTGCGGGCCGGATCTTGACTGAAATCAGGAGCAAATCACTTAACATTGATTAATCAGAAATTACCATTGGCTAGCGTTTTTTCTAAGTAGTTTTTGAGATCTATCCCAAACTATTCTCCCGGACTGACCAACAATTATGGACCAGCTGGATTTCGTAGGGGCTCGGAAAACTTTAACGGATTTTTCAGAAAGGAAAGCTTTTACCTAATGGAGCGATAGCGCGCTATCCCAACTCCTGAGTACTGACGTAGGCAGTCACTAGTACTCCGCGGACTTTCCTGTACCTTCTTACTATACCGGTAAAAACGCGTCGCGATAATCTGCTGAATATCTCCACTTTTTCAGGAAAGGAAATTCCGTCAAATACCAACTGGCTTTTGGAACGGAATGGCCAATCCACAAGTACTGATCCCCTTTTTCACCTAGTATGTGCAAGTCTAGGGTATATTATAGGCAATACAGTAAGCGCACCGATCAACCTGAGGTCTAACTTCGGACGTTAGAGGGCTGAGAGACTCTCTGTTCAACTATCTTCACGAATCTCTTGACTTCTGCCTAAAACCGTGTCATTTTATTTGTTTTAGCTATTTCTAACTGCGTAATAGATCCTTTCGGCCAATCGCGAGCCTTGGTATACGCCCCGATTTTTGATTCCCGAAAGGCTTTGTTCTAATAGCAAATTTAGAAGATTTTTTATAGTTACGCAACCCTTAATTTTCGGATTATTCGCGAACCAAATGATAAAAAATCGCGTACGATATCTTAAATTACGCGTTTTAATATTCCCCAAACGGAAAAACCACCCCTGAGAACATCCCATTAAGTATTTAGATTTCCCAACGGCTTTTCCGCGAAGAAGGATGCTTAAACCCTAGCGAATTAAATTTAGCTTTAAAATATCCCGGTTTACTAGGGCTAACTTAATATAAAATAAAAAGAAAATCGATTCAGTATTTTTCCTTTAATACGTGAATTTCCAACATGTAAACCCCCGTTTTGCTAATTACAAAGTCAGGCGCGTCGAAAACTTCTCGACGGCGAAGGATTCCTGGACACCCCCCCTTAAGAATTATGCAAAGCTTTAGGGTTACAAACTTAAAAGCTTAATTTATTAATTATTTGATAAGATATGTTAATTATTGTTAGTTTTTATGATTTATATGATTAGTGGTCATGTTTTGAGAATTCGGGGGTTAGAAAAAATATAATAAAACTTGCAAAAAATGTGTTTTTGCAACACGCTGATCGTTTTTACCTGTGTTAGGAGCACGCGCAGAGAAACTTTCAGGTTTTATAAAATAACAAAGGTCTGGTCGTCGCGGGCTCTTGCTCTAGTATGTTTAATCAAAAAGGTTTAGTTTTGACCGGTTCTTTTTTCCTTAATAAATCATTCCCTTTCTGGAGCCCCTCCCAGGAGTGAGCTGCAAGCCTAAAGGATGTTCTTATGTTAATGGTACTAAATAATATTATTTTGTTTTTATTTTAGGGCATTTTCGCAACTGCAGGAACCTTATTCCTGATAGTGACGGTTAAATGGATATTTTTATTTATGTCAGTATTATTTTTTATAACACTTGTTGCTCTAAGATGGTTCTACATTCCGGCAGCTCGAGCAATAAAACGACTTGTAGCAATAAGTATGTATTTAATATTCTTCTTTCACTGTATTTTTACAAAAAAAACTGTTACTGCAGTTTCGTAAAGTTAATAAATTTTCGAACTAAATGACTTAATTTACAGGGTGTCCGATTTATGACACTTTTATAGAGTATCTTCGTAATTTTTGATGCTATTTAAAAAGTAATATTGGCATCGTGTACTCTTTTTGGGTCAAACTTAAAATGGTAAAATTAAAATTTAAACATTTTTGCTCACTTAAGAGATACAGAGGAAAATCAAATAATTGTCAATTTTAGAACGACACTATATTTTCTTAGGTAAAAGAGATACAGAAAAAAAAATTATACAATATTTTTTTAAAATGATGGTTTAATAATCTGCCGTTTTAAGAATAAGTGTACAGGGTCAGGTAAAAAAGTTATCGGACCTAACCTCATTTTTTTTTCATGCTACACCGTGTATATTTTAATCTAAAAAGGATAACATATTAAATTGCCTTTTCAATAATATAAAACACCATAGGTGATATTAATTTTTTATGCGATTTATTTAAACTTTATTACTTTAAACCACAGTAGGCTATGAAAAAAAAGATAATATCCTAGAAACGAAACTATGTTGACATTCTAGTTGTTATGAATATTTAACGTTCATTGATACATATTAAATTGTGAAAATAACATCAATATTTTAAAAAACTTGCCTTCTCAAAGTGACATCAAAATTGTCACCAATTTTGGTGCCGATATCCGAAAGACCGCAAAAAAATAATAGTGAACCAAAAAAAATGTTCACTTTTCCATTCCCTCGTAAAAATTAAAAAATTAAGTAAAATAATTTGTTTCATTAAACTATGCTAATATTAAGCTTTTTAATTATACAGGGTTATTTAAAAAACATGTCATCGCTTAATGGGCTATTGCTTGGCAAAATAAGACACAATTTTATAACATACAGGGTATAAAGGGAATATCTTTAGAATTGAAATTTTCCCTTTATTTTCAAATTGGGTTTTTTGATTTAAATAAAACTTGGTACACTTAGAACATTGATGAAAATTCACTTTATAATCATAAGCTTTTGTTACTATTATAGACCAGTGGCGTAGCTTCAAGTAATTTAATTAATACCTTATTATGATTTATAATTGTTCACAATTTGGTACATGGTTCTTATTTTTGCCGAGTTTTACATAAAAAGTACTCTTGAGTTAAATCGATAAGCTTAACGGCTTTTGAAATAATCTAATTTTAAACTCGCATGGTATGAAACGGGAAACTTTTAAAACTAAACGTGAGGCTGCGCTGCCTCCGGTAGTAAATCAAGGCGGCTCCCAGAGAAGAAAAGAAGAGAAAACTAAAGATACTATTAATTTTTAGAAAAATATTCAAAATTATCCACCCTTACTCGAATACTTACATTTAATCCTAATCTCATTGATTTTTCCTAAAACTAGAATTTTTATTAATTTTAAATATTTCCCTTTTGTACCACCAAAGATTAATAATAATATTGTTTTGTTGCCATATAAGATTATATATCTTTTCGACAAAGCAGGATAAAATAAAACTATAATATTAACAAGGAATTAGAGTTGCCACGAGACGAGACGAGCCGAGATAAAGCCTTGTCTCGTCTCGAAATTTCGAGATAATATATTTCGAGACGAGACGAGGCAAGGATCGAGACGAGACGAGACAAACGTTTGTCTCGTCTCGTCTCGTTTTGTCTCGTTTGTCTCGAGTTGTTTTGGTTTATTTCAATTAAATTAATTTCAATATATAGTGCATTAGTAATGTATAGGATAATTTCAATAAAAATTAATTCGAAAATTTAAGAAAAATGGAACACCCTGTATCTGTCAAATATTTATATTTTTGTTTGGTTTCCAAGACGAACCATGGCTAACGCGACTTAACTTTGCCAAACTTTGGGTTGTATCCATGGCTAACTATGGCTTATAAGAACAGATTTTAAATTCAAATAACGTGCAACTCGTTTATCCGAACATAGATAAGTTATATATATTTGAAAAGAGGAAGATTATCAGAATTTGAATTTTCAATCATATACAGGGTGTTCCATTTAAAATAACGAAGTTGATAGTGATTTGTTAATTTTCCGATCATCATTTGTTTTTCTATCTTACACCATGAAAATCTTCATGAAAAATCCTGCAACTTTCATATAAACTATTTTTTTCTATCTATAAAAATAAAGATTTTAAAGGGGTGCGCAATTATACGGAAAACCCTGTACATGTTACACATTTTTAAACTAATTTTTATGTCTGCACAGTGCACAAGGTGGTGATAAAAGACATATTTTTTAAATGGAACACACATATTTTATCATTACATTATTAATTCCAATGTTTAATTCTAGAAATGTTTATTCTCAATTTTTTTACCCATTTTTTAACTTTTCCATAATAATTAAGCATACCCAAACTATCCTAAATGGCAATATTCTTATACTTACCAACTTTCTGGGTATAGAATATGAAGTAGGTATAGGAATTTCTAAAATTGATTAAATAGAATCCAAAACTGTAAAAATATGAGTAGGTATAGGTATTCTATTTTAAATTAAAAAAAACTTTTGTAGCACCCTAATACTTTATGGACGTGCCCTGTCTAATTCAAAATATCGTTAAAATTTAACATACTATTTAACCATATACCTAATACTTACATAAGCACATTATCTACAAATCTTATATTCAAGGCATTAAATTACTTACTCCTCGCCATCGTTGACTCACCCTGTACACTATATACCTACAAACTAATTGCAAAATCTGCTGCAAACTGGTATGTATTTTAAGAAGGATGCATTGTTTTTAGTTTAAAATAAAACTTTTTAAAACATAATAGCGGCATATCCTCAACTAATAGAAAAACATGCAAAACAACCCTCTGCATACGCACCTAATAAAAACATTTGAAATAAACCGTAGAAACAAAATACGTAAAAAATACGGGCTGTCCCATTTATGATGTATCTCTTTTTTGAAACACCCTGTATAAATGCTTATATTTTTTTTATAACACGCATTGTAAAATAAAAGTTAACGTGACAGTAAATGGAAAAACTACGTTGCCTAGACGACGTGGAATTTCCGCTGTAATTTTTCCATAATACCACTTCTCTTATGGGAAAATATGTACTTGAGTGAAATATTCAAAATTATAAAAAAATAATAAAACCACAGGGTGATATACTTTTTAAAGCAATTGATTTTAGCTTCTTTTTTTAACACCCTGTATTTCTGAAACGATGCATTTCTTGACCTATGTTTATAAAAATTTATTTTTACAAGATCTAACTGCTGTCGAAGTTTGTAACACTAAATCTTAAACAACCTGTATGTATATAATTCTTAAGAACTAGAAATATATTGTTGGAGATTTATTACAGTTAGTTCACTAAGTTTAAAGTCATTAAATTTTTTCGAGATGTCTCGTCTCGAACTTTTCTCGAAGGATTTTATCTCGTCTCGTCTCGTCTCGAAATTGGAGACAAAATGCTCTCGAGACGAGACAAAATGGCTTCGAGACGAAACGAGGCGAGACCAGACGTCTCGTATCTCGTGTTTCGCGGAAACTCTACAAGGAATATTAATAAATTATGTGATATTGTTAGAAAAAAAGACCATAATATAATGGTTAAATGCAATAAATCAATTTTAAATTATCCTTAAAGTATTTAGACAATACATATTAAGCCTTTCCTAATAATAACTTTTTGACAGATAATCTAAATTTATCAAAACTACCTATATTTTAATACTAGCAGTAAATATGGTTAAATATTTTTTTACTTGTAAATTAAAGATTTGGATGGTAAAATTGCGAATTTTGTCTAGTATTGTGCGAAGTATTCTTGGTATTATTTAACAAATATTTTTTGTATATTAAAGATACTGTTTTTAAAATATGGATAAATAAAAGTAAGTGTTAAAATTTATTTTTTTATTAATAGTAGTTTGCAATCAAAACACTGAATATAATATGCAGGTTGTCCCGATAAAGTCGTCCTCCAGCGATATCTCGAAAACCCTCATCGCATAGCTTTCGAAAAAAATTAGAGTTAAACCAGCCTCGAGAAAATGCTGAAAATTATTTTCAAGTTTCTAATTCCACCGCTAAAGGGGGAAAACTAAGAACAAAATTAACAACACGGATTATTTAAAAATATGCCATATTAACTTATGTGGTTGATAGTTTTTTCACAAACTATGTAAATTTAGGAAGCTTTTTTAGGTTAACCGATTTTAATAAAGTAGGTCTTGTTTGAGGGGAGATGTTTTTTTAAATCATCCTGTATAATATTCGGTTTATTTTGAACTGGCAGATAGAATAGAAATAAATCGACCCAAAGGTAGATAAAATTATTTTGTTTTTAGCCCGGAGTCCTTTTATAGGCCACCTAAATGCAACAGTTGAAGGTCTATCCACTATCAAAGCTTTTAAAGCAGAGTCTCTTTTAAAACATGAATTCGACAAACATCAGGATTTAGCTATTTCAGCTGATTTCATGGAAACAACTACGGCAAGGGCGTTTGGATATGCTATGGACTTTGATTGTGCAATTTTTATTGCTTTGGTTATTTCTACATTTTTATTTTTCGACACAGGTACAGAAATGATATGTTCTTTATTGTGGTGGATTCATGTCTCAAAAAATTTTCTTTGGGTATTCGCAATAACACCTACAATACAAGGACAAAGCGCTTAACTTAAAACCGATGCTGACGTCATGCTCTGGAGGCCTAGCGATTTTAACCTAACTTATTACGACCCCGTCCCATAAAACATCTGCCCGGTGGCCAGCCTTCGAAATCCCGCAATCGGCTGACGTATTTAAAGCGACATTGCCAGATTGAGAGTAAAAGTTTTTGTCTTTCAGTCGAACACATTACTGGCTGTACTATCCAATGTTGCTGGTATAGGTGTTATTTGGCAACCCTGTTAGAGAATCGCCTGTTTCGTGGCCTGTTTCAATATGGACGTCGCGTTTGCATTTGCTTCGTGTTTACTTTCTTTGGGTCAATAAACGCCCTCAATAAAATCGGTCGTTGAATTTGAACTGTTTATTTAAGGTGTGCTTTTCTTGTACTATAATAAGTGACGACAGTGTAGTGTTTAAAATGCCTAATAAGTGCTGTGTTCCTGGATGTAAAGGAAACTATGTGAGTGGAAAAAAAGCGCGAGTGTTTCGCTTTCCCAGAGACGAGAATCTTCGCAGAAAGTGGTTAACGGCTATTCATCGCGAAAATTTTATTCCAAATAACAATAGCCGAGTGTGTGAGTGTCATTTTGAGGAAGGCGATTTTATTTACAAAATTTCCCAACAGGATACGAAAACGGGTGAGATCGTTTCAGTTAGTTTAACTTTGCCACGATTAAAACAAACAAGCGTACCTAGTAAATTTCCCAATTGTCCAAAATACTTGTCGAAAAACATTTCACATCGAAAAAGCAAAGATGAAAAACTTAAAGAATTGGATGAAATTCGTTTTCAACAGGCAATAGAAGAAAGTAAACAAGAATATTTAGCGCATAAAAATTTACGGTTTATTAAACTTTCGAGCAACTCGAGCAATTATTTCAGGCTTTTAATTTGGGTAAGGGGTGGTTTACAGTAACTGATCAGAATGGCTTAACCATATTTAAAGTAGAACATACCCAGGACCTTCAATTACTTGGGCTGTTGTAATTGCTAAGAATTTAGAAGTAAATACATATTTATATGGACAATTTTTGAGTATTCAAATAAATAATGCTAAAACACCTTTCTTGTCAAGTAATTTGGACGAAATAAGAAATTTACTCGATACAATTGACAACTCGATGATTACACTTTCGTTAGACAGTAACGATGATATCAAACATGATAATTCCAATCCCGATTATGATAATATTGATCACAATCTTGATAATCAAGCAAATAATACAGAAAATATGTCAAAGCTTAATCGTGTTTTAAATTTTATGTCCAATATCCTCAAAAACTTAAAAATAGGGGATGAAAATTTATCACAAGGAATTGACTTTATTTCTGATCAGCTAAAATTGCGAACATTACCAAAAGAACGGTATAGATATTCTACTACCACTATGGTTTTCTGTTCAATTTTATATACAATTAGTCCTCATGCATATAGATATTTACGAAATCATGGACCTATAATTTTGCCCCACCCCCAAACAATTAAAGGAGTCTTAATCACGAATTACTTTTCAATTTTATCAAAACTATTATAATTCGTTTAGAGGATATTGGTTATAAAGTGTTTTGTGTACTTAGCGATAATAATTCAATAAATGGGAAAGCTATGTCTAATTTTTCACTAAAAAAGAACTCAGCATTGTATATCAACATCCTGTTAATCCAGAAAGACCTTTGTTCTATTTGTTTGATTCTGTCCACCTCTTAAAATGTATTTACACCAACTGGCTTAATTCAAAACCGAATCAGGCATTCACCTATCCTGACTTTTTGCGCATCGTTTTCCTCATTAAAAAATTGCACGATTTAGAACACGGTAAATTATTAAAATTTGGCTATCCCTATTACTGTGGAAAAAATGATCGATTAGGTAAAGGGAATAAACGAAAACTCAATACTTATTCGAAATGATTTTTTGGGTAATTTATACTTATCAAAAAAATCAATAATGAATTGTATGATATTATTACTTATGATGTTTATCGACATTATGACATTTTTCTATCTAAGAATGTAAAAATACGCATCACTTAATAATTAAAATATAGTGTCTAGAGACATATTTTCCAGTTAACTACTCTTTTAATTATTATTATTATTTGTTTTTGTCATTACTTTTCTTATTTATTAATTTTTTGTGCATTATGTTAATCGCCAATACTGCAATCAATTGATTTAAAATATAAATATTTATGCAATGCCAGTAGCAGCATCAATGTTCGGTCGGCCTCCGGGTGATGACGTCACATCGGAGCACTTTGTCCTTGTAGTGTAGGTGTTATTGGTATTCGTCAGATGGGACCGCTTTGACCAAGTCCTAGGAAATAACGTACAGGGTGTTCCATTTTCGACACTTTTATAGGGTATCTCCGTACTTGTTAGTGCTATTAAAAAAGTAATATATGCATCGTGTACTCTTTTTGGGTCAAACTTAAAATAGTAAAATCAAAATTTGAAATTGTTCGCTTCCTTAAGACATACGGAGGAAAATCAAAAATATGCATAATTTTAGAATTATCCTATATTTTTTAATTAAAAGAGATGCAAAAAAATGTATTACACATAATATTTTTTAGTCTTGATCGGTGATCGGACCTAACTACATTTTTTTTAATGGAAACCCTGTGTATTTAAATCTAAAAAGAAAGCATATTAAATTATCTTTTTAAAAATATAACACACCAGGGATAATATTGGTTTTCTTTATCGATGGCTTAATTTGAAAACCTCGTACTTCTATTTTTTTTCAAAAATTACATTTTAGTGGTTTTAGATAGAAAATTACGTACATTTTATATAATAGCTGTTACAACAATTCCATCTGCACAGTGCTGCTCTCTACAGACAACAATAGAAACCACGTATATATGAGCTGCTCCCAAGATTTAGTGGATTTAGTGTGAAGACCCTGTACAACCAAGAAAGATTGGCTGCATTTTTTTAAATTCAAAACATTATAAAAAATCTTTCTAGGGAAAATAGTGCAGAAAATCAGTTTTTTGTGTCTCCTGTTAAATTTACATTTTGTGTCATACGAGGTTTTTATACTAAGCCATTGATATAATTTATTTAAACTTTATTACTTTATTTTAAAATAATTCTTTAAGCCACAGTAGGCTATGAAACAAAAGCTAATATCCTAAAAACAAAACTATGTTGACATTTTATATCGAAAGACATTACACAAAATTTTTTACATATAAATACTAGAAAAAAGTTTTTTAAAGGATTTTTAAAATATTTTGGGTAATCTGTAATTTGGTTAATCGACTCTCGGATCTAAGCCGAACCCTGCCCCGTCTGGCAATTAACCCAAATATTTTTTAATGTAACCATATTTTTCCTCCTAAATAAAAGTGGCATAAGTCTAAGTGACAAAAACTTGAAGGTATTCCTATAAATATTTTTATAGAAAAAAGTCAAGGGTGGTAAACTTATACAGGATTTCTCGATCCCATTTAAGCCTATATACGCCAAATTTAAATGTCAATTCCATAATTGTGACGTAATTGTTTTTCCTATTGTTTTGTTTACAATTTGTGATTAACATCGCATTGGAAGCTTTTTGTGTTTTTGGTTAAATTTTTAGCTTTTAGACATTGGAAATTTGGTTTAAGTTTGTTTTTATTGCATATAGTTGAATTAAGTTTTTATTACTGTATTTTTAGTGTAGGTGGAAGTTACAGGACAGGGGTCATTGTTTGTTATTTCTTTGAACGAAATTTATAAATAAAAAAATATTAATTTCAATAAATTATATTTATATAACTTTATGTTAGCTGATTTTAAATTTTGCTACCTATTTTCAGTAAAAAAATTATAACTAAATGGGAAAAATGCATTTCAAATGTCCTTTGTAAGTGGTGATGTTTTACCCAAATAAAGTCCTAATTTCATGAAATGCTACAGTATAGATCTTAAATTCGTTTTTAAAAGTGGAATATTTAACAAAAATTAATTAAATAAATATACATTCTGGGCAAAACGGTGACGTCACAAACATAATCTATAGCTGCGGACAAACAGTTAAAATCGAGCACTCCTGTAAGTCCACCATCCTTGAGGAAAAGATACTGTTTTGTTGTTGTGACTATTTTGGTGAAAGTTTCTAATAACTTATTAATTAATCAACATTTCAAAAAAAAAACGATCCATTTTAATTTAATTACTGCTTACGTAGAACACCTTGTAAATTCCAGATTTGTTGTGGACCAATTCCTTTCAGTTTTTTCTTACGTCACTTTTCATCCGAGGTAACCATGTTATTATTATTTTTAGATACTTCAGTTGGCAACATTGGTCTTGCATTAACTCAAGTATTTGCCTTATCGGGCCACCTTCAGTGGATAATCCGAGACTGGGCCCAAATCGAACAATGTATGACTTCAGTAGAAAGAGTTGTAGAGTATATAGAAATACCGCAAGAAAATAAAAATGGCGAAGTAATCAGTAACTGGCCTCAAAATGGTAAAATTGTATACCACTGTGTAAATCTGACATATAACTTCGAGAGTAAGATTTTGAAAGACATCAGTTTCACAATAAATCCCGGAGAAAAAATTGGGATAGTAGGTCGAACTGGCGCAGGAAAATCTTCGATAATATCCACACTTTTTAGACTATACGACTATCAAGGAAAAATCTGGATCGATGACATTGATATAACAGCGGTATCTTTGGAGTGCTTAAGAAGAAATCTATCGATAATTCCTCAAGACCCTATAACTTTTGAGGGTGCTGTACGAATCAACATTGATCCAAACAACTTATACCAAGACGAGAACATTTGGAACATCCTGAAAAAAGTTAAAATGGAAACGATAGTTAAAAATTTAGACACTAATATTCTAGACTTGAGCCTTAGTACAGGCCAAAAGCAGCTATTATGTCTGGCGCGAGCATTGCTACAAAATAATAAAATTGTTGTGATGGATGAGCCGACGGCGAACTTAGATCTCGAAACTGATATTTTGGTTCATAAGTTAATCAAAGAGAACTTTAACGATTGTACTATAATTATGGTGGCGCATAGGCTTAACTCTGTTTTGGATTGTGATAAAGTGGTGGTGATGGAAAATGGAAGCATTGTCGAGTTTGATAATCCCAAAAAGCTGCTTAAAAATAAACAGGGTTTATTTTATCAAATGAATAATATAGCAGAGTAGTACATAAATGTGTTTTTTTTCCTTAGGAGTCGTCCATTAATCAAGTGATGTGTTTTAGCATTTTTTTAACACCGTCCCCCCTGGTGATACGTGGTGAGGTTTAAGACTAACCACCCCCCTCCTACCCGAAATCACGTGTATTTTTTGGTACAAAGTATCTTAAAAATTTTAGAGTATTATCTTTAATTACAGGTAAGTATAATCTAATTTAATTCTGGAAAATTAAGGACCGCGATAAAAATGTCCTGGCAACGGCGAGTCGAGCTCACACGTTACTTTTCGTGCGCAATATTCTCAATTTTTTCTTGTGACATCAAATTTTATAATTGGCATAGGATTTTTTGTATATGCTTTTAGACTTTTCAGGCATTAATCCAGCAACTGCACAGCTAGCTAAATTTTCAATTTCTGGGGGTAAAACATTCATTTTACAATAATGAACTTTTTATTACATTTAACTTTGACAAGTACATAAGAATACAAGTTAACAATCCCATTTGTACCTTAGGTTGCTACTCACATTACTGAAATTAAGGTACGTTTACATCACTTACTTAAAAGCAACAGAAATTTGTTTTTTAAGATATCGTCGGAATATAAAATTTTGAATGAAATCATAAACCAAAAATGTCAAAATGTCAAAATGGGGATCACATGTCCTTGTTGCCCTTAAAGGTAATTTATAAGCTTGTCACTGTTTCGAAAAAGATAGAGAAAAGGAATGGCAAAAAATTGGCTTACAGAATCGGGCCCCAGATTATAATATTCACGGCTACTACCATAATGATCGTTATTATGATCCTTATAACATAAATATCTAACATAGAAAATGTGAGTTTTTTGTTGTTGTGACTATTTTTTTGTAAGTTTCTATTAACTTACTAATTAACATTTTAGAAGGAAAACGATATAATTTAATTGCTGCTGACGCAGTGATGCCAAATCAAGATTTCGTGGCCAAAATTCGAAAATCCGTAAAAATGGTTTAGAAAATGAGTAGGGTAGACTGGGTACGGATGTGACAATTTTCATTTGACGACCAATAATTTTGTTAGTCTAGCAGTTAGCTGTACAAAATAAGTTTTTTTTTTGTGAAGAGTACGTTTGCCTACGTATAAATACTAAAATTGTATTTCTAACTACTATGGTTAACTCACAGGAGCAAGTAGAAAAAAAAGAGAAAATGTCACAACCGACCACACCCCAGGGTTGTAACAGTGCATGGGGTCTGTAGTGACAAGTACAAAAATACACTAAAATAGTCATCAAACCCCTTTACTGCACAACATATCCATTTTTCTCGAAATAATTAACGTTACGTAACACAAGAACGTTTATAAAAAATAAGGCACTTTAGCACAGATAGCTATTATAACAAATCTTCATACAGCCTTTAACCGTTTTCTTCTTTCTCATATTTTTGCCTTACTGCCTCTTTTTCTGGGGTGTCTGTATGAATGGTAGACTAACTTCGTGCATTTCTGCAGCTCTCCGTAATGATATTCCTTGTTTCACTCCTGTATAAGCTTCTTCATATTTTTCTATTTCACATTGACCTCTTTCCGTCTTTCTTATGCGTTTTTTTGACGTCTAAAAGCAAATAAAAATTTAAAAAATTGTCACAACCGTACCCAAAGCACTCCTTCGCAGAAAAAAATCACTATGGCAATATAAAATAACGTACGTACATAGTAAGCACTGCTATTTAGGTAACCACTAATGTTTAACTAATAATGAAAAGGGACATTCATTACGGTATCTGTACACATATAACAACAATCACTAAAAAAAATCGAATAAAAATACTTACTTCTGACCATAAAAAAGTAATAAAGGCCTGTGCTGACGTCAACATCGCGCGATGGCTGACGCAATACTGTAAAATACATTAAGACCCGCATGGCACTCCTCTCACTCCTTACGCCTACCCGGTATTCCTTATAGTTTCGCTAGTATTGCGAATGTCACAACCGTACCCTGTCACAACCGCACCCAGTCTACCCTACATTAAGGTTTTTGAGGTTCCTGATTTCGAATTTGAAAATATTTTTTCAAAAACCAAAATGGCGGACCAAAAGTTAAAAAACTCTTTTAATTCATCAAAATAATTTGGAAAATGGGTGCAGTAAGGTGCTTAAAAAGAAATCTATCGATGATTCGTACAGCACCCTCAAAATTTATAGGATCTCGTCAAGACAAGAACATTTGGAACGTCCTGAAAAAAGTTAAAATGAAACGATAGTTAAAAATTTAGACACTAATATTCTGGACTTGAACCTCAGTACAGGCCAAAAGCAGCTGTTATGTCTGGCGCGAGCATTGCTACTAAGGGAAAGTTTTTAATTGCAGCGATGGATCCAGCGCATTAAGCGCTAATTCATCAAACCGTTTTTAAACTACCACTAGAGAGTCCAATGAATTCCATCAAAGCGTTTTTATAAAATACTTGAGCAAAAAAATATAAATAAACACGGAAGAGAAACACGACAATCAGCTGAGCATTGACAGTTGCAGAACAAAAAGCAAAGGGTTTTTAAATATTTCGTAAATATGACGTAATTCGTTCCATTAGAACTTCATGACGTCATTTGACGTTCAGCGCATAAATTCAGCGTACTTTTTATCGATGGAATAAAGAACTTGCCCAAAATAATAAAATTGTTGTGATGGATGAGCCGACGGCGAATTTAGATCTCGAAACTGATATTTTGGTTCATAAGTTAATCAAAGAGAACTTTAACGATTGTACTATAATTATGGTGGCGCATGGTTTAACTCTGTTTTGGATTGTAATAAAGTGATGGTAATGGAAAATTGAAGATTGTCAGTTTGCTACCAAAAGCTGCTTTGAAAATAAACAGGGTTTGTTTTATCAAATGAATAATATAGCAGAGTAGTACATGAATGTGTTTTTTTTTCCTTAGGGGTCCTCCATTAATCATGTGATGTTTTTGCCATGTTTTTAACCCCTCCCCTGTGATACGTGGTGAGGTTTAAGACTAACCACCCACCTACCCGAAATTACATATATTTTTTAGTGCAAAGTATCTTAAACATTTTAGGGTATTATTTTTAATTACAGGTAATTATAATCTAATTCAATTCTGGAAAATTAAGGACTGTGATAAAAATAGAAATAGGAATAGTGATGGAAATTTCTGGAAATATTGGAGATATTTCCAAATATAACAGAAAACTTTGAAAATAATAGAAATATAGAAATAAAAATACAAAACTTAAAAACTAAACATTTAATGAAATTTTATCATAGGTAAACCATAAATGGTCAGATGACCAGATACTCATGAGAGCATAGCTCGAGTGATTTTGAGAAACGAGTTAAATTTTCAGTAAAAACCAGATAAAAATATATGGCTCAAAATCTAAGTACGAATGGTATTGGTAAGACAATTGCGCGAATGAAGAAAGTTAAAAGCAAAATAATGATTAATCAACAATATAAAATTCAGTTGCTACTGGGATAACACTGCTACTGGGATTTTTTAGCCACCAACTTTTCCTTTATCCGATTGGATATTTTGATTTCTGACATTTAAAATGGGGTTATTTATACATATGTCATTCAGAATTAAAACAAATACTAAAGGTAGGATTATGCAGAAAAATTAAGTTAAGTTAACAAAAATTAAGTTAATAAAATTAAGACATTTGTTAAAAACATGCAAATCAATTTAAAAATATTAAGCATGCGTAGAGCAAATCACTGTAATTGGGTTGTTTGTGATTTCTATTTGATCGGTGTACTCTCTGGCAGCTGTCCGGTAATATCCAGTTCTATTTTAGTCTCAGACATTATTAAAAAACTGTTAAAAAGTTTATTCTGTTTATCAAAATAAATGACACTTTTTTTCACAATTTAATTTTAGGTGTCAAAATTAAAAATCGACGCAGAAACTGGAGTACAAGGTTAAAAAATTATTAATAAGTTAAGAAAGATAATAGGTTATATTCTTAATTTAATTTAACTTAACTTAATTTTTAATTTGGGTGTATAATCAAAACCATTTAATCACATAATGTTTATCTCTTTTTGTGCTACTTTAACTTATTTTATCTTAACTTAATTTTTTGCATAATCCTTACTTAATATAAATAAAAATTTAAGTACAGTAAAACTTGTCTATAACGGCCACCATAAAATTAAGAATAATTGGCCTTTATAGAAGGGTGGCCAGTATTGCCAGGTAACAGTAGTTCAACCATTCGAGGCTACAAAATTTTCCACTTTTAAATTGCTTGCTGCCTCAAGTGCTTTTTGTTTAAGAGTGCATTTACGCTACACCTTAGGGGTCGGGCAAAATCACGCGGAGACGGTGGGCGGAGACTAACAAACTCCCACTACCACAACTTTCGTATAGCCGCATTAAAAATATTATATTTTATTTAGGTTCTTCCAAATTCGGTGTATCGATGCGATGTTGTTTCCGATTGCAAGCCTACAGGAGATAACGACATAAATTATACACCATTTTAAAGGTAAGGAAATAATCTATGCCTCTGCTGTAACGGATTTTTGAAATATGAGTCGAGTTAAGAGAAAATTGTAGACGACTTGATCTACTGCCAATCTTCCTGACTTCTAGAATTTCTTTTTTGTTCTAAATTAACACCTTCTTCAAACATTCGATTTAGTTTAGCTTTATTCCTGATAATATCATTTATTTGGGATTTTCCAACACCAAACTTTTCAGCCAGTTTTCGCGAACCCAAAGAGTACATTTTTTACTTTTCGCGATATAACATCAATTTTTTCCTTCAGTGACAAACTATTTCCTTTTGGGGACATGATTAAACACTTTTCGATTCCGAACACGATAACTTTATTCTTACCAATTAAACACATAACTAAAAATATAATGTGAAGATACTCTCCCAAGCCACTAATGCTATTTAAACCTGGTCATAAATATTATTGTCTGGCCGTGGCTGTTTTATAAGGGTGTCCATTATCTAAGGGCTTTTATATACGGAATTTCCTATAAAGCAGATTTTTTTAACATAGGTGGCCGATATAAAAGGGTGTCCGTTAACACAAGTTTTTCTGTATTAAAATAAAGGAAAATAGTTAAATTTTTAAAAAGTAATTCACACGACACGAAACACAAGTTGTGAATTGATCAAGATATTTTATCGATATCATCCACACTTTAAATATTATATTCAGCATCTTTGCTGCCTTTAGGGAGTGTAAATTAAACCCTTTTTAAAACAACAAAAAGAAAACGTTCCGAGATCGATTTAATTGACTGAAAAAATAAAATTTTTGGAAATTTTTTTATGTAAATTTGTACTGCACAAAGTGTAAGAAATATTAAATTTTTTTAATGGTTTAAAACTAAAAATTTATTTTTTTAATATTTCCAAATTTCCAATATTTGAAGTTTGGAAATTTTTAATATTTCCATTTCCAGAAAATTTTCCACAAAAATTTTTTATTTACATTTTAAATGCGTTCAAAATTTAAAAAAGACACTTATATTTAAGTTCCTTCCCCTTGTGATTTTTTGGTTTTTACAACCCACCCTCCTTTTGCCATTTTTATTAATGGACCCCTTAGAAAGAGGAAAAAACAAAAAAAATGATAAGACAACCTTTTTCGTATTTTTTTTTTTGGGCCCCGCTGATTTTATTGAAATGAATCTTGAAGTCAAATTTTGTCGGAAATTTTTAGTTTTAAATTGAGCATAACCCTTACTGGAAACCTTTCAAAATGGGAAAAATTTCCTGAAATTATTATTTTTTTTAAATCTGGTCACAGCCAAACTGAATAATTTTATGGTAGAACACCCTTTATTTTACAGAATAAACTTATTTCCAGGATTATTTTCTTATTCATTTTACTAAAAAACCACATTTAAAAATTTTATTTTTATATAAAAAAAAATCAACCAAATTATCTAGACGGATAAGTTGGTTCAACTAAAAGGTGCCAAATTTAAAATTAAAACTGTTTTTACCGGTATTAAATGTAAAAGAAATATAGATAAAAGAATATTTTTAATGGAGAAATTGGAGAAAATTTTAAAAAATCATTTAATCCAAGTAAAAAGTTATTTTATTCTTTGTAAAAGATGCATTATGATGAGGGTGCATAAGGACTGCTGCACTTATATTTTAAAGTGTTTTTATTTAGAAGTCAGATATTAATACTAGCGGCCGAGTGATAATCGCGTTGTTAAATTTAGCAATGGACTGGACCAAATGTCAGATTTGGACAGGTTGCCTACTAAAATCATTAAATAACACTGACAATGACGTTTTGTTAAACATTCTAAACCGTTGTTAACTTTTAACAACTGCTAAGTCCATTGCTAAATATAACAACGCGATCATCACTCGGCCGTAGGGATGTTGCAGATGAGGACGCAGATATTGTTTTTTCACAAGAAACTATATGGGTGCAGATGTAAATTAGCATTTATTGAATAATTTTATAACCTATCTAATAATTTAATGTGAAAGGTAAAAATTGAAGGATTAGTCTAGGAGGAATCGGCGCATGAGTACCGAAAACTATTTCACTTCAATTTTTTTATACGATCCTCTTTAAATTGCACTACTGATAAATGCATGTTGCCATGGCGCCACTTGGTGCCATATTGTTTAAACCAAAATTGTTTAAACAATTGCAAGGAATTAATATTTTTTAACCGGACTTTTTTTTTCATATTCTTTATTGAAATACAAGTAAAAAAGATCCTACGAATTTTTACGATAAAGTTAATATTTTTGGAGATATCAATTTTTAAAAATTTGGGTACTTTTGACCCATGAAAAATATATATTAAAAAAAAAATATATATTTTTTAAATTCTTTTACAATAGTTAATAATATCCCCAATTGAGATTAGAAGTTTTTTTATTGGTTATACAGGTTTTTTGATTGTTTATTACGCGCACTTAAAGTAAAATAAAGCTTTAATAACTTTTGTAAAATTGATTTCAGGAAAAAAACTTATAAAAACAAATTGTAGATAATTAAATTAATAATAACATTGCTCTCTTTAACAATTTTAATAAAGTCACTAGTTTTTAAGATAAATGATAATGATTCAGGACACGGCGTTAAGTATCGTAAGAGACGCATACTTGTCAGCGCGCTTAATAAACAATCAAAAACCTGTATAAACAATAAAAAAAATTAAAATTTTAATTAAGGATAATATTAACTATAGTATAAAGAATAAAAAAAAATATATTTTATGTTTTATTTGTTTTCTTAATATACACTGCGCTACTTATTTAACGCACAATCAAAAATTTGTCTCAACTTTGATCTTATGTATTTTCGTTATTTTTTGTTCATTTTTATTGATTTTTTTGTTAGTTTGTAGGCTTTTCTCTTAAGAATATCACAGCGCTAGGTGTTTTGGGTAAAAAAGGTTTTTGGTATTATACCGAGTGTTAATAAAATGTTTTTTTTTTTTTGAAAATTTGAAACACCCTGTAGCATATATAAGCTATTTCAAGTTACTCCAATTATAGCTAAATTAAGGCCCCTACTTTTATTTATATTTTGTTTTTTTATTTTTTTGTTTACCTCTTTTACTTCATAAGATATCCAATTTTTTGTTATACATGATTTTTATTAAATTATTTTACTTTTTCTTTTGCTAAGTACTCATTACTTATTAAACTGATCTAATCCCTCATTTTGCTTTTTTGTTTCCCTTGATATTTGAGTTACTGCGAACGAGTCAAGGTGTTTAAAAAAAAGTCATAATAAGACATGAAACAAATTTTAAAAAAAAACACAACCTCAATTGTACGAATTGATTTAATTAATGAAACAACAATAAATAACTAACTAAAAAAACAAATTTATTACAGAATCAGTATCTGGTGTTTCTACCCCTGCAGCGAATGACCTCTCGACATCTGTTATTCATGCTTAAAATTAAGGTTCTTATTACATTTTATTCTAAGTCATTCTATAATTCGACCAGACGTTCGGACAATTCTTGTAAATTTTGTGGTTGACGTCCTTCACTTCGTAACCGTCGACCATTATAATCCCAAAAATTTTCGATGGGATTTAGGTCGGGGCTACGGGCTGGCCATTCTATGTAATTTATTCCAACTTCTGCAAGATAATTTCTTACGATTCGAGCAGTATGGGGACGCGCATTGTCATGCATGAGTAAAAAATTAGGTCCAATATAGGGTGCATAAGGACAACATGTTCTTCAAGAATATCTGTAATATACCTGTCAGAATTAAGACTTCCATTTACAATTACCAACTCGGTTCGACCCGTCAAAGATATTCCACCCCACACCATGACGGATCCACCTCCATATAAAGTTGTGTGCAAAAAATTGCATTGACTGTATCGCTCACCTGGTCTGCGATAGACGCGAGTACGTCTGTCACAATTAAACAAGTTAAACCTCGACTCATCAGTTCAGAGAACACGTTCCCAATCTGCTTCCAACCAATTTACATGCTCATTAGCAAAATTTAATCTGGCTCTTCCATGATCTACTGTTAATGCGGGTTCTTGAGCAGCAATCCTGGGTCTTAAATTTGTTTCTCTTAATCGTCGACGCACAATTTGAACACATATGAGTGGACCACCTGCACCTTGAACTTCTGATCTTAAATTTCTTGCAGTTGTAAATCGTTGTCGCACAGCACTTACTCTTAAAAAACGATCTTGGTTAGGAGTTGTAACACGACGTCTATCTTGACCGGTCCGCCTGGAATGTTATCCTGTTTCTGCAAACCTTTTAATAACCCTCGCAATAGAGGTGTGCCACACTCCCAAACTACGAGCTATGCGGTTGTAACTCCACCCTTCACCATTTAATGTAAGCGCCTCAACACATTCATCACGTGTTAAATTTCTATTTTGCCGTTCCATTATTATTCACTAATTATTGCTGGACTGTCAACAAAAAACCGATAACACAAATTTCACTTTATTTTCCATAGCCTTCTAAAATGAAATCCAATTGTCACTTTATTTTCCAAAGCCTTCTAGCTGTTTAAGTTTTTGATAAATGGATTTTAAGTAATAAAAACACAGAGGCTTTAATTTAGTTATATTTGGAGTAACTTGAAGTATCTAATATATGCTACAGGGTGTTTTAAATTTTCCAAAAAAAATACCATTTTATTAACACTCGGTATAATACCAAAAAAACTTTTTTACCCAAAACACTTAACGTAGATTCTTAAGAGAAAAACCTACAAACTAACAAAAAAATCAATAAAAACGAATAAAAAATAACGAAAATACATAAGATCAAAGTTGAGACAAATTTTTGATTGTGCGTTAAATAAGTTGCGCAGTGTATTTTTCATGGGTCAAAAGTCAAAAGTACCCAAATTTGAGATTTTTCGAATTTTTAAAAATTCGTATCTCCAAAAATATTAACTTTATCGTAAAAAGTCATAAACCTTTTTTTATTTGTGTTTCAATAAAGAATATGAAAAAAATTTGTGCGGTTAAAAAATAATAATTCCTTGCAATTGTTTAAGCAATTTCGGTTTAAATAGGGCACCAGGTGGCACCATGGCAACATGCATTTATATCATTAGTAGGGCAATTTAAAGAGGATCGTATAAAAAAATTGAGGTGGAATAGTTTTCGGTACTCATGCGCCAATTCAACATTCAAATCAACATCCGCATCCGCAACATCCCTAATTAATACAACTGAGACGCATTTTCCTGAATTTGGATTTGTTGATAAGGTATATTTTATAAAGGTTAGTTAAAAAAAAGTTTTTTCCCCATTTTATTGTTACATATAGGTTTTAATGGAATTTTTTTTTTGTAATTTCTAATATCATATTCGAATTCAGTGGCCCAAAAAACCTATATTTTCTTTTTTTTTTATCTTGGGACAGTACACGAAGGCTGATGCCTAAGTACTAACGTACCGTGGGTGTCTTCAGTGTGGTGAGAGGGAGTTTGTTCACACGGGACTTAAATTTTTGGAGATTGGGAGGGGAAGGAAAAACTTCTGCGGGCAGCAGGTTCCATAGTCTTGTCACTCTAGGAATAAAGGAACAAAGAAAGCGGGAAGTTCGGGGCCTCTCTAACTGAACTGTAAAAGGATGCATAAAAGTTGCACTACGTGTTGCTCTGTTGGGAGCTGCCAGAGAAGGAATTATACTGGCCAATTCCTCTGAGCAGAAGCCGTGAAAATACCTATAGAAGAGCGACAGATCCCCTACAGCTCGACGATGGGCAAGAAGAGGAAGCCTTTCTGTGAGCGTTGGATCATTAATAAGACGAACGTCTCTTCTTTGAATGGAGTCCAGAATGCTAATTGTTGTAGGGGACGCCATTCCCCAGACATGAGAACAATATTCTAAAGAGGGTCTGATTTGGGATACATACATTATGTACCATTAAAAACGAGGAAAACTTTTTTAAGCGAAATGTACGTTCTAGGGATGTAGGGGGTAAAAAAGGGTGAATTTAGCCCTTTTTTAAAGGTAATTTCTAATATCATATTTAAATTCAGTGTCCCAAAAAAACCTATTTGTACAATATAATGGGGAAAAAAACTTTTTTTACAGAAATGTATGTTTTAGGGGTGCAGGGCTAAAAACAACGGTAAATTTAGCCCTTTCAAGCCCTCAAATATAATTTCTAATATTATATTCTGATTTAGTGGCCCAAAAAATCTATATGCACTAATAGAAATTGGAAAAAACTTTTTTTTAGCCGAATGAATGTTTTAGCGGTGCAGAGGGTAAAAATGGATGAATTTAACCCATTTTAAGCCCTCAAGTATAATTTCTAATATTATATTCGAATTCAGTGAACGTTTTTATGGAATAACTTTATACTTGGGGGGTAAAAGGTTAAAAAACCCTCTCGTAGGATTCACTATTTCTCTCCGACAGTTTGTAGTTGATCTGTTTCTTAAGAAAATATAAAAGGTTTCATCTTGATTTATGACCTTCCAAAATCATTTAACGGTAAATTACAGATTTACCCGGACTAATATGCATTTCTCCTTCGTCGCCTCGCTCCCCCACTACCGCTACTCTACTCTGCTTTGCTCGTCGTTTTTCGCGTTTCGCACGACTTTTAGAGAAATTTTCCGATTTCCCACCCCCTAAGCGAAAAATTCAAAATATGGAAAGAAACATTTTGCTCTCTACTTTCATATGCCGTTTTCAGAATCAAAATATATTGATCCGCCTTAAAACGGTGAGCCTCGCAAAAAGGCCCTTAAATTTTTGATGAGCCCTAAATCGAAAACTATAAATCCGACAGAAACCATTCTCTGCGTAGTTAAACTACATATTATTAGCTATCATTTTTCGAAAATTTACTGCTTAATCTTAAAACTGAACGAAGATATATTTTTTTTAAAAAAGGGCAATTTTTAGAGTTTTTTCGGATTGTCTCGGCGGGAAATGCTCAAAAAAGCTCTATAAAAACTATTTTGTAGGTTTTTTAATTCTCTAAAATAGTCCCATTAACACCATCGCGATATTTTTAATAGTTTTTGAGTTATACGCGGAAAACTAAAAAAAAATCCCTTTTCACAGTTTTCAATGTTTAAACAATTACTGTAAACAAATTCGCTGGGGATAAACCCGTGGTTTTCATCTATTTACCATGTTTTAAAAGGTGGCACAAGTTGTTTCCGGCTAAATTTAAGTGTAAAAATGAGCACATTTTTTGCTCTGTTGGTTGGCCTAATATTTACCTTACAATTTGTATATCTGCACACGTGCACTTTTTGTTTGTTAAAAATGCTTCATTTTTTCTTTCATGCAAAAATAATACGGCGGGCGCTATTTTTCTTTCAGCAACCAGGCTATTTTGGTGACTATTTTAGTGACCAGAATTAACCCAGAAAAGCATCGAGCGTTGGTTAAAATACAGGGTAATGCATATTCGCCCTTTACCATTGGGATCTCGACAACTATAGGAAATACAAAGATGGTTAAAATCGGACAAAGTTGCGCATTTATGGAAGCATTAATATGCCGTTTAGAAAGTTTTAAAATTTTAAAAATTTAAATGTCGGATGCCACATTGTGATTCGTTACCACATAATTTTATATTTAATTATTATTACGCTATTGAATAAAGAAATAATCAAACATATTACTTGCAGAACATTTCATATCTACGTACTTAAATTTAAGCAAATTGAAAATCACTCGGAAAACCATAATATGCATTTCCATCATAATGAATTTTCAATTCAAAATGCAGATACTACACACAAAAAATTAATATTAAGAATAGAATCTTTCCACAAAGTGTCGACTTTTTTGGCGGTCACTTACTATTCTATACACCACACCAATAATTACGAATTAAAACGAAAAAAAAACTTCCGCCGCACCACCAATAACAGCAAAACAAATTAAAAACGTACACGAATACGTATGCGAACACAACATTAACCCAACAACTAAAATAGTCGACTGAAATCAAAAGCCGAAACAAAATAATTCAATTTTCTTCCGACAACTGATTCATCGGCGGTCGGTGCAATATATCGAATATCAACTAGCGTTGATCAGTCAATGTTACATAATTTCGAATGATATTTCGAATATGAAGATCCGGAATACGAATATTTGAATATATTATAATCATCCGAATATGCCCATCTAAGTATTTTCGGGGATATACGAGAAAAACCAAAATTTTGGAAAATCGTTTTCATTTTTTTCGGGCTCTATTTCAAAATAGATGACATTGCCACTTTTTTCGCGCTATTTAAATATTTTGATAGTTTCATCACTCGGCCTCCATAATCAATTTTATTTTTTTCTTATGGGCGCCATATTGGATTTTTGGTGGATGGTTTTTGTTCATTGTAAAAATTAAATTGAAGTACTTGTCCAAATGAATGAATTTTTCAAATAAAGAGAACAAAAATATGTTTAAACTGTATTACAAATTTGACAGAAACTGTACCAAAATACCTAGCACGGACGTATCTGGAAATATTAAAATGATTTTTTTTTTATTTTAAAATTCTTAATTGCCAACATATTTAAAGAAAAAATTAAGCTACTATTTTCGGCGATCGTTTATTTATTTTATAAGTATAATTAACGTATACAAAATCATGCATTTGAAGCTTTCATTAATTCATGTATTGTATTCAAAAAACAATCTTTAAATCATCTGTCAAGTTACGTAGTTGCTTAAAACTAAAATACCCACATCTCGAAAAAAAAAATCCAGGAATTATTTATAATTTAATAGCAAAAACCAACGAACTCAAGGGCTAGAATTAAAGTAAACAAACTTTGTTTGGCATTAAAATGATCACTGCGGGGGAGACGGGATAGTTCTTGTAAACAATGGTTGTATACAGACTGAACTGGCAACATTGGATCACTCAGCGGTGTTTTGTCCAGGGCTGGGATTCTGTAAAAATATAAGGAAAGAGAATGTCAAAATAGGGATTACATGTCCTTGTTGCCCTTAAAGGTAACTCATAAGTATGTCACTGTCTTGAAAGAGACAAAGAAAAGGAATGTCAAAAAAGTTGCTTACAGAATCGGGCCTCAGAATCAAGATGACCTAACCTCACTAACCTGTTTTGTTTACACGCCGCGTATTTGATTGCGTATTTTACTGACTTTCACTGTTTTTTTTTGTAAATTTTACGGCCAAAAAGTGTTTGATTTATTTCATCATGACTAAAAAGTGTAGTGTATGTGGAGTTTTCTTTCGTAAAGACATAAAAAGGTCATTTTTTCAGTAAGTATACACATTTTATAATAAAAGTAATACATAACCATCATAAAAGTCTTTAGAAATATAAATATTATTAGAAGCACTAAGAGGCCTTTTTAACTTTGTGAACACACTTCAATAGCATAATATTTACAAATTGAACTCACTTGTAACAAATACAATAAAAACAACTTAAATCTTTGTTTAAACAAGTTTAAAGCAAAACAAAAGGGAAGCCAATTGGGTTTAAATAATATTGCTAGGATACTAATCAGAATTATATACGAACTATTTAAAATATGAAATCTAAAAGAAAACAATCTTTATGCCCAAAGTTTTAATAGAAATTCAAATGTGAAAACAGGATACATATCTATAATGCATAAAAGAAATAGTGCTTATGCCAACCAAAAATTAATGCTGGCAAAATTTTTCTCTGTGCTTCGATATTGTTTTAAATTGCTATAAGTTGGCATGATACGAGTTTTATTTTGTCTCAGTTCAGTATATTCTTTATGAAGTGCAGCAATACAATAAGATAAATACAAAGGTGTAGTAAGTAAAATTAGTAAGTTCTGTAATGCTAAGGTATTTATGTATATATTTTTTAGATGGCCACTCCACATCATAGAACGAGAGGTTTGGTTACAACATTTGGGTATTACAATAAATATTTTGCCAGAAAACATGTACATCTGCTCAGACCATTTTGAAGCAAAGGATTTATGTGAAAAGAGATGGGGTGAAGAGGGCTACCGAACATACCTTACCCAAAATGCAAAACCTAAACGGTATGTGAAAAAATACTATGCTATTGTATATATGTTAGTTATTTACCCTTAAATATTAGTTAAGCTTAATTTAGCATTAAGGGCCTAGCCCTGTTATAAAAATTTTCATGGAATGCGTATACAGTGTGCCTTATACGGAATTGTGCTTTAAAGTACGTAAAGAGTTAAAAATAATCTTTCCTTCTGAGTATACAGCCTGAACTATCCAACATTAATATAATATTAAAAACTGATTTGTTGGTAATTTATAATTAACCATAATGACATTTAAATATTTCAGTTTTTATTTTATTTTACTTTTAATATTTTCAGTTACCTTGTACCAGAAACCTTACAAAAATCATATGAAGTTGATGCAGCATCTACAGCAAGCAGGTAGGTAATTTTGTTTAAATAAACTTGTTATATATTCCATTATAAACAGACTAATTAACTAAACTAAGATTAGAAGCATGTGCAGAAATAAGCTATAAAACATTTTCCTACACTTGAAAAAAGACAAATAAATTGCCAATAGTGTTTTGTTTATGCAGGAATTTTTTCTTGACGTTTAGCATGAGTGGTCTGCAAGTAGCATCGGAGATGGAAGAGCCTTAGAAGAAGCTTGCCACCTGTGCTAGCGAAAAGTCAGGAAGGAATTTCAACTACGGCCTTTAAGTCTGAATAAAAATTTTAGTTTAAACACTGGCCGCGAAAGCTTAAGTCAATTTATCAAACTTTCTAGGTTCAGTGCTTGTAAAAAAAAACAAAATTAATTACCTTTTATATTATTTAGAATTATCTAATAAGGACTGAGTAAGTCCATAGTTACAGCCCTGCTTATATTAAAAAAAGGTGACATAGCCATACAACATAAATTTTATGTAATATCTTATTTAAAGCACATTTTTTATATATTTCAATAGCCAGCAAAATCATATTTAATTTTAGTAACAAAAGGATTAATTCTATTTATATGTGAAATTTGCAATTTAAATTAGAAAATGAAAACCGGTAACCATAAATACCTGAAATGCTAATTGTATGTTTATTAGAACTTTATGCTTATATAATTAATCATTAAAATATTTTCTACTTAATCACCCTGTATACTATTATTTATTTTGTTTTATCATGTTTTTTAGAATTTTTATAAAAAAGTTTGATACAAAGCTGCTAGAGGTAAAACATGTTTTTATTTTATATTACTGTTGTCCATACAGGGGGTCTTTTTCAGTATAACCAACGATTTTTTCTAATTTATAATAAAAGATAAGGAGGGTGCTTTTTCCCTTAGGTATATTTAATACCTTTACTTATTTTTTTTTTAGGTTAAAGTACAATAATTAAATTTTTACAGTCTGTATCTTAAATTTAGTTTTTGGTATAAAACACACATAAATAATAGCACAAAAGCAATTTTTTTTTTATCTGGGTTGGTTTGGCCTTACATACAATGTGTTTTGGCCACAAAAGCAATCTTTGTATTATTTTTTCGCAACCTGTTTTGTGTGAATATTACTTTTATTATTATTATTTTAATTTTTAGTAGTACTATGGAACAAATTGTACTATTAATGGAAACTGATAAGTCAGAAAAATCTTCCCCTGATTCATCAGCTACAATAACAGCGCCTGAAATTCTAACTCCAGAAAACCCACCATTGGTCCATAATTACTCCTCTGATTCCTCTCGTACAATAACAGCACCGGAAGTTCAAACTCCTAAAAAGTCGGGTAAAATACTTCTTTTTTTATATGTTTTTCTTTGACATCAGAGGTTAAAGTTCGAAATAAAATGTAGTAATCTCAAAGTATTGTTGTATCCATGTATGTATGGTTAAATATATTAAGAAATGTATGGTTAAATATATTAAGAAATTATCATTATTACTTAAAAACATTACTTAGGTTATAAAAAGTAAAAGAAAACAATATTTCCATTTAAATGATGACACCCTCTTTTTGCTGCAGATCTTAAATGTTGTAAGAACGAAAATTTTTATTTGTTTAAAACTTTAAAATAACCAATTAGGTTTAAACTTTTATATATTGTGGCTTTAAATAATGAGAAAAAAGGGTAAAATTTGTAATCTTTTATTACAGCCACAGAAATCACACATGATTTACCCTTTGTTATAAGATGTTTACATTGAGGAATGTAATGTATAAGTAATATATATAAATATATGTTTAGGTTTGCCGAAGCGTCAACTTCTAAGTTATCACCTGTATCTACGGGTAGTGAAATAGAAGAAATTCCATTCGATACTCCGTCGCCAATAAGGAAAAGGTATGTTATTATCAAATATTTTCTCAGCTTCCTTGTTTGTAATTTAACAGGTTTATATACAAGTTGAAAGGCTTTGATTACATTTTTTAATCCTTATGATAGCTCACGAATGCTACTATGAAGCCTAAATACTAGGTACCATGTTTCTAGATGTTTAAGCCATTTAACCTTAGTTCTGCCACATTGTTTAAGTTCCGAAATACACAGACCTTATACAAATAACGTCTACCTCTGAACTTCCCGTCATTAAATGGTCGTGCCCAGCGTCCTCCTTTGATGGTTTAGGTTTTAGCTTTTTCTTCTGAGCCTTATAAAGCTCCCTAGCAGAACCGGTCTAGGTTGTATTCTGTTAGACTCAATCTTTCTGCTTTTTAACCTACAATGTCATATGGGAGCTTTTAGGCCTGGCTTTCAGGCTACAGTCAGATTTTTGTACAGTCCAATTTTCTAGTGCAGTTTTATAATAATTAAACAGCTTAAAGCTGATTCCCTAAATGGCTGACTGTCTGAGTCCATTGTGCAGCATGTACTACTGCAATTGTTGCTTGAAATACTGTAGCATTCTATTGGACATTACTGCTATGACAAATAAACATAAACAAAATACTAATTAAAATTGTGTGTTTGCTAGTTTTTCTTTGTGATTGTTTAATATAGTAGTAATGTCTAATTGTTATAAATCATTTAATGTTTCCATTAGAATTATATTAACAATACAAATTGCTAAAAAATAAAATAAAACTAAATTTTTAAACAATACACTTAAATAAAACCAATCAACCAAAAGGTTCATTAATTATCTTTATTAAGAAACCCCAATTTTTAGATTTAAACTTGCTGAAAGTAAAGAAAATACAAAAGAGAAGTCAGATTCGTCAGAAACCCTTAGCTGTAGCTCATCTAGAACTTTAAGTGTTCTATCTTCAACTTCAGTATGTGAATCTGACACAAAAATGCCAAAGCAATCTTCCAGTGTCCAGGGTGAAATGTAAGTAAACATTTTACATTAATTCTTAAATAAAAATTTTATTTTAAAGAATGGTTTTATTTTCTAGGAAGTTTTTATTGCCATAATTACAAATATTTCTTTCTTTTTTAGAAGCAAAGTTGTGGAAAACCTGTGATTTTAACCAAAGCCAAAAGAAGGTAAGCCATTATATTACAGAAAAAAAATAATACGAAAAAAATAATGGGAACTTAATTTCTTTTGATTTTAATGAAATGACAATATGTTCTGAATTCTAATACACAAATACAAAACAAACACAGCAGCAAATTATAATAAAAAGCCAGTTTAGGTTTCCCATAAACAGGGAGCTTTTGTGTTAAAAGATTCACAGTAGAAATGATAAAATATTGTAGTTTAATCAAAAACTAAAGACATTTTTATTCTTTTATAACTTAGAAAAAAAAGTTGTGGGATAGTAAACACCTTTATTGTAAAAAATTATCGAACAAAGAACTGCTGAGCTTTCAGAGATGGTTTCTCCTATCCCTTAGGACGATCTAAAAATACATATTTATTGTTTTAAAGGAAATATGAAAAACTTTTTAAAGTTTTTATCACACATTTACAAAAACATACCTGTGTGTGTATTTAACTGCCTTTTTAAATTGTCCTGAGAAAGTAGATAACCTATTTCAAAAGCTTAGTTTTCAAATATTTTTGACTACATCTCCACTAGAATTCAGATATTAATACTTATTTTTAACTAGTGTTCACACTCTCTTTCTTTCATATTGTTAAAATTTTATAAAAATAATAAACAATGTTAGTGTAAAAAATATATATTGTTAATATAATATTCTTAATTTATATTAATTTTTTTAATAAATATTTGAATTTTAGGTTAAAATTTTCAAGATATCCTGGGGAATTAAAACTTGAAGATTTTTCATCACCAAAGAAAGCAAAAAGAAGTTTGCAGATGGCTAAAACTGCGATTGCTACTCTAAGAAAGAAAGTGGCTAACATTAAACGTTCCCGAGACCGTTATAAATCTAGAATTCATTCATTGCAATCATTATTATCATATTTGAAGGACAACAACTTTATTTCTCTTGGAGCAGTGCAGAATACTCAGGTATTTTTTTTTAAACAAAATATTTGTAAATTTTGGCTTCAAGTTAAACAATGGATTTCTTAACATAATTTTTCCACCACTTTTTGACCTAAAGTCAATTTTTTGTGTTTTAGGAAGCAGTTGGTGACAGATCCAAAGTGTTATTATCCAAGTTACTGCAAGGTTCAAGGAAACAAAAATATTGCCCTGAGTTAAGAAGCTTTGCAATGACTCTACATTTTTATTCACCCAAAGCATATAGATATGTAAGGGATAAATTTAATAAAACACTGCCTCACCCTATTACAATTAGCAAATGGTATAGTAAGTTGGATGGAAAACCGGGATTTACGAAAGAGTCATTAGAAGCATTAAAAATTAAAGTTGAGGAGGCTAAAATAAAAAAGTAAATATTGTTTGTAGCTTAGTTTTTGATGAGGTTGCCATACGAAAGCAAGTTGAATGGGATGGAAAACAATATTATGGATTTATCGATATTGGAACGAAAATAGATTCTGACAGTTTACCAGAAGCTACTGAAGCTCTGGTATTAATGCTTGTAGGAGTAAATACCAATTGGAAAATTCCAATTGGGTATTTCTTCATACATGGGCTGACAGGCAATGAAAAGCCAACATTATTAATAAAGCTTTGGAATTTCTTAACGAGCGAAATTACTGTTTGTTCCGTTACATGTGATGGTGCACCAGCTAATTTTCATATGGCAACTAGTTTAGGAGCTGACTACTCTGATCCCCAAAATCTAAAAACATATTTTTGCATCCTGTTAACAAACAAAAAATATATTTTATAATGGATCCTTCCACATGCTGAAACTTGTTAGAAACTGTTTTGGAAGTTGGTATCCTGGAAGATGCTGGTGGAAACCAAATTTGTTGGCAGTATTTGAAAAACCTCTTGGAAATTCAAACAACTGAGGTTTAACTGCGGCAAATAAACTTAAAAAAGGCATATAGAGTACTGGCGTGAAAAAATGAAGGTAAAGCTAGCCAGCCAGACACTCAGCAAAAGTGTTTCAGATGCTCTAGGATTTTTTAGGGAAGACATTACTGAAGAATTTATTAAATCTAAGTTTAAAGGTTCAGAAGCAACACAAAACTTTCTACTTATTTTTAATGACTGTTTTGATGTAATGAATTCCTCAAGTCGATATGCTACCTATAAATTCAAACGAGCTTTTTCAATGGAAACAGAATCCTTTATTTTTAAGAGATTTTTTGAAATAAGAGAATATATTTTAGGTTTACAATATAGTGGCAAATCAATTTTACAGAGTGGTAGAAAATGTGGTTTCTTGGGTATGCTTATTAATATTGAAAGTATTTTAAATATCTATAAAGATTATGTTAAAGCTGCTAAATTGCAATATTTATCAGTTTATAAATTATCCCAAGACCATTTAGAGATTTTTTTTTCAGCTATTAGAAGTAGGGGCGGGCATAATAATAACCCGTCGGCCAAGCAATTTCAGAGCGCCTATAAAAATTACTAATTCATATTGAAGTAAAGGGTGCAGATACTGGAAATGCTACAGCCATTGATTCGACATCCATACTTCACTGTAGTAGTGCTACCAGAAGAATTACTGAAAATGAAAATGGGATGATTTATTGTTCTCAGAAGAACATTTAAAATTAGAAAACATATTGAAGAAATAGATTTTATTAATTCTTCTGGTGGGCATTTAACTACTAGTAGTAAAGACATTGTAAAATATATAGCCGATTTGTAGGTCAGCTCTTTAATGAAGTGTGTTGCATGTGAACAATGTTTAAATGTCTTAAAAATGACGAATCTTTGTCATTACTTCAAAAAGAAAAACCTTTGAGCATGCAAAGATGTTTAATGCATCAAAGCTACTGTAAACCTATGTATGCTAAGCAGAAAGAAGTTTTCGAGTTGTCCTACATGAAGTAGATATTTTTAACAGTAAAATAGAAAATATAATTGAAATTTTACTAAAAGCCACATTTAAAAATTTGCCTTCTAATATTTTGGATAATTTTGGTAAACATATTTTTGATTTTCAACCACTTTCTACCCATTTTACTGACCTAATAAAACTCTCCTTTAAAAAAATATTTTAATATAAGAATTTACCATGAGACAAGGAAAAGATTAGATCAGAATATTGGAAACAGGGTTAGAAGCATTCTTACCAAAACAATTACATTTAAAAACCAATAGTAATCATTTTCATTTAAAATAATTTGTGCACCCTTTTTAAAAATAAAAATTATAAAACTTATTAATATCAATAATAGACATCTTTTTGGTCTTTGTTTTAATTAATAAACTTTTATGATAATTTAATAAAGTATTTGTTTAAATTAATACATTTTCGTGATACAATAATAAAAATATTTTCTACCTATATTCATTTTTACGCTGGTTACTATAAAAAATCTATAGGTAAAATTTTGTTGATATAATAATCATTGGCTGTTACTTTAACCAAAATGTACAAACAGATTTAATATTTGTGATGTTTTGCTACACGGTTCATACTTTTTAAAAGCAAGGCAGAAAAAGCTACCAAAAAAATTTTGGTATAAAAGTAGGTTTACCATCCCCAAATAGTATTCATCTGTGAAAAGCCTGTATAACTTTTTAAGTATCAAAAAAGTATAGAGGCTCTAAAAAATTGCTTACGAATTTTAAATTGTTACAGAGAAATGTATGAATTAATTTTAAAAATTATACCTAATTTAATTTAATCTTTATTTATCATAATTATTATTTATTTATTTCATCATAATTTCGACACTTTTACCAATATAAAACAGAAAGAAATTTTAATAATATTTTAAAGAACAAAAATTCTCTTATTTGTTAAAAAAATCAATTTTTGCAAGGTACCATTTAGAATCAGGTTATTAGTTCTTAGATGTTAAACATGCTGCACATGCATATTGTACTATATGCATGTGCAGATTATTTGTATTCTCACTATAAATATGTATGTAAATATATAATGTTATATTTAATGTATATAAATAGTCCGAGGCAGAAGCCCACTAAAAAGTCAAGGATTTTCGTTTTTATAAACACTTTTAGCTCTACAATTTAAAATACTGTTAGAAACCAAATAATTAGCATAGGGCAGGTAAAGTAATTATACATTTGTAAAGAAAATTAAGGTAAACCTATTTCCAGGACACTGAATCCAATCAACAGGATCTAAATCTTTTCCGTAACCTTTTCGACAATGTGGGAATTAACTGTTTTATTTTGAATTTGTCTTTCATGTCTTTTCATTTAAGTCCTGTCCCTGCGGACTTTTGTACCGATTCTCTAAATTTTAAATTTCTTTTAAATCGTGCCAACGTCTAGAGTATTGGTAAACAAAATATCAAGATAAGATAATTTATTGAAAGAGCAACGATTTTACACTACAGTATTTGGATATAACTTTTTAAATTTAGGCAGTACTCCTTAAATAAGCTACTCCATATTTTTAGTAAAACTGCAATTAAGAAACTTATCTTTATTAAAGCGGAGATTAACCGCAATTTTAAAACTAAGCTTAGCACTATTTTAATCCTTAATGAAGACTGAGGGGCAGAACGTCGGTTACGGTGTTGTTGTTTGCAACAATTAAGGAAAGAACCCCGGCTCTACTCATATATACAATGTGTCTACTTAGGTTGGCAAATATGAGAAACTTTTTTATTATTATAGGAAAAAGTTACTTTTCATAAAAATTCTGATATTCTGAAATCTAAAATGCAATAAACAGATATCAAATTTTATCAATTTTATATGTCAAAAATATTAATTTTGCTCAAGAGTAAAGTATATGTATATTTCACAATATTGAAAATTGTTATTATAAAAAGTTGTTGGGAAATAAAAATTGTTTTAATATGCAATTACAGCCTTCTAAATATTTTTTTTACAAATTTTGCTCACATTTCTATATATCTATATAATACAACTGATGTTTTAAATGCCACTTTAAACATTTCTTGGCAGAGCATCCTAGATTACATGTACAATAATTACAGTTAAATTTCCGTTGTTCGTGAAGAGATGTTTCAGAAAATTATAAAAATACTACAAAATTAATGCATAACAATCTTTAATATTGTGAAAGAAAGGCACTACTACAAATCAAATTTATATTTTATGACTTACCTTGTAAAGATTGAAAAATTTAATATTTGATGATTTTATTTTAGATTTGAGAACATGAAACTTTTATTAAGAATAACTTTTTTTCATTAAATTAATAATAAAAAGTTTCCCATATGTTGCCAAAAGTACCTGTAGTTTAAGTTATTAAGTTTGAAAATGTAATATACAGTGATAAAAAACAAAAGTATTTGTTTCATTTCTCTATGTTCATATTTACAATCACAGATCACTCAATCCCTTATCTGAAATATAAGAGTTATCAAGGTATATGATAAAGTTTTGAATAAAATATTTAACTACTGTCATACTAAAAATACAGTAAAACCTCTCTAATTCAATTATGTAAAGAAATATTCTACTAGTAGAGGTTTCCATTCATTCATTCAAAACATTAGATTCAACTAATTTTAATTTGGGAGAGCTGAAATAAATAAAAATTTTAGTTACAGATAAAGCAATAAACATATATATTCTCAAGTTAAAAGTTACAGAAAAATGTACAAACTATTGAGGTAATTAGTTTCAAATTATCAAGTAATATAGGTTGTGAAAATCAAACTTTGGTATGTTTAAGTAAGATGCAAAGGTCAAATTTATTTATTCGAGTCATGAAGGAAATGGCTTGCAGGGACTCGTTTACTTATACAGGGTTTAGATTTCAAGCAATAAAGGTTTTAAGGCTTAAAGAGAAGGAACGATACATTTTTTTTTGAGTTGTGTACATTTTTGAATTATCAAGGTGAAAAAAAGGCAGTGAATAGTAACCTTATTTATTATATTGTTAAAAAGAAAAGTATTCCAATAGACATTATCATTATAACTTTATGCCTATGTACTGTTGTACATAAAAACATCCCAGTTTTTTAAGCTTAATAAAGGACTGTTTGTTATTCAGAAGTAGTATACAATATTTTATACTTTTTGTAAGTACAGCGCTGTGTGGTAAAATTATTTCACTCACTTAAGAGCTGGTGTAATTAAATGAGGAAGTTGACACAAGAGTCTAATAATAAACACCTAGTTTTAAATAATGCGCTGGACAATAAACGCTTTACTAAAAATAAATAAAATAGTGTACACTATTTCCGAATAACAAACACCTTTTAAGATTAGTTACTTTTGAAACTGGTGATGTATAAATAAATACATAAGAACAAAATCCGCTTTTAAACATCCCTTATTGGAAATATTAACTTTTTTCAGTGTTTATGGCATTGCGCCATCACAAACATTTTTATAAGTGGATTTTAACCTCGAAAAATTGTTTTTTGTTTATTATCGAAGTGCGTATAGTGTCATTTACTTTAGATGCTGTTGATCAAATCAGTTTACAAAACGCATTGTTAAATAATTCAATCTAATAGAAAGAGATAAAATGACCTCGAAGTGCTTTACAATATCTGAGTTCATATAATTTTATTAAACGAATACTCCGACCTGCCCAATCAACCTTGAATCACCCGATATTTATAGAGTCAGATCTCCAATGTTGCCAATCAGCTCGGGATTGCGTGGAACTGTCATATCAATAAATGTTTATTTTTAAATCGATGTTGCCTATATTAACACAAAAACTAACATTTTTGACTACTTTTATTACATTTTTAAGTCAATTTCCTGATTTTGATTTTTGAAATCTGGCAATTTGTTTACGTTTATCCAAAACAAAAACAAAGAGATCACTATACCAAACACCCGGCCTACAAACTGGCGTTGCGTTAATTCTAGTCCTTGAGTTCGTTGGCAAAAACTATATCCGAAAAAATCTTGAAATTAACTCAAGCCTTAATTTGCGATTAATTATCTTAACCCTCAACGCGCTCGTTGGGCTAGCGCGTTAAATGACCTTGATCATTAATCACCCTTATTAACACCCGTGTTGTTAATCAACTAATTATTCTTTAATTTACATTACCTTGTAGTTCACATCATATTTTGACTATCCCCCTTTTCCCGTACACTACAAAATACGAAACCGTACATGCGACAATTATTCACCAGCAATTCACCTATTATAAATCAAAGTAATCAAAGTCAAAACGATTTTTTTGTTTCTAATTTTGTGTGTATTTAGGGTTGCCTACCTGTTCTTCCAATCCTTAATTTCCGATGTTGCCAAGATAATGATGATTCGTTTTTACATGGTAGGACTAAATAATTCGGTCTAATGATAATTGATACTTAAAGGTAAAAGTAAAAGAAAACTAAATGTGTAGCATTTAGTGCTACTTTAGCCGTTATTATATAAAATAACCGTAATTTTGTCCAAATAAAATACATTTCTACTTAACTTGCTTCTTAACCTATCAATAAATCATAAAATACAGCAAAATGGGTAAGAAAACCCGCATAATGTTAGTAAAGTACAGATTGATCCATCTCTGCCCGACCAATCAACACGCGGAGCGAGAAAGGTTGTACTTTCTTTCTTTCCCGCACGCTTGTTCGCACGGCCAAGCGGCAAGGCTGCTTCTAGTAGGGATTTGCTCAAAGGTCGGGACTGGTGGTTTGCCGTCAAATTTTACGTTAAAAACAAATACAAATTACCACAATAAATTTATCCGATATGCGATACTTTTACGTTATACTTTTTACTAGAAAATTACATTTCTTATGATTTATGATTATTTAGAACATTCAACGAAAATCGGGATAAAAAAGGGGGGATTTTAATGTCACTGGAGGGAAAATTTTATTTTAAAAGGTTGGCAACACTGAGTGGGCTAACAGATAAACAGTAAGATAAACTAACCTTTAAGTTTGGACTTTGGGACCCTCTGGATAGCAAAAAGAAGTGCATTTGTAAGCGTTTATTCGTAAATGAAACTTGATTGTGGCTGTGTGCACGAAACAGGCCGGATTTAGAGGAGGCCAGGTGGGGCTTCTGCCCCGAGGCCTCTACAAGAGAGAGGCCACCACAATAGTCTCAAAATATTCGTTTTTTAAATTCGGATTTCGCAGGAAAAAACAACTACTCGTTCTCGAGGACCTTGTTTTCAATAGTAAATAGGGAAGGGCTCCCACACAAAATCTGCCCAAGGGCCTTCACAGTCCTAAATCCGGCTCTGGCACGAAAGAATATAGGAAATGAAGAAACTTTGTATTTCGTGCAAAATTCTTTGCAATTTTGTATGAAATACAGATTCTTTATTTTCCTTATCCGTGAGGCTTTCACTTTCGATTTTTGCGTCTAACCGAACCTCAAAACTGCACAAACTTTCCTTAAACTTCTCCTTCTTAAAATTAGTTACACCAAAAGTGGAAGATTTTATGGTAAAACATTTATCATTTTTAAAATAAATTTATTTTTACGTGTAAAAATAGAGTTTACATTAGTGGCATTTATTTTATGTTTGTGTTAAAAAAAAATGGATGTTGTCAATTACCTATTTAATATACATATACTTCACCAACAAACCTAAATTCACGTAATTGCGATTTTGCCTCACTTGTAATAATTTCTGACTTCCTAATAAAAACACTAAGTGCAGGAGTCATAATGCACATTTTACGAAAGATTTAAATATTACTTTTACTTGATGAAATGCTTTTTACTTTTCTAGCAAAGAGTTTTTTTTTAATATATTTTTTACAATTAATACTGGTAATATTAATTTATATTTGGTGTCCTTCAGTTGTACCAACTTATCGGTCTGAAAATCCCTAAATAATTTTGTTGATTTTTTCAAATATTAAAATAACATTTTTAAATGGGTTTTTTAGTAAAACTAATGAGTAAATAATCGTGTAAATAAGTTTATCGTGTAAAATAAAAGGTGTTCTACCATAAAATCATAGTTCGCATGGGTCTAAGTTCAGGAAGAAGGAATTTTAGGAAATTTTGTGCATTTTTAGGTTAGGTCCGAGTACAATGCTATAACCTAAAACTAAAAGTTTCCGGCAAAATTTAACTTCAGATTCATGATCAGCGCCCCAAAAAACTCATTTCCATTCTCGAAAGTAAAAAATTACTCTTTGTTTTATTAATCAGTGACAATACAAAGACAAGCAGGAAGACTTTTATTCTTAAAAATATGCTGAACTTTACTTAAGACACCGTGTACAGTTTTAAAATTTCCACAACAATCCGGCAACGTTTGAATTGAGTGTGGAAAACGAACGTCACTTCAACAAACGTCAAAAGAAAAGACAACATTGCCTTGCTTTCAGATCATCTGGTAGCGCGATGGCGATAGTTTGGAGTGTTGTTCGTAAAAAATAACAAAAATGTGCCGATTTTTGTGCTTTAAAAAAACAAAAACTTGTGTTTTATTTAATTTAATTACCGTCATGTGTAGTATGTCTTTTGTTTTGTCTTAAGTGTGCGTAAATCAGTAGATTTGTGTTGATTTTGTTGTGACCGTTTAAATCCTGTTACCTGAAGTAGAATTTTAATTTCGGTTAACATGACCGGAATTACCTGTGTTTTGTTTGTTGTAATTTTCTCTGCTTTTGTCAAGGTATGCTATGGGAAATGGGTTAGGCTTACAATCATTTATTTAATTATTATGGATAATGTTTATTTTCGGGTTTTTGTTTTGTGTTTAGATTTGTGTTATTTTGTAAGATATTTGCTTTACCTTTCACATTGTATGTTGTTTGTTAGAGGCCTTGAGTTTCTATCTTATTCATACAAAGAACCATATTGATATTTTAAAGAAATCCCCAAATGTCGTAAAACTACCTACTATGGATATTTAATTAAAACTACAATATATGTCTACTTATGTTACATCTGAACTAAATGCAAGTTACTTTCTCTATTTTAATTTTAAATTGCCTATTGAAAAATAATTTACAAGTTTTTTATAATGAGGCTACAGCTTGTTACATTAAAATTTTAAAAGTAGTGTTTAACAGATGTTATTTATATAATTTTACTCATTGTAGGTTACGTTTTGGTAATAGTTTACTTACCACATACAGTTCACTGTTAATGTATTAAAGCCAGGTTTTTTTCGTGAAAACCCAGTTTTTTTTTAAGTTAGGAGGCCCCACTTAAACTTAACCTTAAAACTGAAAAATCCCTTCTAAAACTGGTTACACTTCAAAATAGGTACCTACTTAGTTGTATGTTAAAATATTTATTTTACAGAAAACAATAATTTTAATGGTTTTTTTTAACCATCGGGAACACGGCCGATTTTATTAAAATTTAGTGTAAAGGGGTTTTTTGGGCGCTGATTACGAATCTTAGGTTGAATTTTGTCGAAAACTTCTAGTTTTTAAGTTATAACACTCTACTCAGACCTAATCTCAAAAATGCACAAATTTTCCAAAAATTCTTCTTTTTTAAATCTGGTCACAGCCAAACTGAATGATTCTATGGTAGAACACCTTTAATTTTACAGGATAAACCTACCTCCACGATTATTTACTTATTAGTTTTACTTAAAAACACGTTCAAAAATTTTATTTAATATTTTAAAAAATCAGCGTTATTATCCAGGGCACAGATAAGTTTATAGGTACTCGGGTTGATACAACTTGAGGGCGTCAAATTTAAAGTTTAAATTGTTTTTACTAGCATTAAATGTAAAAAATAAAATATACATAACACGGAAATTGAAAAATTCTATAAAAAAAGCATTTAATCCAAGTAAAAGCACTTACTTACTTTCAAAGAGCTTTTTCCTACGAGCGTGTGGAAAAGTCCACTTTTCCGCACGCCGTGCGGAAAAGTAAAACTACTCTAAAATCTTACAGGTAAGCAAGATTTATATGTATTTTAGTAATTGTAGGCTATTTCATGCAATATACGAAGCCATTGCAAGTTTTAGTTTATTCTCTTTTTTGTTTGTTACTTCGTAATTTTCAATATTTCAACTAAAACACATAAAAAACATTTTTTTAATTACCCTGTATAATAATAATAAATGATTATGACAAGTCAAGCAACAATATGTAATCTTGGTGATTTTAACACATGTCAGATTTTTTCTTCGTTTCCATATTATGAACAAGCAATTGCACAAAATAATGAATTTCAATACAAACAAGCATTTTTAACTCGATTTTTAATGAAAAAGCGTCATAGTATCTTTTTTTAATTAAATAAAAATCCGACAAAAATAATTATTTAAAATGAGTAGTTCCGATGAGGAGCTACCAGATTCTATCCTGGATGCAGCAAATACCGTAAGTTTGAATTTATCACCAGCAAAATCTCGTGAAAAATATGAGAATCAATATAGTCATTTCGAAAACTGGTGCTCCAGCAAGGGAACAAAAAGTATTAAAGAAGAAGTGTTCTTGGCCTATTTTGCGGATTTGCAAAAAACATATAAACCTAATACTTTATGGAGTAAGTACTCTATGTTAAAATGTGTCCTCAAAGTGAAAAGGAACCTTGATTTAAGTTCATATTTCAAGCTAACATCACTACTTAAACACCAAAACGTGGGATACCCAAGGAAGTTTAAAGGTGTATGGAAGCCCAATACTGTAGAACAAAATTGTCCAGGCGTGCAGGGCAGCGGGAATAGGGGGGTTGGCCCCGCGAAATTTGCGCAATGAATAGTAGGTCAGGGCCGGATTTCCATAATTCTTTGTTACTATCTATAAAATTGACATCATCAAATGTCAAATTCCAACATTCACTGTTTTTTTTATGTTTTGCACAAAATTGTTGGTTATTAAAGGATACTACTATAGAATATTTAAAATTATTGTGTAATATTAGATTTTATATCATCTGATATAATATGGAAAGAATAGATGGCGCCACCTGCCTTCTATTTAAATGGTCGATATTTTTGGAAGTTTTGTATTTTTACTAAAAATCTTTGTAAATAAATAAAAACACGATTTTTTAAAATAAATTTCAAACATTGTATGATAGTATTATGTACTTATCACCAATTTTGTGATAAAAGAAGGGCAAGATAGTGTAAATGAGTTTAATCTAATCCTAAGATTCTGGTTGTACATTAAAAAGTGAAAATTTTTATAACTGCTTTTTAGGCATATACTTTTCACTAATAACAAACATTCATGAGACAGAATAACAGTGGTTAAAAATGTTTAGTAACCTTTGGTACCTGAGTATCCATTGTAACAGTATATATCCGTTAAATATTATGTGTGTACAGTATGTCGAGCGTAAAAAGTTGATAATGCAAGATTAAGAAACCAAAAATCGAATTTATTTTTAAACAAATGTATTGTCTCGAAAGTTGCCTCCTCTCCAATTTTGATCAAATTTGGTATACAGGGGTTTTTTGGGGCGCTGATTACAAATCTGAAAAAATATCTTTTCGGCAACGTTTCGTTTCCGAGATCTTCATCATCAAAGTTGAAAATTAAACTAACCTCATTTTCACTATATTCTCCCTTCTTTTTGTACACAATTCTTGATTTTTACACTAAAGTGGCACACGATATTTTATAAACACCTTTTAAAACCTTGTATTTTTATTTATTTTACATCTTTTTTCCTTTAAATCGCGAACTTTTAAGTTCAAAGGCAGCAGCCATATTTGCTTAAAAAATAAAAGTGTAAAAAAGGTGTAAAATAAACATTAAAAAAAGTTTTGGTGTTGTGAAATATTGTGTGCCAATTTAGTGTAAAAATCAAGAATTTTGTGCAAAAAGAAGGAGGAATAGTATAAATAAGGTTAGTTTGATTTTCAATTTTGATGATGAATATCTCGGAAACGAAACATTGCCGATTTTTTTTTTAGATTTGTAATCAGCGCTCCAAAAAACCGTACCAAAATTGTACTTCCTTTCATTCAATTAGAGGGACCTGTATATATTAAAATTTGCTTGGTCTGCCCAGTAATCAATAATTTTGATCCTATTATTAAATGAAATAAAAGTACCTAAATGTAAACCTTATTTCTTTTTAATAATCCACAGAAATACACAAACATTGTGGAAATCATCTAAAAGATAGTTAAGATTGCCTTACTTTTCTCACTAATATTTCCTATGAAATTTTCATTTTCTATTATTCATAATGGGTATATTATTATTTATTCGGTTACCTAATGTTACGTCTTATAAGAAGCACCTAATTTAAATATAAAAAATACTTACCTAAAGTTAAAAAGACGGGTATGTTACCCTTGGATTTGCAAGACAAAACCATACAACCTCTAGTCATTTTGTTACGATATTATAAGTAACAAACAATAAACACAAAATTATAGTCACAATTTAATAAACACTAATCACTAAAATAAGAATGTTTTGATCAATCCAAAAAACGGTACTCCGGCTATCATAAAATTATAATGTGTTGGCAACACATTAAATTATTTCGTGGAATTTTGTTATTGCGCAGAATCGGCGGGGCCAACTCTGACAGTTATTTTCATACTGGGCTGGACATTTTTTGATCGAATGGGCCATAGCATTGGGCTTCCATACTCCTTTAAACTTCTTTGGGGATACCGGCCAAAAAAATCAAAAACTTTCTGCAAAGAAGAAGTTTCAAGATTCATGAAAGAAGCACCTGATAATATTTACCTTCTAATAAAAGTTGCTACAATTTTTGGATTAGCCGGTGCTTGTAGGAGAGATGAACTTACAAAAATAATGATTGATGACATACAGGATAATGAAAATTTGATAGTGGTGAAAATTCCTGACAGTAAAAATAACACTTCCAGAATCTTTGTAGTGTCCGATGAAACAAATAACGGACTTTATCTGTAATTGTACCGTAAATATGCAAATTTGCGAAAACCACATGCCCCACACAGACGTTTTTTTGTCCAGTATAAACAAGGAGCATGCAGTACGCAATGTGTGGGAATAAATTCAATAGGTAAAATGCCTTCAGAAATTGCTGCATACCTAAAATTAAAAAATCCAGAAGAGTACACTGGACATAGTTTTCGTCGATCCTCTGCGACTATGTTAGCGGATTCTCGAGAAGGAATTACCAATGTCAAGCGACTTGGGGGCTGGAAATCAACGGCTGTAGCTGAGAGCTACATTGATGAATCCACAAATCAGAAAAATGATATGTCGAATAAAATATTGACCATGAACAACTCCCCTCCTGAGCTAAGTCAACCTTCATCAAGCCGTACAATAAGCGCTTCTATAAGCCACCCGCTAAATGAAATTACAGGTTCTGCAATTAATTTACAATATGCTAATAACTGTTCTTTTGTTGTAAATGTTATCAACAAATAATTCCCATTTATAAATATGTTGTAGTAGTTCTTTCAGATTAAACATAATTTAAAAAATAAGCATTGCTTTAATATTGGTATTATCTGACCCTCGTAGGAAAAAATTTGTTCCTAACGCTTGCGCAAAGTGACTTTTCCGCACTTGACTGCTTGCCCGAACTCCGCTTCGCGTCGTTCGGGCAACGGCAGTCGCGTGCGAAAAAGTATCACTTTGCGCACTTGTTAGGAAAATAACTATATTCGTTCTTACACGTAAAAACAATACCTACCTCCCAATCTACCTTATAATCTAGTATATACTATATTTACAATATATTAGACACAAGCAATTAATTACATATTAACAGGTACTTTGATTATATTTACGTGGCCTCTGGAGCCTTTTTTTGAGGTTAGAAAAAAATGTTTTATATAAAAATTGAAGTTTTTTTTTTTAATATTATCTTTTGAACTTATCAGTAAAAAAATATCACAAAAAATGAAAAAATATAGGTAACTTCCCTTTTTTAAATGGAACACCCTGTATATTATGCACCACAAGAAAAGATCTTTTTTTTATTTCAAATATATATACGTTAATGATATTTGGATGAACCATTTTTGAGATATTTTAGCTTAAATTATAAATAAATTGCAAAAAAGTTTCATATTAGTATCAAGAAAGCCATGGAAACAATAAAATTGTTATGTTGCTAAATTTAGAATTTGGTAAGGGTTTTCTCTGGACCAATAATGTGTATTTTTACGATTAAATATTCCTTCTATAGTGAAGGAAGACTCGTCGGTAAATAGAATTTTATGTAAAAACTCTTGATCCTGCCGCATAAGCTCAGCTATTTTCAGTGCATACTCAGGTCGGTCCTGCTTGTTTTGTTCAGAAAGATTCTGGACGGACATAAATTTATAATTATAAAATTTGTAAAATTTTAAGGTTAAATAAATTTTATAATCTGTTTTATTAACTTCAGATGCCGCATCTAGGATTGATACTTCAGGATTTTCTAATATTATTAAAAGTAGTGGTAAGTGCTAGTCCAGTAGAAAAAGTATAATAATTATCCTGAAAAAAAAACGGCGATATCCAAATCTTCGTTTTCATTTCGTGCTACAGTCTTTTTCTTTAATTTTAAGCTATTCCGTTCATTAAACTTTTTTACTATGTATTTAATAGTGTCTAAAAATGGTACCCTTTGTTAAAGATATAAGAAGTGATATTCCCTTTGCACTGTCGTCACATTATTATTGTTGCCATGAAAAAGACGCTCAATAGCGATTTTTTGTTCTTCTGAATATCCCATCGGCAAGAAAGCAATATATTATTATTAACACTTAAAATGATTAACTTCAACTGCGAACTTTGTTGCAATTTTTCTTTCCGAGTACAGTACTCTAGAAAAACACACCTTTAAGTAAACATGGAAACAACCTTTTTTTGTCTATTTCATGGTCTGAACTTGCCTTCACCCAATTTCATATCCAATAAATAAAAATTCAACATAACATTCATACCAAAACAAAACCCTATACGAGGACGGTTCAAATAGAAACCGGTATGTGGGTAAAACTTTTTAGCAGAGCTGGGACGGATCCTTTAAAAAAGGAACCGATTTACGGATCCGGATCCTCGTAAAGGAATCGAATCACCAATACGAATCACGATTCCTTTTTTAAGGAAAAAAGGGATCGAATCCCGGGAATCGATTTCTATTTATCGGATCACGAATCCGGATCATCTTTAGAGTTTATACATACAAATGGTAAGTAACTACGATATGAATGCTGCTCCAGATGATATATCAAGCGTCAAAGATTTTAGCACGGAGCCCGAGCTGCGAAAGATAATTTTAGCCTCATTTTGAAGTGCTGTAAGTTTTAAACAAATTAGTTTTTGGTAAATATTCTTCAAATTTAAATACGTTATTTCTGAGATCATGAAACCACCCCTAAATGGAACATTTTTTAACTGTATTCCAAAACTTGCCATGCTAGGTCTTCGTAAGTTTATAAAATGTGATTTTTGAAATAACTTCAAGCAACTTATAAACGGGACATCTTATTGTTACTTTACAGAAAGTTTCACAAGTACCGTTTATTAATTTCTCTGCAAACGGAATATAATAATAATTATAATAGTTATAATAAAATGTCCCATTTAAAAGTCCGTTAGCGTTATCTCAAGGATAACATTAAAAAATTATGAAAATCGAGCAATCAAAACTTTTAAGATCAAATAAATGCAAGTAAAATTTATACCTGTTTTGGGTACACACTCTATGGTTAAGAAATAGTTATCTATGCAACCCTAGATGCAACCAGTTAGGAAAAGTTTTATGTATTTTGAGTAACGAGCGCAATTTCTGCGGGCCGAGCGTAGCGAGAACCCGCAAAGTAGCGCGAGTTACACAAAATGAACTTTTCCTAACGTGTTCCATACAAATTTTTTTCTAATTTTGTATGAAACTGTTTTTATTACAAGAAAGTAAAAAAAAAATCTATATAATAGTTTTTCCAATCCGGTATTTAATTCGGTTGCTAAGCGTTGTTTAATAGCGGCGTCTTTAATGACATAGTTAGTGTCAGAAAGTTTTTACATTTCTCAAGCCAAAAAATGTCGAAATCTACCTAGTTTGGATGTCCCTTGATGTAGGGGAAGCTGCTCAAATTGCAATGTCGAGTCTGATTGACTATTTTATTATATATTCGTTTATATTTTCTTTGTGCAACTGTAGATGGAATGGACTTTTCGCAACTAGTTTTAAAAAGTTTTTACTTTTTAACACTAATGTTGAAAAGTAAAACGTTTCAATACGCCGGTCAGTTTTGAAAAATGTCACTTTTTATATCAAAATTAGAAGAAATGTTTCATTTAAATGTTGTTTTTCTGGACCTGAAAAACAACATATTTTGATTAAAAATCACATGTTAGGTGTGTTTCCTTATTTAAAAATTTGGTAATTATGTCGAAAGTTGCCTACATTCCGATTTTGAGCAAATTTGGTATACGCGCTTTTGAAGCGCTGATCACAAATCTGACAACAATTTTTTTTTCGGCAGTTTCAAAATATTCATCTTCAAAGATAAAAATCAAACTAACCTTATTTTCACTATTCCTTCTTCTTTTTTGCATAGATTTTTTGATTTATACACTAAATTGGCATACAATATCTTATAAAAACCTTTTAAAAACTTGTATTTATATTTATTTTACACCTTTTTTTTCGATTTAATTGCAAACATCTACTTTTAAACGCCGCTTATGCCGCAACCATGTATACACTAGGGATTTTATTAGCAAATATGGCCGCGGCCTTTGACATTAAAACTTCATAATTTAATAGAGAAAAGGTAAAATTAACACATTCGCGGACAGTACCAAATTAAAAGTCGTTAAAAAATAATCACTTCTTTTTTTTACTTAATTAAGTTCATTTTTGTATGAATATATGACTCAGTGAAAAAAAAATGATTTTCGGTGAGTATTTTTCTCTAAAATGAAAGACGGTTATGGCAGGTCTGTCCCATTAGACACATTTTTTTGGTCTGATGGAGCGAACCTGCTATGACCGTCACATTAAAAAAGGGGAAAAATATATTTTAGTCATTGAGAAGCACAAATACGTTTATTGGCCTGATTAAACATATCTTAATCAAAATACAACACATTTTTATTTAACATCATCAAAATAATCGGATGGTAATATAAGGGGTGATGATTGAAAAGTTTCCTTACATTGGGACATTTTATTTGGGCCTGCAGTAAGCATAATCCCAGAAACTTGCTTATTTTATCTCTTGTGATAGGCTTGAAAACTATACTCCACGATTGGTGGGTTTTAGGACGAGAGGAACTGGTCAAGTGCTGTCCATAAATGTTACTGGAATCGACTAACAAGCGCATAATCTGTTCGTCCCATAGTTGTAAAAATACACCTAGTGGTGTATCCGTTGAATCCGAATCCAGACAAACTTCTTCTGGTATTCCATTTCCATTCAGGGAAAAGCCGTCAATTGCAACCGTGTCATTATACCATTCAGAGTCGTCCAAATCATTTTCGACTGGTCATCAGAATCGGATTGCGGAATTTCTGGTGGTGGTATACTGTTCGTGGGAGAAACGGGCTCAGAACTAGGAGATGATGACAAACTGGCCTCAGGAGAAGTAGCTTGTTGTTGTTCAGAGGTCGAAGAGCTCATTCTTAGGATCATAATTATCGCTACTTCCAGAGCTGAAAGGTTCCGATTCCTCATCGGTCGATACTTCCTCGTACAGCTTTAACAACCGCGCCTCTTCCTTAGGATCCATATTTACCACCAGTTGTAATGTACAGGTAAACTAAATAAATAATAACCAATAATTAAAACTAATAATATAATAGAACAAAATTAATACCTACCTAGACAAAAACTTCAAAATAAACAGATAAACCACACAAAACGAATCTAACCAAACATCAAACTAGAATATCTAACACTGGAAATAATACGAAACCGACTAAAACAGTGAAAACAAAGAAAGCGCACGTCGCTGCCGCTAAAAGTGGCGTTATCCCCGCCATACCTTTTGAGGTAGATATCGCACCGACTCGTTAACGAATATTATTTTCTCTGTTTACTGGGATACAGTTGATTTTCTGCCATTAGAATACATGTATTTAAAGCCGGCTGACGCCGTCCAAGCAAATTAACAAATGACTGCTATAGCAGGTCTGTCACATTAGGCATGACGGCTGTGGCAGGGCTGTCCGCGAACGTGTTAAATAAAAACAACAAATTTTTATAAGGTGTTTACTCGGGTGTTTATGAAATATTTTGTAAAAATGATAAAATGTGTGCAAAAAGAAGGGGGAATAGAGTGAAAATAAGGTTAGTTCGATTTTCAACTTTGATGATGAATTTTTCGAAAACGAAACGTTGCCGAAAAAAAAGTTTTCAGATTCGTGATCAGCGCCCAAAAAAAAACCCGTATACCAAATTTGATCGAAATCGTAGTGGAGACAACTTTCGAGACAATTACCAAATATTTTAATATGCAGATGTTTTAAAATTCTTTATCTTTATTTCCGAAAATTAATGTGAAACTAAGAAATAATCTTGGGTAACAATTTGGAATTTTAAAATGGAAAATTTAAAAGGACGGATTTTAATATTTATAAACCGATTTGGTTGAAATTCGAAATATAAGGAATCGATTTATTTTGGAATCGGATCCTTCGTAAGAAATCGATTCCGGATCATTTTAAAATTATATAGCGAATCCGGATCAAGGCTGCTAATTTTAAATCATTAAAAGAATCGATTCCTGGATTCGATTCCTACCCAGCTTTGCTTTTTAGTAATTACGCCGAAGCTATTTTTTCTGAAAAAAAGTATTTGGGAGATAGTTTTAATTGGCCAAAAAAGAGATTAGATGTGTTCAGGGAATAAAATTCCATGTCGTATTTGTGGAGTTGAAAAGGTCAGTAGAGCTTGGTCAATTAACCACTAGATATTTGACTGGTCAAAGCCGAAGCCAATTATACTGATAACGAGCTAGTATCCGATTTGGATGATGCATATCATTTTAATTACCCAAGATTAGTATTTTTGTTTGAGCTTTTACTTTAAATACAACACATTTTTGATTTTTCAAGTTTATTTTGGATTAAAATTAAAGAAGGTGGGTAAAGATCGGCCCTTTTTCGCTCCTCATATTCGTAAAAAATCAAAGTTTTAATTTAGGCCATTTTATTATATTTATAATAAGTTCAAGTATTTTTATTTGCATTTACAATGAATTGGTAAAAAAATCAGAATAGCCAGTACCAAAAAATCCTTTAAACTTACCATTTTTATTAAATTTTTGCCATTTTACGTTTTTTAATCTTTTATTTTAAAAAGTTATATGATGCGTTTTGTGCACCAACATATATTTTTTTTATTTTTTATATTACACTTGCTTATAAACCAGAATTTATTTATTTTGGTGCTTTGGGCGCATCATGACATTTTTTTAAATAAAAGATCAAAAAACGCGTAAAATTGCAAAAATTCAAAAGATTATACAAGTTTGAAGGTTTTTTGTTGGTACTTGCCATTCTGGTTTTATACCAATTCATTGTATATGTAAATACAGATATTTGAACTTATTATAAATATAATAAAATGGCCGAAATTAAAACTTTGACTTTTCATGAATATGATGGGCGAAAAAGACCGATCTTTACCCAGTGCGCCTCCTTTCTTTATTTATTTGTTTTATTTGATTTTTAAATGAATGTTTGCATTTGACCGGTCAATGTACTAGTCAGTTGGCCAAAAACAATTTGACTGGTCAATTTCACAACCCTACATATTTGAACCTTCCTCGTATTTAGTAAACTTGATAGGAATCCTGGATTAACGCCAATCCAATAAGCATAATTCGTGCAGTTTTGCCGATTTCTTTTTTGCGAGCAGAATACAAACGCGCCTTAATTGAGTTTTTGATTATTTCCTGTTTGCGCGCACTACGCTAATGAGATCGTATTTAATGCGAGTTGTTTGTTTTGTGCATGATTTCATTTAATTTTTATTTCGGGTAAATTGATACAGAAAAATGTAAATTACCTACCTCAATGTATATTTTAGAAAATGGTTATGGTGCCTTATTATAAATTGTAATTTATTTCTAGTTACAGTTAGTAGAAAATTCGCTTTAATCGTTTTGTGAATATTATAGACAAGCATTTCGCCCGCGGCTTTGCCCGCGTGGACTATATAGTTTTGGCTGTTTTGGTTTTTTTCTCGTTCTTGCAGAATATTGCTCCTCTTCCCTCTCCTAATCAATCGCGTCACATCACATCACCTTCCCCGCGCTTCGTCTTCCGTCACACACACACTACGTGTAGCGCACGTCGTGCGATTAAGCAATTTTTATTTTATTGTTTTTCATTTGTTATTATTTTGTAATATGAATGCGATTCCATACAAACTTTCACCCTTTCCCCTTTCAACTTGCATTCCCATTTAAACTCCCCAAGGGATGTAATTTCAAAAAATTTAAAACGGATTATTTTTAATCGTAATTAATAGCCTACATACCAATTTTCATACCTCTAAGTCCAGTTCATTCTATTGGTGGGGGGAGGTTTTGAAAATCCTTTCTTAGCTGACGTCTTCTATTTTTCTGGGTAATCAGAAGCTTAATTTCCAACTCCCATATTTACAACTCTAAAAATGACGACTTTTTAATACAAACTTTCATCCGCATTTCAACTTCCTCTTTCTTTTTCCCGCCCTCTCAAGGAGTGTAATTCCAAAAATGTTAAAAAAAAAAGTTAAATCATAATTAATAGCCTACATACCAATTTTCATGCTTCTTAGCTGTCTCCTATTTTTCTGCGTAATCAGAAACATAATTACCAACTGCCATGTTTAAAACTTCAAGTCTAATTACTAACTTTCATATTTAAAACTTCAAAAATGACAATTTTTTCTGTACATATAACTTTCATCTCCATTATAACCTTCCCAACAGATGTAATTATTAAAACAGATCATTTTTAATCATACTCAAAAGACTAAATACCAATATTTATACTTCTAAGTCCAGAAATGATGAAGTTCAATACAAACTTTCACCCCCCATTTTTAATTCTAGAAAACTCACTCCTTTAGGGGGTTAGTTTTCTAAAATTATTTCCTAGCCTATGTTCATCATGGATAATGTAGGATTCTAATAGTTTTTTGTTTAAATCGGTCCAGTAGTTTTGGAGCCTGTTCAATACAAATAAACAAACCATTAAATCTTTCCTCTTTATAATATTAGTATACAGCGCCGGAATGTGGAGGTCCTTGGGCAGATCTCGTGTGGGGGCCCTAGTTCTTACCATTCAAAAAATGAGAAAAAAATTACTTTACTTTTACAAATATATGTATCTGTCATTTTTTTTTTAAACCCAAACATATTTGAGCTAATGTAAATTACGTTGATATTGCGCGACAAAGGGTAAGTAGACTAAAAAAGCCTTATCCTTATGTACGCACAGAGAGTTGATGAATGTAACAAACGTGGTAAAAAAAACAATTATTTCTTATTTGTTGATCAAATATGTTTGGTAATTAATTGAATCAGGGGTTATTTTGCGGAAATCCATTTCAAGCTAATTACATATACAGGGTGTTTCCTAACTACGGTACGAAACTTCAGAGGGTGATTGGCTAGGTCGTTTTAAGAAAAAAAGTTCCTATGAACATATGTCCGGAGTTGCTTCGTTTCCGAGGTACAGGGCGTTGAAGTTTAAAGAAAAAAACGGTATTTATAAAATATAATAAATATTATCCTAAAACCGATTTGGTCGAAATTTGGTGCAGTTATTTGAAGTAATAAGGTGGTTATTTAGCTCTAACTAGATTGAAATTATTAGCTCCAGTTGCGTCTCAATGGGCACCACAGCCATATTATTGACGAAAAAAAGTACACCAATGACTTTTTCTTAGTTTTTATGTTTTTTAAGATTAAGAAATTAAAAATACAACTTTTTACTTTCCTGTGTTTTCTTTATATCTAGCTTCGTTTTCGAGAAAAAAAAATAAAAACCACATTAACTCATTCTAAAAGCTATCCATGGACAACATTAAATAAAAACCAAAAATAAAAAATAAACAATTTCGACCTTAAAGTAAATGAGCAAAATGTCCACCTTCTCATAAAATACGGGACTGCAATCGATTTGTCATTTTTTTCTAAAAAAAAACTACAAAAAAAGTCATTGGTTTACCAAATCGTTTAAGGATATTTATGATATTTAAATATCGTTTTTTAAGTGTCAGACACTCAATGACAAATCGATTGCAGTCCCGTATTTTATGAGAAGGTGGACATTTTGCTCATTTACTAAGGTCAAAATTGTTTATTTTTATTTTTGGTTTTTATTTTATGTTGTCCATGGATGCTTTTAGAATGAGTTAATGTTGTTTTTATTTTTTCTCGAAAACGAAGCTAGATATGAAAAACACTGGAAAGTAAAAAGTTGTATTTTAGTTGCTTAATTTTAAAAAATATAAAAACTATAAGAAAAGTCATTGGTGTACTTTTTCGTCAATAATATATGGCTGTGGTGCCTACTCCACGGAGCTAATACTAATCTAGTTAGAGCTAAATAACACCTTATTACTTCAAATAACTGCACCAAATTTCGATAAATCTTTTAAGATATTTATGATATTTTATAAATACCGTTTTTCTTCAACTCCCTGTATCTCAGGAACGAAGCAACTCCGGACTATGTTCATAGGACTTTTTTTCTTAAAACGACTGCAATCACCCTCTGGTTCGTACCGTAGTTAGAAACACCCTGATATTATAAAAAAATAAAAATAAAGAGTCGAGACATGGAATCAAATACCGAACCTCCGAGGATGCGGGCGAGTACCACCCCACTCAGCCAGTGAGCCATTGAGATACTCCCTCAAGATGAGGAGTAAATTGCAAGTACCATCAGGGCCATTTGAGGTTTTGATATTTTACTGATTGCCTGATTGGAGTGAACAAATATAGATGGATGATTTCTATTAATATTTGTGTAATCATGTTTGTACAAAGTATACTGTAGGTGAAGGTAAAACGCGAAAACAAAATATGAAAGAAAAAGTTGTTTACTAGTCTGAATTTTATTTTTTTTTCCAAAGTCTCTATTGTGGGGGCCCCTGTTTTGTGGAGGCCCCGTGGCTAGCCCCGGTTGCCCTCTCCTAAATCCTGTCCTGTCAGTATAGACTATAGAGTAACTGCAAAAAAGCTGTATTTTTGAACATGAAATAGCAACCATTCTCCAGTCTCAACTGAAAATGTCGCAAATGAGTCTTGATTACCCGTTTTTTTTTTTACATACTTGAGTATTATGCGACTCTTAATCTCGAACGGCAAAACGTGACAACAGTGTAAATGTGGATAATTAAACGGTAAAAGGCTCTTAAAAAAGCAAATAGTAAACATAACTTATAAAATTTCAATCGTTTACCGGTAATTTCGTAAGAAAGATGAACTGGTAAAGTTTGTCAAAATCGATAAAAATTTCTTACTGGGAAACCCTTTCCCATTTTTGATATTTAAACACACCGAAAAGAAGTGGATTAATATTTCCTTTAAAAAAATCCTGGCGGAGAGAAAACCTGGAAGCTATGGCCAAATAAAACGTTATACCTATAATACTTTATAAGACACCAGTATCACTAAATAAAAAAAAATGTTTTATGTACCAGAACAATATAATGTTTAACTCCATAAAAAAATAAATAACTATCATACAAACATTAGTACTTTTATCATTTCTGATATACAGGGTGTATAAAGTATAATGCTCACGCTATTAATGGGCGATAGTGGAGCTCAAAACAAATCAAAAATCTAAAAACCATGGGTCAAAAGTTTTTTCAAAGTTTAAAAACTTGGCAACACCGCGCCCGCTTCATCGCAGCGAGTCAACTGTCGAACTTTTTTTGCTAGGTTTTACATATTTACACTTTTTTTAAAAGAGATGTTTATTTACATACAAATAATAAAAATTACTTCTTGCAATTTACTTTCATAGTTATTTTGAAATTAAAATTAAGTAAAAAACAATAAATTATTGTTTGGTTTTTATTTATAAAGAAATAATTGTACTTACCACAAAATCAGGCTTATTATGCATTTTAAAAACACAAATTAATATGTTTTAAAAGAGCACTTTTTTATTTTGCTTGAAGAATAAGAGTTCTCGGTTGGACACATTTCGTTTTCAAAACTCTTTGGTACGCCTGCACTATGGATGTCCTAAACGGAAATCTTTCACGAAAGATTTGAGCTGGTAAATTAGCATTTTGGTTTGCCTCGCCGTAAATTAATAACATATCGGCATATTTTCCCGATTTAAAAACATTTTGACATACAACTAGGGTTCATGATTTCTCGAGCTTATCAATTTCTCGGGTCTCGAGAATTCTCGAGGCTAATTTCTCGGGTCTTCTCGGGTTGTCGAGAAATTTACAAATTGCGTGTACTACATTTTGTAAACCGTCTGAACTCAGCTAGAGTCGAAACACGAATGAACGTGTGTGTATTAGGTATGAGCGATATATCATTACCGGTGATTTAATCGCCGTTATTGAAAAATCGCTAATAGCAAACGTTGGCTAAAATCGCAAATAACGGCGGTTGACAGAAATAGCGATTATTTTAGAATACGCGAAATCGCGTCAACTAACATGCAACACAGCTAATCGCTTTCCATCGCGTTAAGTAATATAGAGCGAAATGCAACGTATTTTATTCCAAAGGGTTCTCGATTCCATCTTCACGCACCTTACTGATCTATGAAGTAAAATTACAGTTTTCTATAATATTTCACTTAGTTATTCCATATAGGATGGTGTATTTGGAGAAGTAAGTATTTTACAATATTTTTTCATAAAAAAACTAATTTTCCTAGTCAGCAGCTTGAGTTTTACAGTTTATGATCAGTACAATAAGAGGCAGGCAAGTGAAATTAATATGCAGTAACAAAATGAATCACTCGAGAGCGCTAATAGCCGCAAATGATGAAAACACTAGTTTGGCGTAGTGCGAAAAGTCGCAATCACGATAACGCTTTTAATTAGCCGTTATTTAAAAATCGCGATCGCCGATAACGGCGTTATGCAAAAATCGCTGTTTAGCCAATACCTCCTATCTTATAGGAGGTATTGGTTTAGCTCATGCCTAGTGTGTATTACCTACTGTATTGTATTATGTACAAAACGACGGTACCACTGCGCTTTGGCCCGTTCCGCCCTGCCGCCGCGCGTTTAAAACAAAACGGCAAACGCGAATAGTGTTATTTTATGATTTCATAGACTCAAATATGATTTCTCGAGTTCTCGAGTTTTCTCGAGCTTGATTTCCCGGGAACAAAGCCCAGCGATTTCTCGGGAATTCTCGGCTCGAGAATTTCCGGAAATAAACCCTACATACAACGGACAAACATATCGCCACCAGTACGCACAATGCACGACTACACGAGGCTTTTGGGTAGCTCTGTTGCCAACTGTTTTTTTAAATAATATTTAATTTATTATTTTTTTAAATGTAGATTGAAGCATTTAAAACTTAGTTTATTTTATTAGCCAATAAATCTCCTTATAAGCGAATAAGACGAAAGTTTCTAATTGTTAAGGTCTACGAAAGATCAAGTAACCCCCTATCAAGAAAAGGTAATAAAAAGTCGTAGACATAAAAAAATACTTTTATTTCATTTTGCATAAAAACTTCTGATAACTTATCCTAGTAATTTTAATAGATTTTTGTTAAATCTCACTTCTCCAACGGGATAAACCACCCCCAAAACATTAAGAAAAATGTTTAATCGTCATAAATCCTCATTTATTATAAAAGTATAGTTTGTCTCAAAGTATACCGTGTTAGTTGTTGCCTTCATTTATGGATTATACCTACCGATAACAATAAAACTGCGGATCAGTAGGTATTAAAGGACAGAACATTAGGAACGGACTCTAATAATATAAAGATTCTTAATTTATTGTTTATTTAGGTAGGTATAATCTTAAAATTACATTAAGAAGTTAAATATATGCAAAGTTTTAATAAATTTATAACTATATTATCTATACATTTACATTTTAATCTAAATATCTAAATCTAATTCGGTTTCACTATCAGAGGCATCATTGAGATTAATTACAATAGGGTTTATGTTGTTTTGTATAGAAATGTAAGAGTCCTCAATTTTTATAATGTGCTGTACTAAATTTTTCCAGCTCTCAACTGGTATGAAGTAGTAGTAGTAATTAAATTTTTTATCAAATTTATAACACTGGGACTTAAAGTTGGTGCAACATTTTCTGTTCTGATCTTTGATTTTACTTGGTTCCACAAATGCTCTATGGGGTTAAACCAAGGAAGTTTTAAACGTGTATGGAAGCCCAATGCTATGGCCCATTCGATCAAAAAATGTCCAGCCCAGTATAAAAATAACTGTCAGACTTGGCCTTGCCGATTCTGCGCAATAACAAAATTCCATGAAATAATTTAATGTGTTGCCCACTTAAACACTGATAAATCAATGTGCAGTTAGGCAACACATTATACTTTTATGAGGGCCGGAATACCTTTTTTAATGCATCGGCGCGTATGATATCCGCGCTGTACCATCCACCACCGTTGGCGTCGTCGTCTCATCAATCGCCGTTTGTGTTGTGGTTTGTGCCCTTTGCGCCGTATTAGTTTCGGTTGTTTTGCCTTGTGTGATTATATTTTGTGGTTGCAGGAGTTTTTTGGATTGATAAAAACATTTTTATTTTAGTGATTAGTGTTTATTTAATTGTGACTATAATTTTGTGTTTATTGTTTGTTACTTAATATCGTAACAAAATGACTGGAGGTTGTATGGTTTTGTCTTGCAAATCCAAGGGTAACATACCCGGCATTTTTTACTTTAGGTAAGTATTTCTTATATTTAAATTAGTTGTTTCTTATGAGACGTAACGTTAGGTAACCGAATAAATAATAATACCTATATCAATTATGAATAATAGAAAATAAAATATTCATAGGAAATAGCAGTGGGAAAGTAAGGCAATCTTAACTATCTTTTAGATGATTACCACAATGTTTGTGTGTTTCTGTGGATTATAAAAAAGAAATAAGGTTTACATTTAGGTACTTTTATTTTATTTAACAATTTAGTTTAAAATTTAATTTAAAAATCGTGTTTTATTTATTTACAAAGATTTTTGGTAAAAATACAAAACTCCCGAAAATATCAACCATTTAAATAGAGGGCTGTAAAGTATTCTTTCCATATTATATCAGATGATATAAAATCCAATATTACACAATAATTTTAAATATTCTACAGTGATATCGTTGAATAACCAACAATTTTGTGCAAAAAAACAGTGAATGTTTAAATTTGACATATGGTGATGTTAACTTTATAGATAGTAACAAAGAATTATGGAAGTCTGGCCCTGACCCACTACTCATTGCGCAAACTCCGCATTGCCGACCCCCCGATTCCCGCTGCCCTGCACGGCTGGACAATTTTGTTCTACAGTATTGGGCTTCCATACACCTTTTAAACTTCCTTGGGTTAAACATACAGTGATACGGAGGAAGACCTAAGACAGTATGCCCAGCCTGTTCAGCCAAATTATCACATACATATTGTTTTTTAATTGCATATGAATTTAGGACTTCTAAAAGTTACGCTTTTTTGTAACTGAAGGTATGTACACACCGAAAAAACAAACAAAAACAAACATTCGTTCTTGTTCACCTACTTTGTCTGTGTTTTTGGTTTATTGTTCGCTTTTTCTGTCTACATAGCGCAACCTAATGTTTGTTTACTCTTGTTCGACTAGTTGGAATAGTTATGGATGACCATAAAAACAAAAATTTTCTTTGATGTACCGACGTCCACTGGAACATGTGCGAACAAGGACAAACAAACGATTGTTCGCCATTTTAACTGTCTACACTGAAGAAAAATGTTTGTTCGCTGATGTTTGTTCTTGTTTGCTTTTTCGGTGTGTACATACCTTGAGAATGAAAATCACTACGATTTTTTCTTTCGTCCAATTCTTCACTAATAGTAATATCCCTTATCGATGAGATTGGAGTTTTTGTAAGTGGACAGGTCGAGGGACAGGTTTTTTTTAAAGCTTCTTGTTTAATTAGTCCTCTACTGATTAAAGTTTTATACACATTTTTCACAACCTGTTTTGCATCTAATGACAAATGATTTCGACGCGACATAGTTATATTCACGTAAAACAACTTTTTTGAAACGCACAGTAAAAACGGTTATTTAACACTGCCACTGAAATATTAGCCAAAATATTTATATACTAATACTCAAGAAATACCTGGCCCACCCCTGCCATTATGAAATAATGAGTTTACCAAATAACAATAGGTAATAAAATCGTTAAAGGTTTATTGGGGAATTGTCCGTCAAAAGCCATAGCGATATACTTTGAAACAGACTATACCTAATTTTGCTTTAATATGATGAACAATACAATATAATTTATATGTTCATATTTATTCACATAATTAGTTTTATTCCGGTTTCCGAAATTTTTCAACCCCTAAAAGAAGGATGATTTTTGAAAACCACAAGATAATAAACGAGCTAGACGAACTGAACGAACTAAAACGTAAACAACTTAAAAAATATATTAGAAGATAATTTTTAAGCAAACGTATATTTAAAACATCTTTTTTTATCTTTCCTTTGTCTGTCAAACAATAATAAAACATAACGTTACATCATAAAAAAAATAGATCATCGCCCTAAATATTCTTTTCATGAGCATATTCAAATTGCGGCCCTAAAATTATCTCTAAATGGAAAAGTTTACTGTTCCTTCTTTTAGTGAAAGCCGCTTTAAGTAACCAGAACTAACCATGACCGACCACAACTGAGGGCTTTTGAATTTGTCTAAATTATCCTTACGTAGAAGTTATTAACAAAATTTTAGTATATAATTTTCAATATGGTATTTATTACGGGACGCAATAATTCCATCCTGTTTGTGTCAATTCAGGTAATTACTTATTAACTGAAAATTTTATTCAGGCTAACCCTTATCTTTGGGGCGCAATTTGGCTATTATTTTTACCTACCTGACGATTTAGGCCGCTGTTTGACATTCAGAACTTCGCTTTTAATGCGGGAACCGGCAACCCGGACAGTAATAGCCGAGTAGTGCGAAGCAAGCATTGTTCCGGAACAGTTTGCAACTGGAACAATTTTCACTGTAATCAAAATGCAACCAACCAGGTGAACAGCTCGTAACAAGTATAACTCTCGAACAGCACGGAGCAAGTATGGCTCCGGAACAGTTTGAAACAAGCATGGTTCCGGAACATCACAGAGCAAGTATGGTTCCGGAATAGCTCGAAGCAAGTAACGTTCCGGGACAGTTTAAAACTGGAGCAGTTTTCTCTGAACAGTTATTTTTATGAAGTAAAACAACTTTGTATTTACCTATTATTTCAAAAATACTTTTCCAACCTCACTATAAAGTATCGCTTAATTCAATTGTTACAAAGCAGCTCTTTAATATTTTGACAAGAACGTGTATTTTCGGCATCGTTAATTAAATACTAATTTTCTCTAAACATGTGTTTTTAGTGTTACTTACTGGTTTTTATATTGTGTTAAAAATAGGATTTACGGTAAAAGACAAAATTAACTTCAATCCAGTCTTTAAAAAAACATATGTGCACGATAAAATTAATAGGTTTATTTTTAACCCATGTGTATTTGTTTTCTTTTTCAAGATTTACCTTACAGAATTATATTTAACCTTTGGTTCTATCTTTAACAACAAATTAAGTAGTTAATTAACAGGTCAATCGACTGTCTAGTTTCTTAAGATTTTCCTATTTTTCCCCATTTACTAAATCTTAAATTATATAATTTTTTTAACCGAAACTTGTGTGTATGTTTGTTTGCTTATAGGTACATATGTATAGGTACTTTTTATGTTGTGGACTAATATGTGTGTGGATATGTAGTGGCGCAGATAATTTTATTTTCTGGGGGGTAATGCAATAGGAAATCCCATGTAATTTTTAATGGGTTTGCGAGTTAGATGCTAATATCTTTTTAAAAATTATTATCGCCTCATTATAAACAATGCTAAAAATACTAGTTAGTTGTGAATTAACGTTGGCATTTTGAAATTTAGTGCTTTCTCATTATCAGTAAATCGTACAGCAAAAAGATTAACCATGAGTTACACTACTAAATGAAAAGTATTGATGATTTAATGGTACTATCAAGGAAATAGTTACCAAAAGGTAACAGACATGTTCCTTAATATATATAAAATATTTGTACTAAAAGAAGGTAATATCTGGCCATTCTAACTTTTATATTTTTTTAAGGGATTATCGATATGTTTACTAGATATTGCTAAGTAATCATCGATAATCCCTGAAAGAAAAATATAAATTAGAATAGGCAGATATTACCTTCTTTTAGTATAAATATTAGAAACTAAGATAATGTCACATAACACCTTCATCCACTCACCTCCTCAATTATTTTCACTTTGTGTTTTCATGGTAACTAAACAAAAAACAAGTTCTCTCATTAGCTTAAAAATGTATGTATGACATTTTCACTAAAATATTTACCAGTTTAGTTTTTCCAAATCCCTTTATTTATACTTTTTCATAATTGGAAGTTATCTGGAAGAAACTAATTATATCCCGCGGGCAAAACGCCGTGTATCGATCCCCCTCAGTCTAGACTTTATTATTTAATACATTTTCTTGCGGTGACAGTTTACATTGGCGCCCTCTAAAAATTACAGATAATATTCAGCAGGAGTGCTTTACACCAAGGTGTAACTAACGAGCTTTAAAAAGCTGTTTTAATTTACAGAACGGCCTGGATTAACTAAATATAATAATTATAAAACATTTCGGGGTAAACAATTTATTACCCATAAACAGTATAGTGGCTTTACTTTTACTGCAATTATGTATATTTTTCTTAAAAACTTCTTGCATTTTCTAAAACTATTTAAATAAAATGTAACCGATTTACCGTCATCTAATTTCAGACATTCCGGCAATTTAATTAACTTGCAGAGCTACTTACTCGAGTAAGTACTACACTCTGGGCATTTTCCTAAAAGTGTTAGTGGTTTTAATAACACTAAAATCTTAGACTTCCATTGTCTTTATTTGTTAAATGATACTTAAAGTTTTGTTTGGTGATTTATTTTCAACCGGTTCAAGTGATAACTAAAAACTCTTCTTAAAAGCTACGAACTCCAGTGATAGAAAATATTTATATAGAATGGTCTGAGAAACACTGAATTAAAACTGCACTAATCAAACCAACAGTTTGGCTAGGATATGTTGACGATATGGAGGAGGTAACGACAAAGAACTCGAAGGTTTCTCAAAACATTGCCTCAGACTTGGAATTAAATTGACAATAGAGAAGAGGCAAAATTTGGCTCTACCTCTAGTCAAACGAAATAATGAATATATACCAACCTTGGTATACAGAAAAGCTACCCACACTGAACAATATTTACACCAGAATTCACACTTTAACGGAACGAAAGGTTCATACGTACTCTATATATCTACAAAGTGACCTTATGTAACGGTCAGGAATCCCTGCAAGAAGAATCACCCAATAATATAACTAGGGATCTTAAGCAGAACGGCTACAGTGAGAGACTCATTAAGAAAACAATGAACAAATACCAAAATAAGATAAAAACCTCTTAACTTAAACAAGACTCCAAATCCACAAGACCAAATATTTATGACAATTCTGTACATTAAAGGAACTTCGGAAAAGATCTCAAAAAATGAGTGTATCTACCAAATTCTCTGTAAATGTGGTAATATGTACATTGAAAAACAAAGAGACCACTTCAAATTAAAGTTAAAGAACAGAAAAAAACAAACAAAACGAGGTAAAACGTCGAAGTCAGGGTTTGCCGAACAGGCATGGTCAAAAACAACTCCGCATACAAGGGCCGGAAGAAAAAATTATTCTTAAAATAACCCACTTGTAGAAAAGAATATTTAAAGAAGCTGTAATAATTGTAAACAACCAAAATCTATGTAGCAAGCCTAGTATCAACATTCCAAATATCTAGCAGCCGTTGCTGAACCATGGAAAATCGGTCAAACTTCGGTAAACAACGAATAGTATATAAGTCATAGCTTTTAAGAATAAATTTTAGTTATCACTTGAAAACAGTTAATGATACATCACTAACCGAAACGTTGTATACCAGTTAACAAATAAAGAAATGAAAGTCCAAGATTTTAGTGTTATTGAAATACTCTGGGCATTTTCGATTGAGAAAAATATAAGAGCATCAGTAGGACCCCGTTTTACACAGAGATTTATTTGTTTTAGGTAAGATTATGAATGGATGTAATAGGCGTCAAAAATGTCAGAATTTTTTATCATGCTAGTTTTTATATTATCTGTGTAAGAGCCTAAAAATATAGAGTAAAAAATTGCAGATTCCAGTTTAAATGTTATTACACGGAAAAAAGAATATACTAAATTTAAGCATAATAATATTAGTTTAAGGTTATCTTAGCTTTGTATATCCCCAAGACTATATCGTTTTAATTTGAGAATTTCAAATCTTCATTTAAATTTATTTAAATTAAATATACACATCGTTATTTGTAACATATGAAAGATTTATTTTTATGCATGCCATTGAATCAAATTGTTACTATAAAGATTTAGAATGAAGATATCAGTAGCTCAGCATAAGTCGAAAGTTTCTTTAGAAATAAATATATGATTTTGTTATATTGAAGATTCTACCGAATCTGAAAAGTTAATTCGGAAATGTTAGTATGTTTAAAATAAAATATCGTACTTTAAATCTGAGCCTACAATTGTATTTCTAAGAATATGATATACTCAAATTAAATAGGTATTTAAATTTTGGTTTTATTATAGCAAATCTTTGGTATAAGTAGGTTTTGTTTTATTTAGTGATATTGTAATATTAAAATGAAAATATTAACTATTTAATTTAATAATTTTAACATGTTCGGTTTAATATGCTGACATTTTTAGAACTGAAATATGTACAGGGTGTAACAAATTCGAGTGTATCCATGGGGATTTTGGAAACCATGGAATACGAAGTCGGTTAAATTAAGGCAAAGTTGCGCATTTACTTGCCCAACAAAATGCCGTTTAAAATGTGTCAGATTTTCGAATAGTTCCAAAGATATACGGGAAAAACCAAAATTTTGAAAAATGTATTTTATTTTTTTCTAACCCTATTTATTAACCGATTTTAACATTACCATCATCAACTTTATTTTTTCTTGTGTAGGTACGCCATATAGGATCTCTTTCACTCTCATTACTTTTTGAGCTAAGTACCGAACCACAAATCTGATATGCAAGTGTGATACATCGCTGAATAGGTCATTCAATAGAAACTCAAAACTAAAAAAATCCAATATGGCGTCCACAAAAAAAATAAAGTTAATCATGGTCGTCATAAAATTAAACGTTGAATGGCAAATCCAAAAACACTAATATTTAGCGGAAATAAAGTGCTATGTAAATGTGTTATTAATTCTAAAATCGTTAATAAATAAGGTTAAAAAAAGATCAATTTTAGAAAATTTTATTTTTTTGTATATCTCTGAAACTATTTGGAAAAATTACACATTTTAAACGGCATTTTGTAGGGCAAGTAAATGGCAACTTTCCTTAATTTAACCAACCTCGTATCTCTAACGGTTTTTAAGATCCCCATGCATACACTCGAATTTTTACACCTGTATAATACATTTAAAGAGAAGCTGCTGCCCAATAACTGAACACATTCTTTTTAACGTATCCGGATTTTTTCCGTATTCAGTCAATTTTAGTAAAATAATGTTGTATATGACCTCAACAGTGTTGACCTAAACAACGTTACTTTCATTAAAATTGGAAATACGAAAAATATACGGTTACTTTTTTAAAAATGATAAAAATCCATTATTACGTTTAGCTAACATTAATATAGGTATACAATTTTTTAAAAGTTTTTTTTGCTGTGTTAAAAAAGTCCATTATAATTATAACAGGTTTAGCTGACAACTACAAAAAAACAACAGGTAAAAAATCTTAACGTTTATTAAAAAATATCTTGCTGAAGCTTTTTAAAAATCTGTTAAATAACAAATTATAATTTTCATTATAGAAGAATTAACTTTAAGTTTACTTTCTTGGAAAAAGAAACAGTCTTGTTCTCAACTTCGTAACGAAATAAAAATCAGTTCAGCTATTTTTCTTTGTACAGTCATTCGAGGCCCAACCAACGGGATTAGTTTTTTAAGAAGGCCTTCGGACAACTCTGGCAACTGGTCTTCCTCTGACATTTTCTAAAAAAATTAAATAAACATTCGAAATGCTAAAATTAAAATATTAAGCAACACATTTTTCTGTAATAAGTAAATAGGTGGGTACATCAGATTTCTATACCAACATACAGATAAATATAAATAAAATGCATGTTAAAATTTAATTTAAAAGTAAATTAACTCCTATACATACGTACAGGGGCGACAAACTACAAGTACAAAGTGTTTTAAATATAATTAATTCAAAAAACTGTTTCTCAAATCGTATACTACGTTTTTCCTAGGTACTCCTAAACATTTAACTATAAAGGTAAAGATACTCAGGCTTATACAGTATATAGAAAGCAAGATACATAATATGTATTATTATTATACATTTTATTTGTAAGAATTTTTTCAAACAGGTGCAGTTTGGGGACTTATAGGCTACGGGAGTCAAAGTTTTAAAATAATATACTTAACTAAAAGCAGTTTGCTTAGAATAGCTTTAGTCAATTTCATTTACCCATATTCCTAGTTGGCAAGTTTTAAAAAATGTAACGCGCCAATGCCTTTCAATTCTATTTAAGATTTTTTGAATAGTTAAATAAAAAAATTTTATTTTAAAAATAATGCCTAAAAATATACAATTTATTAGACATGTAGGTAGGTATATGTATATATTGTTTGTTAGGTATACTGAATTTTATCACACTCTGTACTCATGTAGCCTGTAACAATATTAATGGTTTATAGAATGTACTTAGTAGTTTTTTTAGTCAGTTAATATCTAACATTTTATATAAACATGTTTAGTTATGAAACAAAAGCGTATGCTCCTATAGGTAAGTTTATTTAAATAAAAATGCCTGTTTTGGTGACAATTGAGATCTATCCACCCTTGGTTTTTTGGACAACAGTTTTATAAAACAATGGTGTAAATACTTACCTAGGCTTGAATAACACTATCACACCCACTGTTGTAAAATGTCTTCAACTCCCATTATTTAATCGTACAAACACCCAAAACAAAAACACGTGCAACGGGATTAGAACAGTCCGATTAAATTTCGCTATACCCTTCACCTTGATCTATAATCACAAGAATGAACGGGCAAACCAAGCACCGCCAATTTCCGGTGCCAATCGGGGTACATCGTAGGTGGACTTTCTAGAAATGAAAATTTCAAAATTTTATATTTAGATTATATTGCAAATATATTCTCAAATTGAGCAATCCAAATGTTTCAAATTGAACATACAGGACGCGTTCTTTAAATGATATGTCATTTTAATTGGAAATGACCAGTTTTTATTTTAAAAGTAACTGAAATTCAAAGTAAAATTATATGTTATTTTAAACTGAAGAACAAAGAAGTTCAAACCAAAATCATGAAAGTCTTAGCTTTAGACTGTATTTTTAAATTGAAAATATATTCTGAGGATATGAAATAATTTTATTAATCATTTTGAAATACTTCTTTTAAGGTGGCTTTCTTCAAATAAGAATCGGTAATCTCAATTTAAATAAATATAAACAAAAATATCTAAATACTCTATTTGATAATATGTTTTTTTCTGTGTACTAAGACTTTTTTTCTTTGTAATAATTTCTATGATCCACAATAGGATTTTAATTTCCTTCTTTCGTAAGGCATAAATATTCACAAAATATCCGCTCACGTTTGAAAGATCCCTTTAATATAAGAAACATCCAACTACAGTTTAAATACAAAAATGTGTATATTGTTATAAAGTGTATTTTATCTTTGGACATATATGAACAAAAACTAAAACATTCTAAATAGAAACTACCCAGTTTATTAGGTCTAAACTTTAGATTTACCTTGCTAGTTGGCATAAAAATATCCACAATATGAAATTAAGTTAATTTATTTACTTAATACCCTGCAGGTACGTCAACGAATATTTTTCCCTATTCCCCTCCCCGGGAATGCTTAAAAATATTCTTAGGTCTGCAAAGGATTTTAAAAAAACGAAATTATTATAAACTAACATAGCTTTGGCGACGATATAGATCTGCAAAACATACGAGCGTTGATACAGATATTAACAATAGGTGAATTGTTTAAAAAAAATTGGAGATTTATGTAGAAGATCCAATAATTTAGAACAAATTTGTATGTACAACTCAACGCAGTACACACGCTTACACACGTAGGCAAAAACCGAGTTTTGGAATTAAATCTTATTTCTAATGATAACGTGATATATTAGATTGACAGGTATATGGATTTTTTTTGCTGCAGTAAATGTTAATAATTTTTTATATTTTTAAAATTTATAAGCATGGCAGTCCAAAAATTTTTGATTTTTCTATTTCCAAGAAATCAAATCAAACTAAAGTTTATATTGTAAAAAAAGAATACTGTTTTATATATACATAATCTACGCCACTGATGGTTCAGACTTGATAAATATACACAATAACCTCTGCACAATAAGGGTGTGGGTTTATTTAAACGTAATTGTTGATGCTGGACCCCAACTTTAAATTATTTAGCAGTCCAGTCACCTGTATACTTTTAGAACTATATCTTTAATTAATCAACCCATAAAATGAAAGTTAATGGAGAATTACCCAATAACCGACATTCTATACTTTTAATTGTTTAATATAGCTGTTCTAAATATTCAGGTACATTTCCTTGCCTAATTAAAATCGAATAATTAATTTAAAATACAATTAGCATAATAGCAATATACACACACACACAAGAAAGCCTGTAATTAATCGACACCTATTCTTTCTTTTATATTAAAAATTGTGAGTAAAGTTGCTGCAATAGAAAGTGCTGAGATTAATTATTAAAAATATATGTAATTATTCGAGAAAAATAATGTTTATGCACGTGGGTATCCACATATTATTATAACCCACAGTTTATGCAATTTATAATAATAGTAGTAAAAATTAAACTGGTTTATTATAAAAGAAAATTACTACAACCATGTGTAATTAAGAAAACCTAATTAATGTATTTTAAAAGTAACAAATGGTTACCTACTTGTTTGTTTTCTTAAAATAAAAATTATTGTGTTTCCTAGAAATGTTTTTGATTTTTGTTTTCCAGGGCACCTGTGATTTTTTCAGCAAAAATTAATAAACCAGTTTTGTCCAGTGGCATGCAATAAAACCGTTTTTATTTTTTTTTCGAAAACGAAGTGAGATAGGAAAAAAATACAAGAGGTAAAGAAATTGTATTGTATTGCTTAATCAAGCAATAAATATTTAAGTTGCAAAAAAGGCAATGCTGTACATTTTTTTGCCAATTTTATTCGCTAAGATGCCCCCCGAACCGGCACTGTACCGTATAATTTTAATCTATTTAGGGCTAAATTAGCCTCTTAATACAACAAATAATATTGCCAAATTTCAAAAGAATCGAGTAAATATTTTTTAAAATATTAATAAAAAATAATATTTTTTTAAAAAGTTATCACTCTGTATCTTGAAAACTGTGCATTTCCGGACCCATGTTTATAGAAACTTTTTCTCATATTTTTAAACAAGGAATCGCCCATTACAATATTTCCGTCTTTTTTTTCGAACACCCTGTATACCCAACCCAATAGTTTGTAATATTTTATTTTTTTTAGAAAAAAAATATTAGTTTTTACTCTTATAAAAAATTGAAAGTACCTCCATTGTTTTTCAAGGGGAAATACTTATATTTGATACAAACGTCTTATGGGGATGACAAAAAAGATATAATATATCACATTATGTGAAGAAATTTAAGTTAGATGCTACAGGGCATTCAAAAAAATTGCGAACTATTAAATATGACATACTTGATAAAAGCTGTAGGGTTTTGTAAAATTCATCGGATAAAATGAAAATATACAGGGCGTGCCATTTAAAAAAGTCGAAATGTTTTAGGTTTAATCAGTCAAAATGTATACATATTTCGAATGCTTTTTAGTATCTAACTTAAATTTCTTCAAATGTATTTTTTTTCTCATCCTTATAGAACGTTTGTATCAAATATGAGTATTCCACTACCAGAAACAATGGTGGTACTGTCAATTTTTCATAAGAATAAAAGCTTATAAAGTTATTTTAACTCTAAAAAACTAGTCATTAATATTTTATTAAATTGTAAAAAAGAATCAACCGGATCGTCGGATTTCTCAATAATAAATTAATTTAATTTTTGTTGTATATTTCCAGCATTTCTTGTTATGTGTGGTTGTCATAAAATAAAAAATGCAATTTAAAAAATTCTAAATCATAATTAACATTATGTATCCCATCAACTATAAATATATTTTTTAATTAAAGTTTAATTCTGCAAACCCAAAATTTAGAATTATAATTTTATTATTATACAGCAATAAAAAATTATATAATCATTATTACAACAAATTTGGCATATTTCTTACAGAAATAATCCTAATGATTGTTATCATTGTTATAGCTTTGGCAACAGTGTTCGTTTATATAGCAGCGTGTGAACGAGCGTCAAAATCTATTAGCAAAAATTTAGCATTGTTTTGTGTGTCTATAATAAAAACTATAATTGTCTTTGGTTTGGGTAAATAATATTATTACACAATAAATTGTAGAATTTTATGTAAAATCTAAAAATAAATTAAAATAGGGTGTTTCATTAAAAAAAAAAGTTTTTGAGGTAATAATGTGTATATAATATATAATTTGTAAAACTACATATTTCTACATCACAAATTGTGTAATTTTAACTGAATTCTTAACAGTGTAAAATTTATACCGTAAAAAGCATTACGGTAGTAGGTATACCGACAATAAATACCATGGCTGTCAACTAGTTCGCTTTACAATATCGTCCGAAGTTTATCTACGCCAATGACTTGCATCCAGACACTTATTCCTGTATCGTTTATTAAAGCGGGTTCCCAAGAGATCGTTTTCCGCTTTTTGCAATGCGTCAATGAAAATGTGTCATTCATATATTATCCCCCTAACTTCCGGCCTGTTAAGTGGTTTGTTCGGTCGTTTTCTCTTCGGTTTTAAGTTTCATCAATGAAAGCCACTGTTTTTTTAGTAAGGGCAGAAGATATTGCAGACATATTTTATTATAATTTATATTTTATTATACATTTGATACTGAAATTACCACGTTTAAACTAAACTCAGCAGCCCATTTCTTAATAGTAGAAAATGAAGGAAAAGAAGCTCGCTAAACGTGAAGGAACCTAACATAAATGTCTGTTTATGCTTATCTCTCCTTTGGCTTGTTTTAAAGTTGAGTAAAATTTGACTTAATAAGTTAAAAAAGTAGTATTTTGTTTCTTTGAAACATGATTTGAAATATTTCAGCCCTTAAAAATCAACCCTTATTATGATTTTTTAAAAATATTTACCCTAAAAAATTTATATTATTATCACAGTGTTTTGCATGAAAATTTGGGATCAAGCTTAACTTACCCTCCTCTTTAAAATCTCCATTATTTTGAAGGCCGCTTTTTATTTTTTAGGGTTAAAAAATACCCCTTATTGCAAAAACCTTCAAAACTTTCATATTAAAGCTTAAGTCACATAAAATTAGGCTCATATAAATTGAAAAATAAGTATTTAATTCTTTGAAACATTATTTAATATATTTTAACCCTTAAAAATCAACCCTTATTATGATTTAATAAAAAAATTGTTTACCCTAGAAAAAATACCATATTGTTACAGAGTTGTAATTAGAATGCTGCTCAAACTAATTTAATTTTGTAATTTTTTAATCCTCAAAAACCCACATTTTACAATCTTACAATGTAGAGAATAATAGAAAACCGAGGGGATTAAAAAAAAATGCATCCATCGAATCGCTTTTAGAATGCTCCAAAAAATTGTTTTTTTAATACTTTAATACTTTACTTCTTCAGTTTTTCTGATAAAAAATTCTTTAAAAAACCATTTTGTTGGTTTTTTAAGAGCTTTAAGGTCCTATATATTAAAACTGTTTAAAACCCTTACTTTTTTAAAGGGGTAAGTTTTAAGGGCTAAAACAAAGTAGTGCTCATCTATACACACACGTTTTAAACGTTTATATCCCACTTTATTTCCGTCATGCAGTAAATTAGAAAAAGCAGAAGAGCTACAATTTGATACCTTAGTAATTCTCCCTTAGTTTTTGAGTTATTTTTATAAAAAAGTAATTTTTTATTAAAATTCTAAAATTTTATTTTCACTTGCAGCTGCATTTTTTTCAAAATTAAGCCATTTAAATTGGTTAAAATTTTAGAATGCATTTATAACACATAGATAAAGAAAATTGAAAAAGGGGGCTACGACTCATTTTAATTAGGGTAGTAATTATGGGGTTGCTTTCGAAGTTTTTTGCACTAAAAAAATTTTGGTCTAACCTTATTTTAATCATAACTTACTCAACTTTTATGATACATACCTAATAAATAAATAATAAGAAAGATCTTTGCAAATGCTTCAAAAAAGTTATAATTAGTTTTTTCTCGAAAAATACGTAGATTTTGCGTTATTTGCCTTTGAAACTCCAAAATTGTGTGTTTGATGAATAACAGCTTACCTTTAACAAACCACAACTTAGTTTGTATTGGTCCCACAACAATGACAAAAAAAACATTTTATTCGTTTTTTTTTTAAACTACAGTTTTGTTATTTACAGTTTTTTTGATAAAATGCATACTTATCGAGTTATTTGCAAAAAACCTATTAAAAACGTTGATTTTATCGACGAAAAACGCCGACGTTCGCGAATAACTCGAGAAGAATGCATTCTACGAAAAAAATGCATACAACATTTTTTGCTTAGAAATAATTTTTCCCTCGATTTCTTTGGTCAAAATATATATAAAAAATGTCACCCCCGAGATGGTTTGGCAACCACATCTAAGGTAAAGGCGCCCTTCGGCATGATATAGATTTTGATCCTTGGACTATTTCCTACTTACTGTCAAAATTTCAAGTCATTCTATGCATTTTAAAAAAAATTGGGTGGCAAAATGGTTCGTTTTCTGGCCTATAAGCATGAAAGCCCTATGTAAAACCTCTAATACTGTGCCTCTAGTAACATTTTTAAGGTGCCAAACCGCCATTAATAAACTGCTTGAGTTAAAATTTAAAAAAAATGGGTTTTAAAGTCCTAAGATATAGGGGAAACAACCTGGAGAGTTTCATTATTTTTAAAAATGGTCAGGCAACCAATTAATTTCCTTTTGGACCACTTTAGGACTTATTTAATACTTCTAACGAATTTCAATAAAACTATCGCTAAAATGTATGTAATTTAATTTTGTTAACAGCTGTTAAGGAATTAGCATAACATAACCTGGAAAGATGGAAAATTTATTAATAGAAAAAAGGTCTTTTTTCCCCTTAAATTGTGCTGGATGTCGGTAGAGTGCATAAAAGGAAGTTGTTGGATTTAGGTGTTGCAACAGTTTGTTGTTATTTAGTTCTGTGATAATGGAAAAACAATGTTAAATTATAAAGAAAATCACAATGGGCAAAATAAGCGACTGCAAGAAAAAACGGAAATGGTTACATTAGCTTTTCTACTTAAAAAGAGAAATCAGTGTTCGACAATGTGTTAGTTTTCTTAATGTTTTAAAGCACTTTTTTTAAATTTATGAATATTATTGCTTTATGTGAATAATTACTGACGTATTTACAATATGCAATACTAAATGTAAATTAAATTTTGACACTAATTTGACATAGGAAAAAGCAATTTGATGTAATTAAAGTCCTGAATGTCTGATTAGAAAAACAAGCGCAGGTCAAAGCAGATATTTCTTTTGCAGATCTTAAATTAATCTTGGATTGGGGCGCACAAATCTTGTGCAGTTTAATGCATCCAAAACACATTCATGTTCGTTATCGCGAAAAAAGTCGGCCAATGCTCATTCGTTACAAAACATGTGCGGTCAAGCTCTGCAGAACAAAGAATCATTTACTAATCTTGTAGGTGTTATTTTTGAAAATAACCTTAAGTAACAAAAACATTACATAGCCTCAGCAACTTCAAAAAGGCTTGGATTCTTTTTTCGAGCCAGAAAGTATTTCTCTCCTTCTCATCTGTATACTCTGTATATATCCCAGATTAGATCATTTTAGTAATTGTTCTCATGTCTGGGAAATGGTGTCTCCTACAACACTTAGCAATCTTGGCTCCATTCAGAGAAGAGCTATTCGTCTTATTAATGATCTCACACTTACAAAAAAAACTACCTGCTTTTGAACACCGACGAGCTGTCGGTCTTTAGTAGATATATTCACGGCTTCTCCTCCCAAGAGTTGCCCAGTATAATTCCTTCTCTGACAGCTCCCAACAAAGCAACACGTAGTGCCACTTTTATGGATCCTTTTACAGTCCAACTTAAAAGGCCCCGGACTAGCCACTTTGCTCGTTTTTTCATTCCTAGAGTGTCCAAACTATGGAACCTGCTACCTGCAGAAGTTTTCCCTTTTTTTCCAAAACTTCAAATATTTAAGTCTTGTGTGCATAAAATCCCTCTTACCATATTAAAGACAACTACGGTACATTAGTACCCAGGCCTTAGCATTCGTGGTCTGTTACAAGATAAAAAAAGGCTGCACCGACATGGCCGACCCCGAAAATTATTCTGTGTCGATTTCTCTGCATTTTTCCTATTTCCTTGATTAAAATATGGAACATGTTTGGTATTTTTAGTACCAAAAATGTTATTTAGAATTATTTAAGGTGCAAACAAGCAAACAATAATTATTGTGTACAGGGTTTTTTATTATATTTACGTGGCATCTGGAGCTTTTATTTTGAAAGAAAAAAAATTATTTATATAAAAATTGAAGGTTTTTTTCCGTATTATCTTTTGAAATTATCAGTAAAGAAATATCGCATTAGAAACATGGAAAAATATAGGCAACTTCAGCTGTTTTAAATGAAACACCCTGTATATTATGCGTTACAATGAAGGATCTTTTTTTCTGATTTTAAATATATATATATATATATATATATATATATATATATATATATATATATATATATATATATATATATATATATATATTTATACTTTGATAATATTTGGGTGACAGTTTTTGAGATATTTTACCTTAAATTATAATTAAATTGCAAAAAAGATCATATTGGTATCAAGAAATCCATGAAAACAATAAAATTGTAATATTTTATAAATTTAGAATTTAGTTATTTTCATATATCCTCCTTGATTTTGGATACATTTAAATAAATTTCCTCTCATTTTATTATTAACAGACGCGGAAATAGGTTGTTAATAATTATTGTTTAAAGTAAATATTTCATCTTTTATTCTTTACCTTAGATTTAGAACGTTACGGTCTGAAGGCCTATTGTAATATACTCTGTTTTTTAAACATCCCCACAAAAAAATATCTAGATGATTTAGGTCTGGGCTGTTCGCTGGCCATCTTATAGTACCATGACTACCGATCCAAATATCATAACGGTTGTTAAGATAGTTTGTGACAGGCACAGTATTATGGGGTGGAGCGCCGTCTTGTTGCCAAATGAGGCGGTAATAATGGCCAATGGGTAAATCCTTCAAAAGATGTTCAATGTTGTTTGAAGAAGGTTAGTAGTATATCGCTCTCCGTTTAAGTTTCCGTCTAAAAATATTGAACCAATTATCTTGTTTCCAAGTATCCCACACCAAACACTTGGCGACCTACGCCCCTGAATCCTCACCGGCTGAATTTGGTGAGGGTTTTCTCCGGACCAATAATGTTTATTCTTGCGATTAAACATTCTGTAGTAAAGGAAGACTCTTCGGTGAACAGAATTTTATTGAATCACTCTGGATCCTGCTGCATAAACCTAGCTATTTCCAATGCATACTCAAGTCGGTTCCGCATTTTTTTTTCGAAAAGATAGAAGAAATTTCAAAAGATAATATGGAAAAAACCTACAATTTTTATATAAAACATTTTTTTCTATCTTCAAAAATAAATGCTCCAGAGGCCACGTAAATATAATTAAAGACCCTGTACATACATTTTTTGCACGGTTATGCACATAATTTCCGGAATAATTTTCGAACGTGTAAATCGGCTTTAAAACCATGCAAGAACAGTTGTTTAAAAATACAAATTTATTAATTTATTTCATATTTTCATTAAAAACAACTTATGCATGTTTCGATAACAATAAATTTGATTTCTATGCCCCAGTAAATAAATATTTAATCCCGCTATCGTTAATTAATCATGTAAATTGATTTAATTTGCAATGCGTTGCATAACGACCTGTTCCTACCGCGAAATGTTTGTTTAAATAATAACAAAATTATTTTAACATATAAATGGTTCTTTGTGACACGGTAATGCGCAAAATAAGCTTTCATAGTATCAGTAATTAAGCGGGTCTGTTGGTAAATCATTGTTGTCTTAATGATTTATTGCCACATGATTTGATCTTACCTAATGTTGTCAACAGACGTAATCTGTCTTTATTTTGCTTGATTTCTGCAACATTTATCGGCCTCAGGCTTAACCGAGGGCCTACTTTTACTTAAGGTAGTTTCAGGGTTAATGAAAGCCCAGTATCATAGACCAAAAAAAGGTAAACGGTTATAGGGAAAAAGTTTTTTGGATCTCGCGCAATCAGAGCTAGGACAAATCCAAAAAAGTTATCGATTTACGAATCCGGATCCTCGTAAAGAAACCGAATCACCAATACGAATTACGATTCCATTTTTAGGCAAAAAGAAATCGAATTCCCGGTATCGATTAATATTTTTCGAATCACGAACCCGGATCATATTTAGTTTTTATACTTACAAATAGTAACTACGTTACGAATGATCCTACATAATCCAGATGATAAATCAAGCTTTAAAGATTTTAGCACGGACCCCGAGCCGCGAAATATAATTTTAGCATCATTTTGAAGTACTGTTACTGTTAGCCAAATTAGTTTTTGGTAAATATTCTTTTAATTTGAATATGCTATTTCTGAGATCAACATGAAACCACCCTTAAATGGAACATTTTTTTGAACTGTATTCCAAACTTGTGATGCTTTTAAGGTTTTTAAATGTGATTCTTGAGATAACCTTAAGCAACTTATACAGACAGGGGCACCCTACTAGGTATATATCAATGGACCGGACGAATTTGCGATTACCCTCTAAGCACTGCAGCCGAGGTTCGCGCGACCAACCGGCGCGCTTTCGTTTAATCCTCAGTAACCTTGTAACCACGGACGGGTTGGGATGTACTGCCGTATTTCATGTTTTTTATAATTATGCTATTGCTTATCAGAGTTTTTTTGAATCAAAACAATAATAAAATTATTGTTTCAATTCTAAGGAAAAAAAAACATGTTATTCTAAAATATCCCAACTAAAAACTAAAAAAATAATTTTACATAAAAAATTAAGTAAAAACAAAAAAAAATCTAAATTAATTAATTAATGAAGCAAGTATTCAAACAATTCACCGCCTTCCGCTAAACAATGTCCTAAGCGAACATAGAAACTTCTTCGAACATTGTTTAACATCACAGGTGTAATTGTTTGAAAAACATTGCGAATTTTTACACGCAATTTATCAAGATTCATAGCGCGATCATCCCAAAAACCATAAATTTTTGATTTTGCATAACCCCAAAGAAAATAATCGTTAGGAGCCAGATCAGGAGAGCGAACGGGCCACGGTATTGTAGCTCTCAATCCAGCAATAAGACGGTTTGGTATTATTTAAATAATCCAAAACCAAACGTGTATTATGTGCTGGACAGCCATCTTGTTGAAACCATATTCATTAAATCGAGAACCTGCCAATCGTCTAATTTCTGGAACTATTTGCTGTTGCAAAAAATCAAAATATTTTTGACCAGTTAAGTTACCATTAATGAAGTATGGCCCAATAACATGTTCCCCATAAATATCGCTCCAGACATTTACCTTTTGAGGACGCTGAGTTCTAAGTTCAAAATACCTATGTATATGTTTCTTGAGACCAATAACGGGTGTGAGTGAGATTATGCCTACCATGGAGTGGAATGTGTGTCAGTAAAGACAATGTTTCGAGTAAAATCTTCATTTCTTGAAATAGCAGTAATTGCAGGGTGTGGCCTATTAGGATAATTCTCAGCAAATATATTTTTTACCCGCTGTAAAGAATTATCCCCATAATACCATTGAACAATTTTAACTTTTGCCTCAATTTGATAAATATCCATTTTAGGCTTTAAATGTTAAGGATTTTTAAAAAACACACGTGTTCTTACCTTAAATTCGCCAGGCGAAATTATTTTTATACATTTATAATTCTTAACAAACTGAAAATTGTGTTACTTTGTTGTTTCTTACTGAACAAAAAAGAATGTATACACAAATAGCGGACGATTACAAATTCGTCCGGTCCATTGCTATATACCTAGTAGGGTGCCCCTGTCTGTATATGGGATATATCTTATTGTTATTTTCCAGGAAGTTTCACAACTACCGTTTAATAATTTCTCTGCTTGCGAAATATAAAAATGTATTAAAATGTTTAATTCATTTTTGTAAGACACCCTAAATAGTACTAATATCTGTTATCTCAAGCATAAGATATTAAAAAATTATTAAGATCGAGCAAATAAACCAAAGATCAAATACTTGCATTTGATCTGCCCGTTTTTGGATACCACACGGTTACGAAAAAAAATGTTTAATTTAAATGTTGTTTTTCTGGACCTGAAAAACAACATATTTTGGTTAAAAATTACATATTAGGTGTGTTTTAATAGGCAGATGTTTTAAAATTCTTTATCTTTATTTCCGAAAACTAGTGCGATGCTGATTAAGAATCTTAGGTAAAAATTTGGAAATTTAAAATGGGAAAATCAAAATGGTAGATTTTGGCATTTATAAACGTATTCCCTGTGATTCACGATATAAGGGTTTTTAAGTGTGCTTGAAGAAAATTTGGAAACTAATAATCTTAGGTCAAAATTTGGAAATTTGAAATGGCGTATTCAAAATGGCTGATATTGGCATTTATAAACCCATAGGTCTCAAATTAAAAATATAAGGAATCGAATCAGAATCATTTTAAAATTATATGACGAATCCGGAATACGGATCCAATTTTTAAAAAGTAATCGATTCCAGCCTTTGGATAAATAAAATGAAATCGATTTCTGGATTTGATTCCTAAATTTTAATACAGATCTTCATCAAGGTTGTCTGGAACCGCAACATGACCAATCAGGTAGCAACCAATAATATCTACTCAAATATTTGTTGATTTTTGCAGGGAATTGGCAATATTTTTCTTCGAGCTCTGACGCCAAATGTCCCCCTTGGTTATTTACCGAAATTTCGTTAATAAGGATTTTGGGAATATTTTAATTGAAAATGGAACAGAAAATATTCTGTCTACTTAAAAAGTTCTAATTCTTATTGTCAAATCAATTTACATTTTTACAGTGTTTAGTATTTTACGTACACAATAGTTACTTACACTAACCAATATTATTATAATCAATTTTTGTTAGTTGTGTGAAAAGTAAAAGCGACACCAATTGTAAAAAAAAATATTATTAATATTATTACATTTTTACCCTTTTTCTGTTTTCCTTTTTGGTTCATTATCCTTTTAATTTAATCAGTAAACCATATTTGTATATCTTATATATTGGTCGAGTGAACATGTGAATTAATTTGAGAACTCACACAAAAGTGCATTCTACAGAAAAGGGAAATGCGATTACAGCTGTTTCGTTAATCCGGTAGTACAATAAAGTAGAGTTTCCGGATTTTTTCCTTTTGAAACGTCCTCTTTTGAATAATGTAATATTAGCATTAAACAGGTCCACAAAAAAAAAAGTGGTGTGTGCGGGCTGCCGGACTAACAATAAGATTTTCTGGCGTACTTTGCAACCACGGAATGTTTGGACTACTATTGTATAAACTATAAAGGTACACACCAAAAAATAAACAAGAACAAACATTCGTTCTTGTTCGCCTTGTTTGTATGTGTCCTTTGTTTATTGTTTGCTCTTTCTGTCTACCTAGCGCAACCAAACATTTGTACACTCCTGTTTGATTAGTTGGAATAGTTATGGATGACGATGAACAAAATTTATTCTCTTTGATGTTCTCACGTCTACTCGAACACGTGTGAACAAGAACAAACAAATGTTTGTTCGCCGTTTTCACTGTCTACACTAAAGAAAAACGTTTGTTCGCTAATGTTTGTTCTTGTTTGTTTTTTCGGTGTGTACATACCTTAAAGGTATGTACATACCGAAAAAACAAACAAGAACAAAAATTCGTTCTTGTTCACCTCGCTTGTATGTGTTCTTTGATTATTGATTGGCGTTTTTTTGTCTTCATATCGCAATCAAATATTTGTTCACTCTTGTTTGACCAGTTGAAAAAGTTATGGATGCCGACGAACAAAATTTATTTCTCTTTAAGTATGTACACACCGAAAAAACAAACAAAAACACATATTCGTTTTTGTTCACTTTCTTTGTATGTGTTTTTTGTTTATTATTCGCTTTTTCTGTCTACATAGTGCAACCAAATGTTTGTTTACTCTTGTTCGACTAGTTTTGAATAGTTGTGGATGACCATAAAAACAAAAATTCTCTTTGATGTACCGACGTCCACTGGAACATGTGTGAACAAGAACAAACAAACGTTTTTCGCCGTTTTAACTGTCTTCACTGAAGAAAAACGTTTGTTTGCTGATGTTTGTTCTTGTTTTTTTTTCGGTGTGTACATACCTTTTGATGTATCGACGTCTACTTGACGTCTACTTTTAATAATTTTAGAAAATCCTGTAATATCAATCTTGGATGCGGCATCTGCATATTTTAAAATTTTTTCAAATTTAAAATTTTATAAATTTTATCCTTATAAATTTATGTCCGTCCAGAATCTTTCTAAACAAAACATGCAGGACCGACCTGAGTATGCATCGGAAATAGCTTTCCTATGCGGCAGGATCCAGAGTTTTTATATAGCAGGAATGTTTAATCGCAAGAATAAACATTATTGGTCCAAAGAAAACCCTCACCAAATTTAGCAACCTAACAATTTTATCGTTTTCATGTCTTTCTTGATTCTAATATGAAGCTTTCTTGCAATGTATTTATAATTTAAGCTAATATATCTCAAAAACCATTCACTCAAATAATATCAATGTGTGTATATTTTAAATCAGAAAAAAGGATCTTTCGTTGTGGTCTAAAATATACAGGGTGTTTCATTTAAAAAATTGAAGATGGTCATATTTTTTCATTTTTTGACGCGATATTTTTTACTAATAATTTTAAAAGATAATACGAAAAAACCCACAAGTTTAATTTAAAATATTTTTTTCTATCTTCAGAAATAAAGGCTCTACATGCCACGAAAATATAATCAAAGACCCTGTATACACAACACATGAGGTCTTATTCAGTTATATTTTACACTATTTTACACTTTTTGGCCCCATCTAGTCCCAAAATACAACGTCCATAAGGGCGATTACGTTAAAAAAGAATAAAATAGTGTACACTATTTCTTAACAACACACCCTTACAGATCTATTAAACTTTTAAAAATCAATATCTTTTTAACAAAACGGTCAAAAAGTTTAGTTTTATTTTTTAGTACTTCGATTTATATTGCATTAGTTTTTAAAAAATATCGTAAGAACCGTTTTCGAGATATTCCGAAATTAATGCATGGCTTTTATACATGATATTTTTTAGAAAATTTCAAAGCAAGTAATCCCAAAAAAACCTTTTAAACATATCTATTTTTTGCTGTAAAATCAGATCCTAATTTTTGAGAGATAATTTTGCAAACTGCCTGTATACTCCTATTTAAATGTATGCGTATCTTATAATAACAGCATTGTGTACAAATTAATCAGAAAAGAGGAATTTAGTTTTGAAAAATTATATTGGGACCACCGCCAAGTTTTACTAAGAAACCGTTACAGTTAATTAATGATCATGGAAACAATATCAAAAAAACACACTTTTAATAAATGACAACAGCTAACAATAAATATTTTTTAAATTCAGTAAAAGTAGCTGTACATTTAGCTTTTTAGTGAGCTACAGGCGCAAGTTTTTTAAAAAATTCATCAATAGTAACAGATTTAATTTTCCAAAAAGGCTTCCTATGCCGCCATTTTGAAACAAATGACATTTTGTGATATAGGGAGATTTAAGCCCTATGTGACTGCCTATAAAAATATACAGGTTTCCATTTAAAATGATTGACTCCAGTCAAATCGGTAGTGATTTTTTACATCCGGTTAAATGACCTTATAGTGGAAGAGCCCTTAACACATGTTTCATAAAGTGTTTGATTGAGGTAGAAATTTCACATAGTTGTTTTGATAGGACAGATAAGTAAGTAACCGACTGATTGCCTGTTTTACTGTGCATACAGAAAGTCCGTGCAACTTTTATTTTCCCGATTACCAATTGTTTAATCCCGGAAAAACTGATTGGCTTTTTTCAAATATTAATATATATATATATATATATATATATATTTAGGTATATAAAAACAGATTTCCTAAGACAACATCCAAACACCTGGCCTCAAAATAATGACTTCCAAGAAGGATTAAAAATTGTCAAAACATTAAAAGTAGTTAATGATATAGCTGAGCGTGGTGTAAAATTAATAACCGACTTTAACAACCTTCTTACAAAAGATGAAGAACAAAAGCAATATGTCCTGCAAGTTGTAAGTAAATGCCGAGCATTATATCCTGACGTTTCAAAAACTACTTTAACAAAAGCTCTAGAATAGATTAGATAACTATGTAAAATTATCAACTCATGTAGGTACTACGTCTGTACCTTTTCTGTGTCTGTTTTGTATGTATTATATACCTGATTTTTATATTTTAAAATAAAAAATGACATTAGACTTATAAGTATTACTTGTGTTTTTTATTATATATATATATATATATATATATATATATATATATATATATATATATATATATATATATATATATATATATATATATATATATATATATATATATATAAACTCAAAAATATACCAAAAAAAGCAAAATTTATCACTTAATAACAAAATATACGAAGTATGCTCCTAGTGGTACCAGGTCACGTTTTTGGGGCTAAAGGCTGTTGTAACTCGGTTTGACTTAAAATAACAACAATTATGTATAGAATATAAATTTTGAAGAACAAAATTAGCTTTCTTTTAAGATATTAAGCGTTTTTATTATTTACCATTCTGGAGTTATGGCTCCATATGTCAGCTCTTTGGCCAAAAATTTTAATTTTTTTCAAACTTTGAGCGACGAGCGGCACGGGTTAACTTCGTTTAATCGAGCTCAAATTTCGGCTATCTCAATATCTGGAAAGGGGAATCGTTTTGTAGGGTCCAGACGAACAAAATTCCGACATTTTTTTCTCCATATATGAGATCCGGTCACTCTAATATATATATATATATATATATATATATATATATATATATATATATATATATATATATATATATATATATATATATATATATATATATATATAAAGGTTTGGAAAGTTCAAAACGGAGCATGGACGTTTCGCAAGTAGAACAAATTAGCCACTAAGACAGAGTAAGATCGAATTTAAACTAGGACATACGCGCCAAAATGTCTTAAACAGCGTACCCTCGACGAAGGTTGACTTAAGATGAGGGGAGCAGGATGCCTCGAATCGCCGCGCCGAGCCGGTCTTCGCTATACAGTATGTCCGCGGACAAATGGAACAAAAATGGAAAGATATGAAAAAAACTCATTCTTGATAAAAAATTCTGCTTGTCAAAAAAATATGAACTTTAATGAGAAAATAAATTGTTATCATTGAGGGCGTCTCAAAAATGCAAAAACATAAAATCAAACAAGAGCAAACAGTCGTTTTTTTGGCCTTTTAACGTGAAATGATAAATAAAAAACTTGCTTCAAATTTATTTGTAATATTGATTCCGAACTTACTGAAGAAAATTTGAATTTACGAAAAATTAAAAAAATCTACATTTTTGCAAGTACGCATCTTACATTTACATTTTTTTACATTTTACATTTTTTCCATTGTTTAGTAATGTAAAGGTATCATTCAAGTAAATGTAGTAAAATGCGTACCTACTTGCTAAAATGTTGATTTTTGTTAATTTTTCCTAAATTCAAATTTTCTTCAGTAAGTTCGAAATCAGGTTAAGAAGTAAATTTGGAGCAAGTTTTTTTTTTATTTTTTCACATTAAAAGACCTAAAAATGACCGTGTGCTCTTGTTAGATGTATGATAAAAAACTATTTTCTCATTGTAGTTCATATTTTTTCGACGAGTAGAATTTTTGATCAAGACTGACTTTTTTTCGTATCGTTCAATTTTTTGTCCAATTGTCCTCTTGTTAACCGCATCCGCAGACATACTGTATATATATATAAATAAAAAATCCTGGGAGGTGCGACGGCTAAGATTGGTTGCATTAAAATTACGAGGCTTTCAAATAAATAAATAACCCCGAGTCCAACCAAAACGATTATACATGTTTCGTCCTAGACACCCTCGGCAGTGAAGTAGCCTCTAAGTACAACCTTAATCAAACAAAGTTGAACATTGGAGGTAACTAGAGCCATCTCGTCAAGAAACCCCAAAGCAACCAATATCAGTACCGACAGATTAAGATATTATTGTGCGCCATGTAGGTGTATTACGCAAAAATATTTAAGTTGCTTACAACAACATCCTTAGGGAAAACTGGCTTTTCAATAGTTTACGGATATCTGAAATTCGAATGAGCTCTTTTGTCAATTTCAAGTAGGTGAAGTGCAGCATGACTGAAAATGTGATTTTTAAAGAGAAAACACAGTATTTTCACCGAAACTGCAGTATAATGAATAATAAATTTAAAAAAATGAGCCTTGTTATACACCATAACAAAAAGGATTTTCTTTGGGCATAGAGGCTTCGTAATGAAAAGAAAAATCAAAAATTTTGGTAGGTACGACTAATAAGATGTAGAGGTGTTTAATCGTTTTGGCTGGACCCGGAATTATCCATTTATTTGGAACCCCTGGTAAATTTAAAGCAACCAATCTTAGTAGTCGTACCTATCAGAATTGTTGATTTTTCTTTTCATTAAGGAGCCTCTATGCCCAAAGAAAGTCTACCTTTTTGTTATTAAGTATAATAAGGCTCAAGATTTTGTATTTATTTCCTATTAGAAATACAACTTTGGGCTGGTTTGGTTTAAAATTAACCCCCTCCAAAGTGCCTTTTTTAGTTTTAATTCTAAACCAACCTAACTTTCCAATGGTCTTTGTTGGCTTTCAAATTAACATCAAAATGTCTTGCTCTGTTCTCATACTAGATGTAATATTGAAACTTAGTCCTTATAGAACATACATATATGCATCCCTTCTATGGTTCTATGTATGTATTATCTTATAAATAAAAAAAAAAGAACAATGGATGTATTTATGAGGCATAAATTTTAATATATTTAACATAAAATTAATCCAAATGTTTAAAAGGATTCATTAAAAAATTACTACCTATTATGTTTAGGTTTTATCGCATTCCAGTTGAAGTAGTAAAATGTATAAAGTGCCAGTAAACACTTAATGTGTACATGGACTAATAAAAATTTAATTTACAATTTTTATTGAAATTTAAAGTTCATATTAAACAGCGTACTTAAAATTCGTGGTTTCATTTAACAACTGACATTTATTTTTTTAAATAATTTCCGAAAAGTGAGTAATAAATAATTTGGTAATTTATAAACATGATTTGTAGAATATCCGGGTGATCACATATCTACTTTCCAAGCTATAATAACTCTTTTATGATTCATAATAGAGAGATATGGGTGGTGCTGTAACGTTATGCAGTATTTACGAAAGCGCTATTTTGACAGTTACGTTATGCGCGATATGATTTTTAACGTTGCTGCTGGTGGAAATGAAGTTACTAGTACAGAGTATCTAAAGCTTTGGTGTAGGCCAACCAAGAACAATTTAACATAAAGTTGCGACTGCCAAAAAAAGGTAATACTAGTCGTCCTCTTTAACATACTAAAAGTCCCCATTGATCTCGTTCGCAAAAAGGCCTCAAAATCAGTCCGCCATCTTGAAAATCTGTACATTATATATACAGATATGAAAAAAATGAAAGGGGGAGAGTCCACCCTTAAACTCGCTAGGGGACTTAAATCATCCCCTAAATATGAAAAAAAATCAAAAATTACTTGAAAAATCTAGGGTATTCTAAATTATTAGAAATTCACATCGTGTATCTATTTAAGGAAACCACCCCTGTAACGAGGGAGTTAACTACCCCCGAACGTGATAACATACGAAAATATCATAGCAATATAAGAATTTCTGATAATTAAGAATATCTTGGTAGTTTTTGTGTAGATTTTTCAAGTAATTTTTATTCTTTTCACATTTAGGGGATGATTTAACCTTCTTAGCGAGTTTAAGGGTGAACTTTCAACTATATTACGCCCTCACTAATATGAAAATAAATTATTTTCTATTTGTTAGATTTTATTTTATTTAAATAATATAATAAGAATCGCTTTTATATTTATTGATATTATTTATATATTTCAGTTTTGCATCATCATATCAACCCCTAATTTAGGGTTTTCGAAAAACCAAAAAATATGGTCATCTTGATTTTTTATTACCGATAATTTAACATATGCAGAATGTTTTTAGGATTTTTTTAAGGTAAGGGCAAAAGTGAGAAAATAGGTTAACTTTGCGGTCACTCTTTATGGCACACACTGATTTTTCTACACACTTTTTTGGGATTTTGTTAGGTCTTCGTAGATGCTTTTAAGCGAAAAAAAGTTTATCAGCATTAACAGGTGGGAAAGGGCTGAAAATGGAACCTCAAGGCCCGAAAAATGGGTTTACCGCTAATATCTGCCAAACTATGCGAACTGAAGAAGTTTTGTTTAGACAAAAAATGAAGATCGCCTTGTAAGCTACAAAAATGGTCCCTATAATTTTTTTCGAAACATCGATAGTTTTCGAGATAACGGGACCCAAAAGTTCCCTCATTTCCGCTGCCGCTCTATGGATTCACTTATAAGCGGGCGGACGAATTGTTCCATTACTCGGGCAATAATGTACATTTTTTAAACATTCACAGTTCATCGAAATGGGAAAACCCGTACCTATCATTGCATATGAGTTTTGGTCCATTCTGATTTTTCTAGAATATTAAAAAAAGCAGTCAATTTTTTTTTTTTTACAAAATTTTGAGAATATCTCATTAATTTATTGATATTTAAAAAAAAAATGGTTTGTTATTAACATTTTATTTTTATAATAAGAGACCTTAACAAGTGTTCAATGATCCAAGAAAATTTCCTTCATATTTTTTGCGTTTTGATAAAAAATTGTTTTGCCCATCTGCATTGTTTAGTAAGAAACTACTACTACCACATCTATCCAGTATGGAATGTTATAGATTTTTCGGCGGCCATTTTTGCGAAAAATATTGGTGTTGCGAAAAAAATGGTAAGGGCCATTTTTGTAGATTTCGAGGTGATCTCCATTTTTTGTCTGAACAAAAATTTTCTAATTCGCATATTTTGGCAGATATTCGCGGGAAACTTATTTTTGGGACTTTGGGGGGCTATTTTCAGCGGGTTCCCACGTCGAAATCGTGATAAACTTTTTCTCGCTCGAAAACATTCGCGAAGATCTAAGAATTGCGCCACAAATAAAAACTACAGATTTATTTACAGCTTCGGGTACTTTCAGTTCTTCAGTTATTGGACTAAAAGCCCATTTCTGTATTATTTCTTTAACCTTAAAATGTCCTTGTTTTGACGTCAGAAATCCATCATAAAATTATTTACACGTATTTTCCGGACACCCTGTATTTTTGTTTACCCATACATTGAGATCTAATTAATATTCATTTGATAAATTGATATAAAAAACTCTTATTGTATATAATTGACACAGTTTGAACTCATATTATTTTCATGTCTCCGATCATCATCATCTATTGGTTTAAATTTTATGTGGGTTAACAACCTTAAGTTGGTATACTTTGTTTTTACTGAAATCTTTATTAGAAGCGAGTTATCCAAACAAAAAATATCCATGCATTGAAATTGTCATAATTATTAGCAGTTTATCATTCTTATTTTTAGGTGGTATAACTGGTTTGGATAATTAGAAAAACTATTTTGTTATTTTGCCTAGATAATTGCTTAGATATATGTCTTTTCTGTTAACAAGGTAAAAATCTATAAATCATAAAAATTAAAAGATATGTATGTTTTTTTTTTAATTATTTAGTTGTCAAGGTCTCCACACAAAAGTCGTGTGTATATTTTTATTAGAAATACCCCATTGCTTTGGTAGTCATGAATTCTACAGTTTATAATCACATTTGAATCACACACAAAAGCACTAACCACTTTTCAGTCAGTTATTTAAAATTTTAATAGTACTATAGAGATTTTAAAACCATGCAAATTATATCGATTTTTTTTTACTAGCATAGCAGCAGGTGAACTCTGTAACACCATAGAGTAGACATTTCCTCTCTATAATAGAAAATCTCTTTAAACCCGTCTCCGTAAATTTTCTCGGCTATAATCGGATTTCCGAATGACTAGTTCGGAGTATAGAAATAGAAAGATTAGTCAGGTCCTTGCTACGATTTGTTCTCTTTCTATTCCATGTAAAAGTACGTAAGTTTATCTCTGTCATTGCTTTACCTATTTTTTCATTTCATTTTGAACTTTTGAAGTGATCCTAACCTGCCAGAAGGCTAACTAATGGATTTTTGTCATGAAAATTAGCGATTTGTAAGTGAAGACATGAAAGTACCCAAAGCTGTAAATAAATTTGTACAGTTTTCATTTGTGGCGCAATTTTTAGGTCTTCGCGGATGCTTCCAAGGGAGAAAAAGTTTATCACGATTCCGACGTGGGAACCCGCTGAAAATGGCCCTCCAAAGTCCCCAAAATGAGTTTCTCGCGAATATCTGCCAAAATATGGTCGTTACCATTTTTTTCGCAACGCCAATATTTTTCGCAAAAACGGCCGTCGAAAAATTCATAACATTATTTTTTTTTAGAACTCCCGAAAAGGCTAAAAAATGCAGATGTGCAAAACAATTTATTCTCAAAACGCAAGAAAGATGGTATAGGAAATTTTCTGGGATCATTAAACACTTGCTTAGGTCTCATAATAAAAAAGAAATGTCAATAAGAAACCATTTTTCCAAAAAATATAAATAAATTAATGAGATACTCTCAAAATATTGTTGAAAAAAACTGACCGCTTTAATATTCTAGAAAAATCAGAATGGACCCAAACTCATATGCAAGGATAAGTACGGGTGTTTCCATTCCGATGAACTTTGAATGATTTAAAAATGTTCATTATTGCCCGAGTAATGGAACAATTCGTCCTCCCGCTTAAAAGTGAATCCACGAAGATGGCGGCATTCTAACGGTAGAGCGGCAGCTGAAATAAGGAGACTTTTGGGTCCCGTTATCTCGAAAATTATTCATTTTTCCAAAAAAAATTATAAGGACCTCTTTTGTAAATTACAAGACGATCTTCATTTTTTTGTCCAAACAAAAATGTTCCCATATATTTTGGCATATATTAGCGGGAAACCCATTTTTCGGGCCTTGAGGGGCCATTTTCAACCCTTTCCCACCTGTTAATTTCAAGTTTTATTTAGTTATAAATTTACAATAAACTGTAAAACTGTACAGATTTATTTACAGCTTTGTCCCTTCATTTACTGGACTATTTACCAAGATAGACGATAAAAATAATACATTTGGGATCCCAAAAAATTGTTGCCATAAGCTCTCCTGCCGATGGAATTGTCTTTGCTTCTTCGGAATTGGTTCGTCTCTCGCTGTCCTTTGTCTTGATTGTTGTTTTGTCTTCGGTGTATAGTGGACGATTCAAATTTTTTAGACAGTAGCAAATCGGCAAAGAAATTCAGTTCGTAAACGCTTAAACAGCGTCAAACACTTTTCTGAGATGGTTATACGAATGAGTTTTTGCTCTGAAGTAAACAATCGCGACACTCATTCAACGAATAGTTTTCTTATCTCTAAAACTTCAGTTAATATAATATGGTGAGTTCGCTCTTTCGATATGCCCACAGCCTCAGCAAAATCATCTAACTTTAACCGGCGATTATTCAAAACGATTATATATGAACTTTCTGCACAATTTCTTCAGTAGTTGCCGTGATTGGCCTGCCGGAACGCGTGGGATCTTCAGAGCTCGTGGGACCACGTTTACAGTCTGCGACGCAAGTTTTAACGGTGAAAAATGAAGACGCTGACTCACCTAAAGTAGCGTATAGGTAGGTTTGAGGTAGGTTTAAACTGAGTGGACTTTTTACGCCCTCCACTGCTACCGTTCGGTCTATTGTGGCTCACACCTTTTTATATTTCTCCCAATAGGATCAGACTTCTAATGAATCCGATATCATATTGGGAGAGAGTTCTTACATCTCCTCCTACTCGTGTCGCTACCGGACACGAGCACAATATGTGTTCTGGTGTCCCTGTCTCCTGGAGAGTATGACGAGCAGACGATTAGTGACGTGGGTAGCTACCAGGTTTTTGTTACAGGAACCAGATATTCCTTCTGAGGCCGCATCCCCGGCCTTACCCTATGAAAACGGTTCTATCCGCTTTCTGTTTAAAGCCAGGAAACCCTTTTCCCTATAAAGGCGGTTCTGTCCGCCTTCTGTTTGGATTCAGGGATCCCTTCCTAAGCACCTGTTTGTTCGGAATGGATTAGCCCTTTTCCGTGAAACAGGCGCCAGTGAATTCAGGGGCACCTTTCGAAACGGATTCACCCGTTTCGGTTGGCGCACCTTTGTCTGCTTTTGACCTTGGGTGCACCTCTCGAAACGAATTTATCCGTTTCGGTTAGCGCACCTTTGTCACTTTTTTCCTATGAAAGCGGTTCTGTCCGCTTTCTCTTTGGAGCTAGGGAAGTAATAGTCCACCACGGCAGAGCCCCGCATTACCGCAGTAAGGCTAGATTATCTGAGAGGTCGCCCTGTATCTCAGAGGCACCGTTGGAGACACCTGTTTAAGGCACAGGATGCCATTCACTTATCAGCACGGTATGCTAACACCTTGGGTTAAGCTTTGTGTTCATCTTAGCTTCAGATCCCGTTCCATACGCTAGCTAAAAGAGTTGCCGATAACCAGCACCTCTAGCGCATGTTCCAAAAGATCCTACTGGGCCCAACCACGACAACGACGTGTGAACACAGCGGGCTATAATTTCTGTTATAAGTTAACCTGTAATATGAAAATTTTTAATAACTGGTTTAGGCCGGAAACTTTTTAGTCTATCCTCGTACCCAAATAAGTAATTTTAAATGGAACCCTTTATATTTTGATACGCGCTTGCATAGGGCTTTCTTCTTCTTCTTCCCTGGGAGCCGTCTAGATTTACTACCGGAGGCAGCGCAGCCTCTTGGGCTTTTTGTGCCTAATTGTGAAGTTTCCTCTTAGGTTATCGTGCCCTGTTAGCAGCCCTACTGATATGCGAAGTATTTTCCTACTTTGTCTGAGTAGTTCTTCCTTCGTTCTTCGTTTAAATACTAGGGTGCTTTAGTAGAATAAGACATGGGAAAATCTCTATAAGGGGCCCATATGAAGCTTTTTCCATGTCTCATTCTATGAGGCTCTCCCAGTATCCCTCGTGTTTGTTTTGAATCCATTCCCTGGTTGGCCCTCGTGCTGTGGTTTTGGTCACTTCAAGGGTAGGTTCTGGTCCAAAGTATAGTGTGAATAATCCCTGTCTTGCTAGCTCATCCGCTTTTTCGTTGCCTTTTATTCCCGAATGTCCTGGTACCCACCGGAGAGTTACCCTGTTGAGTTCTCACAGGACCGTTCTTTTTGGCATTCCCATGTCAGCTTGGACGTTACCTTGGAGTTTACAAGTGCCCCTGGCCGCCTGGCTGTCTGTTATTATGCAGATCCGCTTGTTTTATAAGCCCTCCGGTTATTTTCTTTTGCACAGTGCAGTGAAGCATATATTTCCGTTTGAAATAGAAAACATACATAGGGATTACCCATTTAACAATATATCACAAGATGTCATTGGTTTTAAAATGACGACAAAGAAAGCATTTTTGATAAATTCAATATGGCGGGCGTTTACCGCTATCAATATTTTTTTTCGACAACTTACTTCAGTAACTAACTGGTTGAAAAAATCTTTTAGTTTTTTAACAAAATGTCAGACATTTTAGATTTTTTTCCTACAAAAAAAGCGCAATATACCTACATACGTTAAATTACATGCCTTTAATTATATTTAAAACAATAAATAATCCTTATTATACTTTAAACACACTTCTAGCTATTCAAAACACTTTTAACTCGGTAACGTATCATTATTATTATTATGGGAATCTACAAGGTTGACTTAGTTTAAATAAAACATCATGTTTGATGTAAAATTGCTGTAATTCTTAATCAGCTAACATTAAAGGAAGGACGTCTTTAATATGACAATGAGGAGGAAGCTTCTTTATTATATGAGAATTCCAGATTAGATCATTTTGTTGAATTAAAGTAATTTAACTCTAACATGTAATTATTTTTTTTATATACCGGTATGCCTTTAAATGTAATTACTATTCCATGTCGGCAGTAATAGTAAAAATTTGTTTTTTGTTAAAAATGCATGATTTTGCCAACTCCAAAAGTAATGTGATTTGTTTACCTTAAACTGGCGTAGCTAGAACTCATGGGATCCCGGGGCAAAAATGTTTGGGAGCCCCCCATAAGGTTAACCAAAAATAAAAAATATACGCAAAAAAAAATATTCATATTTAATATTAGCAAACAGTAAAAATTTGTACATAATTGAGATGAAAAATTATTTTAAAAAATATTTAGTAAACATGGATAACCAAATATGACAGAACAAAATAATTTAAATATATTTAAGTAATAAATACATAAAAGTAAACCAAAATAAAATGAAAAATTTATTTTTCTTGCTTCTGTATTTGCAAACTCAATAACTGTCCGTTTTAAATTGAGATTTTTAGCTTCTTCATTCTCTATAGATATTATAGCCCAGACTGTCAAGCAAAAATGTATGTGTTTCGTGTAAAAAAGTTTAGCAGATGTCTGAAAGTTTTAAATGAAAGGGGGTGTGTTCCTTATAACAAATACATAAAAAGATACAGCCAGATATGCATTTTTTTAAAAAACAATGGGAAAAGCCCGAAATTTAGTATTTTGTTTGTCTAATTTTCCAATTAAATAATAAAAAAAAAACGATAAATTCGAAATTTTAAAGCACAAAAAAAACCTTTAATTTTATTTTTTATAAATTGAGATCGATAAATAATTAAGCCCAATACGAACACGTTTTAACAATATCAAATAAATGTTTATAACCATTGCAATAATAGTTATTGTAAATGGCTAAAAATTTGTGAGGATAAGGGCATCATTAATCATTGGTATTAATAAGTGTGCAAAATTTCAGCCAGACCTGTATATTAGTTTATGAAAAAAGCTAATTGTTTATCTCAGAGACGAATTATTTAAACAATTGTTGTTGTGCAGGTAACGCTGAAGTTTTTTTTTTCAAATTTGTTAATAGTTTTTATTTTACAGTAACAAATTAGCGGATTTTTTCGCAAAAATCACGTGTTTCACTTCAATGTTCCCAAAAAGTAAAAAAATAAATTTTTAAATACAGTGCCAGCGTTACCGGCGTAAAGAGAGTATCTACCGAAACAACTTTGGTTTTTTGATTTCAAATGATCCAGCACCTAGTTATGAGGGGCAGCGCAATTCTACTTTTTCCCGAGACGCTTTCAAATTATTGCTGCCATTTTCGTATTTTTTAATATTTCTACATGACAATTTTACTTAATATTTTTCAAATGTTATACTTTAAAGAAGTATTAGTTTTAATAAACAGATTTAATCTGTGTCGCAAAAAAAAATCGCTTCTAGGTTACTGTCAATGACCGATTTTTTCTCCACAAGTCATAAACTGCACAAGCTTCAATATAAGTCTTAGTTTTACTATGTTCTTCAATGCGAGATGATAAATATTTTTAATCTCTTATGCCTGTTCTCCATGTACTACACATTTTGAAAAAAGCCAACAAGATTTCCAATAGGCTGCATTTATTATAACTGAATAGCACAACCAACTACGATTGACTGAGCCATATTTTGTGGTCACGGAATAAAAAAGGGTTACTTGTAGTTAGTTTGTGGTAGAAGAGACTGAGAGACTGAGAAATTCGAGAATCCCCCAAAGACGAGAAGTTATTTCGTATAACCAAAACGGTGTCGACGTGGCGCATACTGCATACAGCACGCTGTATAAAAATTTGATGTTAAATTAAGAATACAGATGGACAGATGGAGATGGCGGTAGCCGCTTTTACCTAATTAATTATATTGATAATAGTTATTGGCAGTCATGACTAGTTAGTACTGTAGTAGTGTAGTACTACATAGATATTAATAAGTATTTAAACGAGTTTAGAGGTGTGACAAAAAAACAAAGTTTTAGCGGGGCTACGGGGCCCCGGGGCACTGCCCCGGTTTGCCCGACCATAGCTAGGCCCCTGACTGCTGGTAGTTCCACTCGTAAAACGGCTTTTCCTAAGACTTAAATGTAATTGAAATATAGATTTATTAAAAGTGTATTTTATCTAATTGAAAAAAAACTATTTTTATTGTCTGTAAAATTAGATATTAACAGTCAAATCGTGCCTAATTAACTTTGTCGATATGTCATGTATAAAAGCCATGCATTTCGGAATATCTCGAAAACGGTTCTTCCGATACAAAACCTTAATTTTTGACCGTTTTGTTAAAAAGATTTTAATTTGAAGTTTACAAGGTCTGTTTGTTGTTAAGAAATAGTGTACACTATTTTTTTACGTAATCGTCCTTATGGAAGATGTATTTTAGGGCTGGGTAGGTCCAAAAGTGTAAAATATAATTGAATAAGAAACATACCTCATGTGTTGTGTATACAGTCTCCTACAAAAATAATATTTTGAAGCATTGTGAACTCCTTAACTTTTGGTAAAGCGTATTAGATCTTAGCGCTAAATTTGAGGTCTATTTAAAAAACTGCATCACCAGTGAAACTAAAATAAAAAATATATATAATGATCTGTTCTCGTAGTAGTCCCGGCCCGTTTAACAATCAGTTTTTGTTAGAGAGGGATGGGCGAGTTCAGCGCGGATTACATGAAAGAGACGAAGAAAAGAGCATCCGTTCTCCATTCGGGGTTCGAATTGTGAGCGGGCCAGGCTTTCTTTACTATAAGGCGTTAACTTTGTTTATGACTATCGCGAGTAAACTACTTTAAATCAATTAGGGGATACTGGGGTAATAAGAACCGCCCCCTATATCTGGTGTTTGAATAGTTTTATTCACTCAAGACAAACTGTGTGTGTGTGTAAGGCTATTCCAAGAGTTATCAGAATAATTCTTAGTATGATATTTAAACAATGTTTTAAAAGACCCAAGAAACATAATTCGGTCATAAGGCTATGGCTAGATTTTAGGTGTTTTTTATGTTTTCCCCCCTACTTAAAAAGGTACAGAAACTATTCTATTTTTTTCGTAAATGATAGTCATATTAAAATTTTGTTTTCCTAATACACCTGCTTCGATAATAAAATACGAAATTTTAAACTTCTCTAACTTTTTTTTTGATGAATTTTTGAAAAAAGAATTTTATATTTTGAAAACATAACATTAACTCTAATATAAGTGACAATGGCAGCAGTTTTGGTGTCTTAATTTTTTCTTAACAAATTGTTAAATATAATCCATTGAAATACCGCAACAACTAATGCTTAAGTGAACCATCTTCTAAACCGATTGTCCGATTAATTTTTTTTCTCAGGGTGATAGGAACATTTGAGAAGAAGTTCTTATTATGCCATGACTGCATAAATACGAGATATACAGCTTATTACCCCAGTAGGGATAATAAGAACATTTATATGTGGTAATAAGAATTTGCGTTTTTCTCTTTAAATTAAAATGATATATTCATATATGTCCTTCCTTCCTACAAAAGATGGATTTAGCATGTAGCTTTTGCAACAAAAAACCTGGTATTACATATATTTTTTTACTAATATCTTACCAAAATCAAACAACCGAAATTTTTAATCTTATTACCCCAGTGTCCCCTAATAGACGAATTTGCGCCTTTTGGAAAAATAAATTGTAATCTTTAAGTACTTACAGCACCGCCTTCTAGTTTTTAAAAGTTTGCCAACTACTCATTCCTGCCCTTTTAATACGCTTCTTACCTTTAATCGTAGAACAGGTAGGTGACTTCATCTGCTTATCAGTAGATAAAGTGTTTTGAATCATCTGTTTTGCAGTTTTATAGGCCTTAGCTACATAAACTAAACTTCAAATAATCGGCGAATCAAGTACGCTGTGAGAGCGATAGCAATGGCGATGACTGTTGCTGTCTCTTTCTAATGCGACTACGTTTTCAGCGCTTTGCTTTATCCCTCCAGGAAGTATACGCTCGAAGATCCCGCAATTACATACATGGAGACCAAAGATAAGGAGGACCATCTCTGTGTTACAAAAATGGCCCTCAAATTGCAGTAAATTCAGATGGCGTTGTGTTCCAGACGACCGTTTTTAAAGTTCACTAGTGCCTCTTTATTTAATGCTATTCTGGGGCCACTTTTTGAGCCTTAAAAGATGGTCCTCCTTATCGTCAGTCTCCATGATTACAAATCAAAGAGCTGATTAAAAAGGCAGGAATGAGTTAGTGCGATTATAAAATCATCAAGATGGTGGTAGCGCAATTTCACTTGACTAAAAATCATGGAGATAGATTCGTCTGTAACACCGCTTACTTTGACTTTTTACCGTCATATGGCTGTGCTTGACATCAGTTGTAACCAGTGTACCCTGTGGTTAAACCCTTATCTGTATTTGTCTCTTTTGCTTTTATATCGTAGTAGCCATGCTAAGGTGTGGGTGGTCGTTAAAACGACCTATGAATAGAACATTGGGTTAGTATTCTGGGATGTTTTTGGTTGATCCAAACCTTAATAATTACTAATAAAATATGGAATCAAATACTTTATATACCTTTGAATTTATTACACTGGTAGATATTTAGAAATTTTGTTTTTCTTATCCTTATATTTATTTTTATTGCTTTATATTTAATGCGACATTTTACATTAATTACTTTATTCAATAATATAAAATCTAATGACATGACATTGACTAATAAGGAAAGTAATGGCTTAATTACTTTGTTTTGAGACCTGTTAATTACATTAATACCTAAAATAGATAAGGTACATGTCTGTAACGATAAATATTATAAACAATTAAAAAATAATGCAACACACCATAAAATACCTTTAAAATGTATTATTTACTATACCGGGTGACAACGAAATCACTACCCAGCCTTTTATTTTCTTGAATAAAAACATATTGCTTTCAAATTTTAGGATGCTATAATATATCATAAGATGCTGATTTTGGATATTATAACATGTCCCTATCACTCCAGAATACACTGTATATTTTTTAAAATTTGGAATCTACGAATTATTTCTGATATAAAATGTTTATTATGTCATATACATATCTCTGCTAGTTTTTGAGAAAATGGCGATTAAAGATGTCCAAACTACCGCACATTATGCGGATGCAAATAAATGATGGGAAATGGGAAAGCAAATAAATGATATAAAAAATTATTATGTTTAATTTAATTTTTTTTGGAGACTCTATCTGTGGGGTCATAATAAAACTACTTCCGGCTTTACCGGAAGTGCTGCAAAAATTGACTTTTCCAATAATGTTACTTCAAAAATTTAAATGCAACACCTTGTATATTTTTTTAAATTTGGATTCTACGGGTTATTCCTGATATAAAATCTGTATAATGTCCTATACCTATCTTTGTTAGTTTTTGAGAAAATGGCGATTAAAGATGACCAAACGACCGCATATTATGCACTTATAGGGGAAACAAATAAACGTTAGAAACATTTAATACTTTTTAATTTAATTCTAAATTATTTTTTAATTAACTGCTTAAATAAAATACTAATATTAAAATAACAAAATTGCTCCAAAGAGACGACTCGAATTATTAGGCTCATTCATTTTCTAACATTTATTTGTTTTCCCCTATAACTGCATAATGTACGGTCGTTTGGAGATTTTCAATCGCCATGTTCTCAAAAACTAACAAAGGTAGGTATAGGATATTAGACAGATTTTATATCAGGAATGACCCGTAGAATACAAATATAAAAAAATATACAGGGTGTTGCATTTAAATTTTTGAAGTAACATTATTAGAAAAGTCAATTTTCGCAGCACTTCCGGTAAAGCAGGAAGTAGTTTTATTATGACCTCCACAGATAGAGTCTGCAGGAAAATAATTAACTAATAATTTTTATATCATTTATTTGTTTTCCCATAAACTACATAATATGCGGTAGTTTGGACATCTTTAATCGCCATTTTCTTAAAAACTAGCAGAGATAGGTATAGGATATAATTTAGATTTTATATCAGGAATGATGCTTAGAAACCAAATTTTGAAAAATATACAGGGTGTTCCATTAAAAAAATCAAAATTGATGTCGTTTCCGGTTAAACCGGAAGTCATAGGCACATCTTATTATATCCAAAATCGGCATCTTATAATATAAAATGTCATTCTAAAATCTGAAAGCCATATTTTTTATTCAAGAAAATAAAGGGCTGGGTAGTGATTTCGTTGTCACCCGGTATATATTTTTTTAAATTTAAATTTGTTATATCGTTGGGTACGCAGGAAAAAAGTGACAACTAAAAAAACTTACTTTTAAGAAAACCGCCAACAAAATAATCTAAATTTTTAAGATGGCACTAGATAAGCAGTAATTAAATATCCATTATTTTTTTACACCAAATTAGAAATAATTTACCCTATTGATAGCATATTATATTATCTTAACTTTTTTGATTTTAAACCAAATAAATATTTTTTTTGGTATTTACTTTTCCTGAAAGTAAAGGTCTGTTCGTTATATAGTAATATTTTACACTATTTTATACTGTTTAGACCCACCTAGTCGTAAAATATACTCAGTGACAAAGAAAGGTAAACACCCAGTATACTGTACTTTATTTTAATAATTCTTTGCAGGTAAACTTACTTTTAGTCGAACAAAAAATAATTAAATTTTTAGCCTAATCTGCTGCGTATCAGACCCGTTTTTTATCATTTCTTTTTTTTCGTTGATTTACAAATTTTACGATTTGTATTCACATTTGGTGATTTTATCGTGCAAAGTGCTTTACCTTAATGAACAAGATGCCCTGTGCGCGTGTATCCCAGTTGACTTTGAAACTGGTCGAATTGTAGGCAGCATAGAGCTAGAGCTAGAGGCACTGGACGTCGTAGGGGCACAACAGAGCGTCAAGATCGGCGACTAATGGCCAAACAAGCAATGTGATTGGCTACGTTGGAGATTTAAGGAATATTTTACGCTAAGGGTTCCTTAAAATTGTTGGTGCAACCGGCCATAAGACTTTTAGCCCTGAGAGACCGGTTTTGATCTACACTAGCGATTGCAGATCAGTGGTTTGAAGAAAATGGAAGGATGGTTGAGATGCGTACAGTTTACAGGAGAATAAAAAGTTTTGGGCTTTTTTCTTGCCGACCCCATTGGGTCTTACCACTGACTCCTGAGCATAAACGGAACCGCCTGCAATGGTGCCAAGGGAGATTAAATTGGGATCAAGAATTGAATCACGTGATCTTTAGCGATGAATCGCGCTTTTGCTTGGGTATGCATGCCGGCCGGGCAAGGGTAGGAAGGAGACGTGGTGAAAGTAGAAATCCACAATTTGATGTTAAAAGGCATATCCACAAAACCGTGGGTGTTATGGTATGGGGTGCGATATCCATTGGTAGCAGGTCACCTCTAGTTTTTATCCAAGGCGACATGACCGCGCTTCGTTACATTCAGGAAGTAGTGGAACCAAATGTTCTTCCATATGTTCAGAGAGTTGAAAATGCCATTTTCCAACAAGACAACCCCAGGCCGCATGTTGCTAGAGTAACTTTAGCCTTCTTGGATCAACACCATATCAATCGTTTACCATGGCCTGCAAGATCGCCCGATCTTTCTCCAATAGAACATGTGTGGGATATGCTCGGCCGAAGGTTGCTCTAATTTGTTTTGTACCTACTTTTCTTTTTATGTGGCAAGATAAATTTCTATGCAAGGTCAGTTTATGTCCCATTTCTTTAAACAACATAAAAGCACTTTCACATATGTAACAACACCAGAATTTAAAGTAAAACGTTTTTGACACTAATGCTTATAGTGCAAGGTGTTTAAAACTGGTGTCAAAAAAATACCGTTTCTTAAATAGAAATAATATCATTTGCATTCTATGTTCTTTATTAATCTTCCGTTTTTTATATTAACAAATCTCAACCATTACCGTCAAGTTCATTGTTTTAATTATCTCTTGATATACATCTCATCTTTAAATTAAAAGAACCTCCAAAAACGACAACAATAGTATATACCCACTCATGGACGCCATTATTATTATTACATACCCATGTTAGTATGTATTTAATTATTATTACTGTTAACTATTTACGATAATATTGTGTCTTAATAAAACATTTTTGTAAATAAATACCTAGTTTAAATTATAAACAACATATTATTTATGTTACTGTTTACGATAATATTTATGATAGTTAAATCAGCTTATTCTATTGCCGTTATAAGGGGCTACCCGAGAAAATGTGGGACAATCTCCTGGATATGGAAAAAATACTATAAGTTCATTTAGACATAATTATTGAACCAGCAGGTATATTTCAATTTCATTTTAATAACATGTGATATCAAGTAAGACTCTTCACATTACCATCAAAAGAAGTGGTGTGAATTCATAGATAACCTAACTTTAGATATGTAATCGCTAATCGCATTTATGGCAAGTTTACGCTAGCGCGCACTAAACAAACGATAAGGTTATCCAGCATGCGTATTTATAAAGGATCAGTGCCGGAGTTAGACATTTCTATAAATCATTAATTAATTTTTATTCATGAAATATATTTTTTCTAATTTTGACATTTAAAGTGACACTTTTTAAAACTGATTGACATTATCAAATATCTTAGTTTTCATAACTAGTTACAAAAAGTAAAATTTTTCGCAACTAGTGATGAAAAGTAAGATATTTGACAACGTCGATGGGTTTTAAAAAGATTTTTATATTTTAAACTTTAATTAAAAAGAATTATATCATATTTAAAATTAGAAATATTGTGTGAAACGCGTTGGGAAACACTATTTTTCATAACTTGTATTGTTTTGCTTTGCTCGTTACGATAAATAGTGTTTTTTCCAACTGGTTGCACAATTAACTCTTTTTGCTATATTTAGATATATTTTTTTAATTTTGCGTTTCTATACTTATATAAATTATGTTGGGTAGTAATATAAACAATAAGGTAACAAAATCAATAATACAAAATTTAAATAGCAAAAAATAGGGCTAATAAAAGATATAGAGTTTGTTTCAAGACCCAGTCTTTGTATCGCTGTGAAACGGTTTTGAAACTGTTAGAATCGATTAAACGCGTAAGTGTCTACTTAACACGGTTTTATGTCAGTTCAAAAACGACGAAGTTTTAACGCTATCTGTATATTTAAAGGGTTCTGCTTTGCTTGGGGACCAGTAAAGGGATCGTGAACCACACTGTCTGTCTCCCATCGATTAGGAATGGGTTTATTTGACTGGGCTTGCATATGGCCGTACAACTAACTTTTTTTGCGAGATTGGAACAAACCTATAAACGAAAGAAAAAAAAACTTTGGTACCAATAACGTTAACTCTTTTCCTGCTTAGACCTATGTTTTCGATAGCGATAATAAGATATTGTAAACATCTTAAATGTATACAAAACGAGCATATATTTACTAGAGGCACATTTGCCGTTTGGCAGTGCAAATAAGCGTGCAAAAGAGAAAAAAGAATCATAGTATAACCTTTCTCTGTGGCTCCAACGTGTCAATTAAACGACGAGAAGCCGACCAATGAGCACGTTGGCGGATCACCAAAAAACAGTTTATATTTTTTTTAACAAAAGAATTGTATAAATGCTACCACTAAACACAAAAAAAGTCAATAAAACAGTAAAACTGGTTTAGAATCTATAATTATATAAACAATCTATCACAAATCACAAAATAGATCAGTCCAAAAACTAAAAAATCTCACACAAGCGGCCAGTAGGGAACTGGCCGGCGACAAATGTGTAAATAAAATCGGTCTGCTAGTCCGTTCTGCGCGTGATTTAAGATCCTAATAAAATTAATGACTACCGTCACAGCGCACGGACACATTTTTTCGCCTATAAAATCTAATTTTTGAACTGCGCATCTGATACCCTTTGCCGGTCCATGTGAAGGTCAGTGTGTGAACTACTCACAGCTGCAGAAACGGACTAGCTGTGTCTCTCACGACCCCCTTTTTTACGCCCTAACATTAAGTATTATGTACAACGTTTTTTACAAATTTATTTTGTTGTTTTGCAGGTTGCAACCGCTGCAGAACTCGTTATCCACATTCCAGGCAGCTTGGGCCAAGAAGGGGTCGTATACCGATTGGACTACTACCCGCCTTTTGGACATCCCGCCCCAAACACTACCATTGCTTCGAAAGATATTCGTGACGTCATCAAGTTTTCTCAAGCTCTACCAGGCACGAAATATGACTTCTGGTTGTACTATTCCAATGCGACGCATAATACGCTCACGTGGACGGCCAATTTCACTACTGGTGAGTAGTAACACCGTTAAACTTACATATTGAATACTGAATTGAAGCATTTTTTTTAACTCTATAGGACACCTTTTGACTAAGTTGACTAATTCAGGGTTCCCTATTTTGATATTGAAATAAATTCTATATGAGATAAGCCAGTGCCTTTTTCCTATATCATTATATTCAATGCCTTTGGGATTTTAATCAACATGTTATTAATGGAGTAGGCGCCTGTCAGCAAACTAAGATAAAGTTGATTTTCGTAAAACGTTATTTTTCTAACAAATTATTAACTTAAACTGTAAAGGGATGCATAAGAGTGGAACTACGTGTTGCTTTGTTGCTGCTGTCAGAGAATTAATTATACTGGCCAACTCCTTGGGGTAAAAGATGTAAAAATACCTATAAAAAAGCAACAGATACCCTATATCCCCGTAGGAGGACAAGAGAAGGAGGTTTTTCTGTAAGATTGGGATCAATACTAAGACGAACAGCTCTTCTTTAAAGGAAATTTAGAATGCCAAAAGTTGTGGAAGACGCCGTTCCCGAGAAATAAGAACAATATTCTAAAGCGGGTCAGACTTGGGATACATACAGAGTATACAGGTTACAAGGGGACAAATACTTTCTCGGTCAAAAGAGGAATTCAAGCTTTTTTAAAGCTGCTGAGTATAATAATATGTGGAAAATCAAATATTTTAATGTTTAATTTTTAATAGATCTTTCTAAAAACTGACAACCTTAATTTATGTCCTTGTTAACCAAACTTCTACCAGCAGGTTCTGGCTAGCTGTTCATAGCCATACCCATATGACAATGGATGTAATGCGTTTTTTAAGGTATTTTTTAAAAGTAACCCCAAGATCGAATGACTGTTCTGCAAAATTTGGCCTAGCTGGATAAGCATTGGCGGACGTTTTTCGAACAGGCTTGAAAAATTGAATATTAGAGTGGGGGATACTATCATCAGCAGAACATGAATATGATTGATTGTGAAACAGAGAAAATCGTTGATGTGAAGAAGAAACTAAGTTGGTGCCAGTACTGAGCTCTGGGGCACCCCAGCATTAATTTGGTCAAAGCTGAAAAATTGACCATCTACAATATACGTCGACAAAAAAGTAAACTGGAGAGCTAAGAACAAAGCTTAGGTGAAAGACCGTAGCAAGGAAGTTTGTTAAGGTGCACAATTATGCCAGCCTTGGTCAGAAGCTTGAATACTACAGACAAGGATCGCCATCTCTGTGTTACAAAAATGGCCCTCAAATTGCAGCAAATTAAGATGGCGCTGGTGATTCCAAGACTCGTTTTTAACCAATAACCTCGTTGTTCTTCACTTTATATATTGCGGTCAAGGTTATTAGTTCTCATTGGTTCGCTTAGCTACACCAGCGCCTCCTATTGAATGCTACTTTTGGAGCAAAACAACCATAACAGAGGGGGCTCCTTTATCTCTCTAACCTTCATAGTCAGAACCAAGAAACTCAAGGGACTTGTTCCAGTTGTGTGAGACAAAGTAAAGAAGATTTGTTTTTATAAAAGCATGTCAAAAATTAAAAAAAAAAATACTAAAGGCAAAATAATATCTATAATTTGTGTATTATTGTTCGTGTCTAGTTTTTAATTTTCTCTTTTATTGTTCAATTCCAGTTCCTGATCCACCATCGGGACTGTCAGTTTTTGTCAGAAGTGGGAAACAAGCGATCGTGTCTTGGTCACCACCAGCTCAAGGCAGCTACACAAGCTTTAAGTTGAAAATAAATCCTTTGGTTCACATACCAGGTAAGTTGTATGTACTAACTGTAAAAATATTTATCAACTAGAGTTAGGATTTTAAAGAATTAATACTCTAATAGGATGGGTAGTTTTCAGTCTTGTTCACCAAGCATAGATTGTACAAGCACAGTCGATTGACCCTTCAGAACTTTTGACAGTATTCTTCCGAGACAATCTGCAACTTCAGAACGGTCAATTGACTGTGGCGAGTACATCAATTAATACCTTTTAAAGACATATTTCATCTACTTTTTTAAATTTAAATATTACGTTATGTATTTACTTAACATATTTTCAACATCAGTGACAATAAATCAGTTTATTATCTTTAGCTCCGAAAAAATTTCTGCGCTATAGAATGAAGTGGGGTAAGTCACATCAAGATTTTGCAGCGTGTTTTGAAAAGCGCTTTGAAATATTTTGTTTGTTGCGATTCCTAAATTCTGCGAATCGTGCAATTAAGGTAATTAGAGGAATCGTGCAATTGAGGTAATTAGAGGATTACACACGCCTACAGCCACACTCGCCGATTACCAAATAAGTGAAAAAGTTTTTTTATACTTGTGACTAACATACAGTAGCAATCTTAAGAGACCTTTTAGAGAGGATATTTAGAGGTTTTTAAGGAAAAGAAAAGACATCTAGAGGCAGCAAGTAGATGAGGTGCAAAGGGATGCATAAAGAAACTAGGAAAGGAATTAAATGATACATTTGTTAGAGCCGAAGCCGTGAAAATATCTATAAAAGAGCGACAGATCCCCGGTAGGCAAGAAAAGAAATTTGATAATTAATAAGTTGAATGGGATCAAAAATGCTAAGAGTTGTAGAAGATGACACCATTTCCCAGGAGAACAATATTCCAAGCAGGGATTAATTTGGTATCTACAGGGTGTCTGAAAACAATGTGGAAAATCTTCCGGTTATGAAAAAAACACGTAAAAAGAATACTGCAAGTCCATTTAAACTTTTTTCATATAGCTTTTTTAGACCTAATTATTAAACCAGCAGGTATATTCCAATTTTAGATGTAAAAGTGACAATTTTCAAAAACGGTTAGGCTGAACGACATGAATGAAGATTTCTTCCTTCCAATAGCCAATAGTTTGAGGTTTGTTAAAAACAATGTTTAAAGTTCTTATTAATGCAGGGCGTAAAAAAGGGGCCATGAGTGTCACAGCCAGTCCGTCCCTGCAGCTGTGAGTAATTCACAATACTTCATTCGATAATAATTTGAAGCGTCTTACTTGGTATTACATCATATTAAGTAAAATTGAAATATACCTTGTGGTTTAATAATTATGTGTAAGAAACTGTTTCCATTGGAGTTTTTTTTAATCCAATATCTCCGAAAAGGAGGCTTATACGAAAAAAGTATATATAAACTTGTAGTATTCTTTCCAGTTATTTTTATATCAGGGATATTTCCCACATTTTCCCGGACACCCTGTATAGAGAGTATACAGGTTAGAATATTTTTTTGTCAAAAGAGAAATCCTAGCTTCTTTGAAGCTGCTGTGGCTATGCATAAAATAGCCCACAATCTTAAATTATTTTTTGGTTTACAGACCTTGACCATAACTTATGGATTAGTATTCGCATACTTTTTTCGCGACGGCAAACATGATAGTCTTTTGAGGCATTAAGCATTGGTCTTGCTTTACAGATCAATATTCGAGTGAAAAGTACTATTGTCAGCATCACGATGAACGAGATTGATTTTGGAAGAGAGAAGATCGTTGATACGAAGAAGAAATAGAATAGAGCCGGCTCTATTACTAAGCCTATGAATGGCATTAATTTGGTAAAAGCTAGAAAAGTGCCCATCTACAATAACTGACACGTCGATTAGAAACAAATCTAGAGTAAATAGAACTAATTTTACGTAAAAGACGGTAAGGAAGGATTGACCAAGAAAAGCAAGACACTTGTTTAAGTTGTGTAAGACAAAGGAAAAAAGATCAGCTGTAAATCTTTTGTGACGGAATCCGTACGGTCTGTCATGTAAAAATCTGTGTAGACCTGTGTCATAAGAAATTCGAGAGGCCTTATAAGATGAGTACAAGGTCAGGAGCATTTTTTTAGGACGATTGCTGACAGGGTGGCCCAAAATGACCGTTATGATTTAAATGCTTTTTTTTTGTAAATAAATTTTTAACAATGTTTTATGAAAATGCAGCCTGTAAATGGAAAATAATTTAAGCCTAAACGTTATAAATAACATCTCTCAGATGTCGCCCATTTTCTGCCTACAAACTCGTGCCCTTTCCAACACATGTTCCATGACTTTTTGCAAAATCTCAGGTGTTAAAATAAATAAAATAAAATAAAATAAGCATAATCAAGCCCTTGGTGGTAGTCTGTCGGTCTTATTTCCTGCACCAGATAAATTTTATGGGGAAACATGTGCAATGTAGCCACAATTCTTTTAAGAAACCTCTTTGATAACCAAAGTTGTGCCGAAAGTCTCCTCAATGATGTTTTAGGGCTCTCTTCCACGCTCTTCCGTACACGTTCAATATTTTCACCGGTGCACGCTGTACGTGGACTTCCAGCACCAGAAAGGTTTCTTTCTGAACCTTGTTGCTGAAAATTAGCAACCAAGCGAATAATTGTTGGCGTTGAGGGTCCAACCAGCACATTAAAATTTTTAAAACAAAAGGGGAAATATAATTACAAATAAAAAAGTTTTAAACCATTTAAATCATAACGTTTATTTTGCGGCCACCTGTATATGCCATCCAGCTCAGATGATTTATTGGTACTAGGAGTAGAAAGAATACGCCCGATCTGCTTGGCCTTAAAATGATATCGGCCTTTTCATAAGAAACAGAGACAACCGGGGGAACAAAAAGATTAATAGAAGGATTAAAGGTAGAACTGGACAATGACAGGAAATCTACTAACTTAATTATTTCCCTTAGAGGCGAATCTAAAAGAAGGATAGTCGCAAGTTAATAATAATACATGACATTAAGGAAGGAATAATATTTTCTTGGACTGTTAAAGCTTTTTATTTATTTTTTAGTTCAAAAAACCATTTTATTGTGTTGAAGATTTGGCTGTTACTGCTGCTTTGTACGCGAGAGTTTTGGTTTTATAAAGAAATATAATTTTATGCAATAATATTTGTTTGTTTTGTCTAAATATATATTTTTTAGATGGAAAAGCCATAACTATAGAAAACATAGACAACACACAGTATACACTTAAAGATCTGGTTCCTGGAGCTACATACCAAGTTCAGGCTTTTACTGTTTTTGAAAATAAGGAAAGTGCAGCTTACACGTCTAGGAATTTTACAACAAGTAAGTAATAGAAAATTTGTGTTTATTTATTTATTTTTTAACAATAGTAACGGGCTAAAAACCGATGAAAGTAGTATTCCGTAATGGTAGATTTCTTATTATATACTTTATGTAGGATTGACCATTATTTAATATTTAATTAAACAAGTTTTAATACTTCGCAAGGTTGGTGATAAAGTATTCCAAGATACTGTCTGTACGCTTTGTAAGTCTCTTCGTAAAACGTTTTTGACTTCGCAGGTAGTAAGGAGTCATCAACTGCTGCTTTCTTCTAAGACTTCTGAGGTTTTCATTTTAGCTTTCGATACTATTTTCGTTCTGGATTCTGTTCTTTTAAATGATTTTGGCTATTTTCAGAAATTTTCGATGTCAACTAATTTGACATGTTTTAAAAATGAACTTCTCTATCTCATACCAACTGCCGTGGCAATCACCTTTCTAGATAAAACCCTATACAGGTATACTTAAATTTTTATTCTCCATTTTTTTTTTTAATTTCAGCTACATACCGGGTGGTGCGTCGCCGAGCGGAACATAGAAAATTCCATGTAATTTTTAAGGGGGTCAATTTTTGGCTCCCCTGTACATTTTATAGAAAAAATGTAACATGCCTTTTAAAGAAACCAATCTGACAAGCCCTCGTGCCAAGTTTAAAAAAAATTTAATAAGCAAATCTTGAATTATTCAATTAAATGTAGTTGCTAAATTATTACCTCCCTCCCAGAGAAAATGTGCAGTTTTAAGAATTTTTACTTGAGTCCTAAAACCTGCTTGCATACCTTTTAAGTTTCTACGCGCTCTGGAAGGCTCTATAATTTTGAAGTGTCAGGAAGTGAGTGAGTCGGGCGAATTTCAAACTCAAATATCTCAAAAACCACTTGACATAACTTTCTTATTTTTTTCACGAGTAATTAGAGTTCTTATGTGAATATACATACGAAATCTGATACTTTTATGTTGAACGATAATGAAGTTGATGAAATGATAAGGGGGAAACACATTGAATCGTTTCGAGTAATATACACACTTCTAGATATTTCTCTTTGTTCTTTAACTTATTTAAGGGTTACATTGTTTAAACTGTAGTTAATTTTTAAATTGTTTGTTGATGATGTGCAGAACAGTGCACTATGTCTCGTTAACAAGAACAATAACTTAAGCTTTTTGCATAAGTTTATAACCATACAACAATAACTAGACCTTTTTAAAAAGGAGGTTGAATTCGTAAACTATTAAACAATCATTATAAAGAAACTTTTATATAAAACATTTTACTGTATCTCTTTTAACTAAGAACATAGGATCATTCTGAAATTGACAATTTTTTATTTTTCCCCCGTATCTCTTAAGCGAGCAAAAATTTTCTAATTTTGCTTCTACCTTTATAAGTTTGACCCAAAAAGAGCACATGATGCCTATTTATTTTTGGATAGAACTAACAATTACGGAGATACCCTAAAAAATGTCGAAAATAGAATACCCTGTACAAAACCATGGCTTTATTAGTCTCGTAAGTAACAAGTGTTTGAAAAACAAGCTATTTTTTTTCTTGTCATCACTATGTAATTATTATGTATTATTTTTTTTTAGAACCTAACACTCCAGGAAAGTTTATAGTATGGTTCCGAAACGAAACAACTCTCCTAGTTCTATGGCAGCCACCGTACCCCGCAGCTATTTACACTCATTACAAAGTTTCAATCGACCCGCCGGATGCGAACGACTCCATTTTGTATGTGGAAAAAGAGGGGGAACCTCCTGGACCGGCACAAGCAGCTTTTAAGGGACTTGTACCAGGCAAGTATTAAATTATTAAAAAGCCACACACCCTAAAATAATTCTTATTAAATTTTATTTTTTATTATTTGTTATTAGGAAGAGCATACAATATATCTGTGCAAACAATGTCGGAAGACGAAATATCAACACCAACAACGGCACAGTATCGGACGGTCCCGTTGAAACCTGGAAAAATAACGTTTGACAAGGATAAAATCACTACAAATTCGTTTGTTGTTCACTGGGAACCACCCACTGGAAAAAGGTACTTTTTTCATATTATTGTATTAAAGTTAATAAATATTAAATACACTTCTTACTAATCCAAAAGTACTCGAAAAAACAAAAACGGGTAATTTTTTTTTTTTAATTTTGACACAGTCTACGAAAGGCTGAGGCTAAAGTACTAACGTACCGTGTGTGTCTGAAGTATGGTAAGAGTAAGTTTCACATAAGACTTAAATATTTGGAGATTTGTAGGAGAAGGGAAAACTTCTGAGGGTAGCTGGTTCCATAGTCTGGACACTATAGGGATGAAGGAACAAACAAAGAGGGAAGTTTGGGGCCTCTCAAGTTGGACTGTAAAAGGATGCATAAAAGTGGCACTACGTGTTGCTTTCCAAAAAAAATGTCCGTGTCGTAAGAGATTTGAAAGAGGCGAGTCAAGATGAGGGAAGCTCGGAAGCACATTTTTTTTAAGACGATTGCTGGTATCAGAGCTGTCGGAATTACTTTTGAAAAGTAATTTAATTACAATTACCAATTACTTTTCTAAGTAGTAGTAAATTACAATTACCAAATACTAGCATGTTTGTTAAAAGAAATTCAATTATCAATTAAAACTAAAAGTAATTCAATATTTTAGCAATTACTCTTCATTTCCTTAAGTACATTTGAAAACTAAATTACTCTAGAAATATTTGAATAACTACCACACCAGTAACGAGAACCTGTAATAATAAAAAAACAATTATATTTGTTTGGATAATAAAAAAACAAAGATAAAACCGGTGGCGGTTAGCATCAATCAATAAACTAAATAGGCGCTGAGGCGGCGTTTGCCTGATCAAAGTGGCCCGCCGTGTTTCAAGATGCTCTTTCTGGCTGTCCAAAATTCGGGCAGTTTTTCTATAAAGAAAGGTAATTGAGTTTTTCGTAGTAATTTTATTATTTATTAGATAATTGAATTAATTTTTAAGTAATTCAATTATGTTATAATTAATTGAATTACTTGGGATTCGTGAATATCAATTACCAATTACGATTATATTATCCCAATAATTGATAATCCAAATACAATTACTTTTTCCGGAAAGTAGTTGAATTAAAGTAATCTAATTACTGAAAAGTAATTGAATACGGTTTTATAATTATTTTAATTGAATTACCGACAGTTCTGGCTGGTATGCCATCCAGCCCAGATGATTTTTTGGTATTAAGAGAAAAAAGGATTCGCTTGATGTGTTTGACTTTAAAAATAATATCGGTCATTTTATGAGAAACAATATGACAATAATTTTAACTAATATTTAATTTTCAGTTGAGTTTTTATACATTATTTTTATTTTGAAAACGGGGTCAAACTTCCTACCGAAACGTAGATAAATGTTTAGATTTTTTAGGTTTTTTTTCTATATCAGGCAATCTCAATGTATAAAGATTCCTTATTCCTTGGGCGTGTGTCCATCAAGGACTTTTCAAATTAAAGTACATTTAAACATTGAGAAAGTTTCTCACGAAACCTAAATTAGTTTTATTTTCCATAATCAACGGGTTGACATTAAAAACTTAAAAAATTATTGATAAATTTAAAAAATGATCTATATATTTTTATTTTTTAGTGAATTTGATAAATATCAGATATCTCTTGGTACGCTGAGAAAACCACCGCCCGTACCCCGGCCAAAAGATGAACCGACCGACTGGGAGTTCAAGGATAACTTGGAACCGGGAAAAACCTACTCGGTTGTAGTAAAAACTGTTTCTGGCAAAGTTACTTCGTGGCCGGTATCTTCTGATGTTACTCTAGGTAAGTGTAAGTGATATTACACCACCCAATATATTAGGGTAATTCACTCGTAAAACGGCTTTTCTTAAAAATTAAATAAAATTAAAATATAGGGTTAATAAAAATGCCTTTTTATAAATAATTTATTAAATATATTGCCTTATCACTAGTTTTCTTTTTTACACATCTGATGGGGTCTGGATATTCGACTGTTGGACCACATTCTCTTCTAAAATGAAATGAACAAATATATGTGTCCTTATTAAGATTATCAATTCCTGGGAATCGACCATCACCTCGTCCACACCGCTAAACCCACAAATCGCATTTAGCACATTTGGGACACATTAAAATAAGTGCTTTCGCTTACTTCTTTTAATGAGTTTTCGGAGATATTCAAAAGAAGGCTTTGGAAAACTAATAAGATAATATAAATTCTCCTGAAAGGATTTACTACGCGTATCACTGCGGTATACTCACAACAACGTTTTTTAGCCCCATTCCTTATATAGTCTGGACAATCTAAAGTTTTAGTCATGGCCGACAAGACATGTCATTTTCTAGTTACTTTTATTATAGCCAACTCAAGATTGGGCCAGGGACGTACTTTGGCGAATATTTTTTTCATAAAATGATTTTAAAAATTTAAGAACAAAAACAAAATTGCTAAAACATATTTACTGTTAGCATTATAAATACAAAAAACGGGTTTTTGATTTTATTAAAATTTTAAAACTAAAAGAGTTTTAAACTCACGAGACGATACTCAACACATGATAATGTGACAACATATTATTGGTATTGTATTTAGTAAAAAAATATAATATACCTAAACGTGTTGAAAAAGGATATATAAAAACATTTTTTATTTATGATTCAACTATTTATTATGAAGCGCTATAAACTATATAAATATATAAGCAGGTAAATACATACTTAGCCTTTAGATCCTAGCATGTTCTTGTAAAAATGTTTAATTAATTAATATTTGTTTAATTTTTAGGCGTTATTATACTTTACAAGTTACCAGTACTCATTATTAATTTACTTAAGATAGCACGACCTTCGTTTTAGCTTTTATTTGGATGCGAAATCCTTTTAAGCATATAAACTTTTAAGAAGTTACCTAATGTAAAATTTATATATTTCTAGAAACTAAAGGTTATCTTTTAGTACTTTTTGCGTTCTGTAATTAAACATAAATAAGGAGAAATTAGTAGTTATTTATTAATAAAATATATTGTTAGTGTTTTAAAAAAATACCACTTACAAAATTTTATGATACCTTCACCTTATTGGCAAGAATGTCTACTAGTTTAAAAATTATACCCCCCTTTTAAATAATAATTAGTACTTTAAATTTTAAACAAATTCGGGGTCGTGACTAGATGTAAATACCTTATTTTTATTTAAAAAGTAGTGTAGTGAGTGAAATACATCTATTTTTGTAGTTACTTTTTTTAAGTGCATGCATTTTTTCTGCAAATGAATAAGTGAATAAACACCTATCGCTGTAGTCACTTTTTTAAATATGCATTTTCCTGCAAGCGTATGAGTAAAGAACGCTTTATTGCATGGTTAATTTTATAAATTATCTTCGTCAGATGACATGCTGTGATCGCTGTCAGAAACATGAATGATGATGGGTTCTTGAACTGACAATATATATTTTTCTTTTTCCCACGCCTCTTTTATAATTTTATCTGTATGTCGAACATAGTTGGACCAGTGCTCTGAGGAAACATGCTCCAAAGATATTTTCCAACACTCCAAAACATCTTTGATTTCATTAATACGAGAATCATAAACGCGTTTAGCCTCGCTCCATACCATTTCAATAGCATTGAACTGACAATGGTATGGAGGTAGACGAATAACTTCATGTCCAGCTTCTCTTATTAAATTATCAACCACATACGATTTACTAGGATTTGGTATCTGGCTTATTATCTTCCACAGTCTATCCAAAGTATCCAAGGGAGAAAAAGGAATGTTCTTTGCTTCCAGCCAATTCTGAATTTCTCCTTTTCTCCAACTTTTGGTGGGCCATTTCTCACTTTGACGACTATGGTAACTAGCGTTATCAAGGAGAATAATTGACGGTTCATCCAAGCTGGGAAGAAGAGCGTTTTTCAACCATTTCTCAAAGTTTTCCGCGTTCATATCTCCATGGTAATCTCCCGTGTTTTGCTTCGACACTGATAAAGAATTTTCGGTGGGGCCATTCCTATATTTCCTTACTGAAGGAACTGAAACTCTCAAAGCTTTAGCTGTTTCCTAAAAGCAATGTTGATAAAGATCAGAGTTTTTTTAAATCAATATTTCTTTATTTCTAATTCAAAGCTTAAATCCAATTAAATTGCTCTAAATTTTGAAGTAACCAATCACGGCCTTAAAATTATGAATAAGGAATAAATAATTAAGAATAAACAATAAATTGGATAAACCCGGCCTAAACATCCTAATATTTTAGTTTTTCCAAAGTAATTTTTTGTATTTTTTGAGCACCCTGTAGGCGAGACAAAAACGTAATTAACATTATACCCGGTTTTGCTTTATGCGGAAACTTTTATCAAGTATAAAATTTTCTGAGAAATGATAAATAAAAAAGTTTTGTTGTAAACTCTGTTGACCACCCTGTATATAAAGGATCAACTAATAAATTATTATAAACATACCTGAAGAGGGCTCAATACGCGATGTTCTTCTACAAAGTATTTGTAAATATTTCTCACCATCTCTTGAGCTACTTTATTCCCATGTATTTGAGAAGAGAGACAGTTCTGCAAAAAATTATGGCTACATTGTACGTGTCTTAAAAAAAAGTTGTTACGGTCAAAAATAAGGAGTTTTTAAAATACCTATATTGGCCAAAGTGGTTAATTTTGTTTTAATATCAACCAATCAACCAAAAACCTTGGTCGACCTTGGTTTTTAACCCTGCTAAAGTAGTTTGGTTAAATATTTAAAATACATATATAATTTATTTATGTTACCAAATCTCTTTCCCTGCTTCTTTTGGATGTACTGGGAATACAGTAATCGTGATCCATAATCATTAATTAATCTAAAAAATTTGAAAATAAAAGCAAATAAAATTATAGTAATTTATACCTACACTATTACTTACTTTTTAATAAATAAACACTTTACAAAACTAGAAAGTCCAAAAATAATATAAAACAAAGTCCAATACACACACTACTTTTACAATACCTCAAAAAACTATCCCTAAAAGCATTAAAAATAATATATTTTAGAATTCAATGTCGACACGTGCGAAAGACCCGAACACTTAAAAATAATGTATTATAAAAATACGGGCCTGTTTGCCACAACAGCTAAGCTAATCGACGTAACTATTCACCCAGTAAAGGAACGATATATGAAACGGTCAAAGGATTAGAGGAAGATGCGAGTATTTGAGGTTAAATAATGTGAATATCAGATGTGTGCTCGTTTTGTTTTAATTTACGAGGTCGAGTATTTAGGAGTTGGCTAACTCGGCTTGTCATAAGACACGTCAAAACAACAAAACTTTACAGTGAACCAAGTATATATAAGATTATATATTTCAAGTAAAATATTTGTATTATTGTTTTATTGCTAATTTTTTCATAAACATATGCACTGCTTATATATTTGTAAATAAAGTGCCCGAAAAATACGGCGAAAGTTGGGGCATGCGCACAAAAAATGTTCAACTATTACAAGGACTATTGAAAAAAAAAACGAATTTTTTTATCGTCTGTAAAATGGGATATTAACAGTCAAATTATGCATAATTAAGATATCTGTCATGTTATGAAAGCGATGCATTCATTTCGAAATATCTCGAAAACGGTTTTTACGATAATCTTGGAAAATTAAAAAAAAACTGAATTTTTGACCGTTTGTTAAAATGATATCGATTTTTTAAATTTTACATAGGTCTATTTGTTAAAAAATAGTGTACACTTCTTTTACGTAATCGCTCTTATGGAAGGTGTATTTTAGTTTTTTTTTGAGTTCGTCTCCAGGGTGAAGTCGATTCATATTTGTTATAAATAAAAGACCTTATCTTTACTAAAAAGGTTTAATTTGTGGTTACATAATAAATCAAACATTTTTAGTGAAGATAAGGTCTTTTATTTATAACAAATATGTGTATTTTAGGACTAGCTGGGTCCAAAAAGTGTAAAATATTACTGAATAACTAAGAGACCTCATGTGTTGTGTACAGTCTCTTATAAAAAAAAATATTTTCAAGCATTGAGAACCTCTAACTTCTGGAAAAGCGTATTTGATCTTATTTGGAACAGCGCTAAATTTGGGGTCCATTCAAAGTACTGCATCACGAATTAAACTAAAAAAGGAAAAAATGTAGTTATTCGTCCTGGTTCTAGATCCGGTCCGTTCAACAATCAATTTTTATTAGAGAGAGCTAGGCGAGTTCGCCGCGAATGGCATGAAAGAGACGAAGATAAAATCCCAATCTCGATTTGACTTGTACACGGGCCAGGCTTTACTTACTATAAGGCGATACTTTTTCTGTCCCGAGTAAACTACCTTAAAGTATTTTCATTAGATTCCTTATACAGTGTCACCGTCAAAATGTTCGACACATATCGAAAAAAAAATCAAGAATAACTAAAAACTGTCCATGTGTGTCTAACTTTTGGCGGCCCCTGTATAAGGTCCTTGAATTTAACTACATTAAAAATATATTATTACTAATGTTAAATCCCCTATGATTTAATCTAGAACCCTTACCTGTCAGTCATCTTCATTCAGTGCTGGATGAAAAAACCGGGACGATAACCATTTCTTGGAAGTCACACCCAGATAGTACTCAAGACAGCTTTTTGGTATCCTATCATGAAGTTGAAAGTACCACAGGTAAGTTGAGAAAATAGTTATTTTTGCAACCAGTTGGAAAAAGCACTATTTTCCGTAACAAGCATTGTTCCTTTGTCAAAAGGTGTCTGTCTTGCGATTTTTGAATATCATGGTCATGTCCACCTAGATGGCACTTTTGAACATTATTTAAATGTTTTACAGTTTAACATCTTTTCGTATTAATATGCTTTACTAGTTAAATTGGGATTAGTCTGTTAGATGGCGCCAGAGTCATTTAAATCTCTCCTTACTTTTACAAAGGTTTGTTTTATAGACTTGGCGAGGTTTTGTCAGTCGTGTCTTGGCTTATAGCGGATGTGACCATCCCCAACAAGGAGTAAAACATGTAGCCGTCTTAACCACACCCAAGGTTTCCATCCTTTTGAAAAAAAAAAACAAATTAAAAAAAATATCGCAAAATTGAGTTTTTTTTATTTGCTCTTTTTGATTTTTTTTTTAATAAAAAATTATTGCTATTTACTGCTATTTTATTCTCTACAAAAAAGCTCTTTACATATTTTTGCTAAAAAGGGATGGATCCCGAGATAATTTGGAATTTTTAGAATGAAGACACTTCATAATTTTTTTTTAATTTAGGCACATAAAATCATAAAATAGCTCTTACGAATTTGTTCCTTAATAACCCTTTTATTCTCTTATAGTTTAGAGCCTCTTTAATATAAAATTTTAATTTTAGGTGATAGCAATACAGTGTCAACAAATCAAACTAATATCGAGTTAGAAGCTTTATTACCTGGAAGAAATTATTCTGTGACTGTCCAAGCTGTTTCTAAAGACATGGAATCAAAAGAAGAATTTATCTATGTTGTGACGAGACCAAGTGCTCCTATTATTGAAGATTTAAAACCCATGGTAAATCTTTAGTTGATAGATATGTTTTATATTGTTGTGATGGATCAATTTATTACGAAATATTCTTGTATTTCAAGAAATTATTTGTTTCAAACATTATTTGATTTGTTTTTAGGTGGATGGCCTGAACATAAGCTGGAAATCTGACGTTAATTCGAAACAAGACAAATACGAAATTATATGGATTCGAAATGACACTAACGAAAGAGATATTAAATCTACTTTCGATTCCAAGATAATTTTAAGCAATTTGTATCCGGGAGCTGGCTACTTAGTCAAGATCTATGCAATTTCGCATGGTTTGAAGAGCGAACCGCATGAGTACTTCCAACCAGTTTGTATGTAAATTTTAAATAATATACCGGGTATCCGAATAAGAAAGCTGGCTGGCTGGAAGGCTATATCTCTGAAACTATTTATTGCACAGCGTTGGAGAAACATTATTTTTAGTAAAAGTGGTCAAAAGAAATAGCTCGAAATTATTTTTAAGTTTCTAAAACTACCGCGAGATGGCGCAACCGCAACGGTAAATTAAAAAACTGGCTTTTTCTCCAAAGTTAGCTGGTATTAGGTACAATTTTGATAATATCAGCAAAACCTCTAACCAATTCTGCATCAGTTTGGTTAAGGACTTTTTGTCGTATTCCCAATTATAAGGGTGGGGGAAGATGATAAATAATACAACTTTCAAATAGCTTTATCTCCATTTTTTTATCTAAAGTGGTTCAAGTGTGTACTCATCACTGTTGTTTGAGCAAAACTCGAGATTTCCTCGAGAAAGTTATATATGATGATATGATTTTTTATTGTAGATGTAGAAGAGAAAAAAAATTTCTATACTCTGACGAAAACCGCCTTTTGATATATACACTCGTTTTCAAGTTATTTCTAAATAACCTGTTTTTCAAATGATAAATAATATTAACAATTAATCAAAACAGTCTTTGTGGCAGAGTAAAAGAATAATTACTGGTGGATAAAAGAAAAAATACTGGAAACTAGTTTAAAGTTTATATTGTATCCATTTATTAACTCTAATTTAAATATTAGTCAAAAATGCTTGGAAATAAAAACAAGAACAAAAGATTGGAAAACGACATAACTTATTTAAGTTATCAGTTGTCTGTTCCAATTTAATTTTTAAATAGATGTGGCCTTATTAGGATCTAATCTGCATAAAAAATAAGAATTCCAAATGAATTACCACATAGCAGTTTATTTATTTAAAAATTGGAGTAAAACTGACAACTGTCAACTTAAATAAGGCATGTCATTTTCTGATCTTTTGTTCTTGTTTTTATTTTTAAGCTTACTTGACTACTATTTTAATTAGAATTATTAAATGTCCCAATTTTTATGTTTTCGATTGTTTATTCTGTTCTCTTAATTTTTTTTTTCAATTTTTATTTCTTTACAGTAATTATTCTTTTACTCTGTTACAAAAACTGTTTTGATTATTATTTGTCCATGAAAAACAGGTTACTTTAAAATAACTCGAAAACAAACGCAGATATCAAAACGCGTCTTTTGCAAGCTCTAGGTATTTTTTTCTCTTCTAAACATACATAAAAAAATATATCGTCGTATTTCACTTTCGCGAGAAAATGTCGAAAAACCGAGTTTTCCTTAAACAACGCCCTCTAGGTGATGAACTACAAACTAGCCGACTCCAAAAAGGACGACATTCAAATGAGCTTTAAATTTTCTGTCAAACGAGTACCCACTTGAACCACTTTCGACAAAAAATGTGGGAGATAGAGCTACTTGAAAGATGCATTGTTTATCATCTTCCCCCACCCCTATTATTGGAAATACAACAAAAAGTCCTTAACCAAACCCATGCAGAATTGGTTACAGATTTAATCTAGAGATTGTTATTAAAATTGTACCTAATACCAGCTAATTTTGAGAAAAAATAGGTTTTTTAATTTACCGTTACAGTTGCGCCCTCTTGTGGTAGTTTAAGAAACTTGAAAATAATTTCCAACCATTTCTCTTGACTACTTTTACAAAAAATATTTTTTTCCCAACGATGTTTGATACATAGTTTCCGAGATACAGCCGGCGTCCCTTCTTATTTAGACAAACGGTATATTCTTTTATATAATTACAAATTTTGTTATTTTCATAGATAAAACCATCTGCACCAAATGTAAATATTTTTCTTACTTTTTCTACGTTTTTAAATACACTCTAAAATAGAGAGTTATGTCATATACTAGGTCAGGTGCTATGCAGATTTAAAGCTACTGATTCAACATAAAACTTTTAACTCGCTCTGAAATTTAAAAAGAATACCAAAGATTAAAGAGTTGTTTGATTGAATTTGGGAACTTGGTAAATGTGTGTCAGTAATGTGATAAAGCTTGATATCTTCAAATCGACACTATGCTCTAGACGGATATTTAAAAAATTGACATAATTTCTTTTTAATGCTTAATATAATTTTTTAATATGGATAAAAAGTACTGGTTCGTACCAATGAAACAACATTGGTTGGTTTAATGCTGAATTAAGAGCCATGTGGCAAAACACTAATTAAGATTACTTAATGAGATTAGTAAACTTTTTAATAATTACAATAACAAGCAAAAATATAAGCAATTTAAAAAGATATCGGGTGTCCGAGAAAATGTGGGAAATCTCCCAGATATAAAAAAAAACACGCGACAAGAATACTACAAGTTCATATACAATTTTTTTGGTAAGGCCTCCTTTTTTGAGGTATTGGCTCCCAAAGAGCTCCAAAGAAATCAAGTTTTTTAGACAAAATTGTTGACCCACCAGGTATATATCAATTTTATTTTCATAAGATGTAATATCAAGTAAGGCTCTTCAAATTACTACCAAAGGAAATGTTGTGAATTACTCCCTGCAGTTGTGAATAATTCACAAGACTTCCTTTGATAGTAATTTGAAGAGTCTTACTTGGTATTAAAGTAAAATTGAAATATACCTGGTGCTTCAATAATTATGTTTAAAAAACTTGATTCCTTTGGAGCTTTTCCTACATTTTTCTGGACACCCTGTATAAAGAGGCTATCCGTAGTGCTAATATTGCAGCAAATGATAAGTAACTTCGTTAATCAGGTAATCCGAGTCAATGTATGTGGCAAATTACAAACAAAAATAGTGTAAACTCGGAAATAAATAAAAATATTAAAATCAATAACCCTACTTCTGATGATTTTAACAATGTTTTCTTGAATATAGCCCATATACTTTGCTAAAGATATTTCTGAGTCTAATACTGATCCTTTAGGCAATTTACAAAATTAAACAACATTGATAAACAATTTTTTTCTCTGGAATAATTTTTAATAAAGTTTGCGATATTATCATTTGTCCTAAAAACAAACATAATTATGATTTTGATTAATAATTGTAAAGAAAGATATTTTTTTTAAATGCATCTCAACTTTCAGTTTATCTAAAACCAGAAATTATTCGTATGTGGACTGAGAATAAAAGCTACGAAATAAAAACTAGTTTTCTGTAAAATGCATTGTTTGGATACTGTGGCTTTAAAAAATATTTTACCATTCAATTTTTCCAAATAAAAAAAAAACATCTTGGTTATTGTTGCAGGATCATTTGAACTCAGTTGGTGTTATCTATGAAATTAAACTCATTATAACGGAATTGTTTGTTTTAGTTCCCAAGCCGCCGAGAAATATGTCAATAGAAAAAACAACAACAAATTCTGTAATAGTTCAATGGCAAGCTCCATTAGACTCGCTCATAACTGAATATTCCATCAGATATAAGACGGGATCTGATAATCAATGGGTTAGGTAAGAAACTTTATTTTTAATAAATATTAATTTCTACATTATATGAGCTTTCCGGACCTATTTGCCGGGGTCTGATGGTATTTCTACCTGACGTTTCCTCTACTACTGCGGCTGACATTGTCAAAGGTCGGTCCGAGGTCAAAATATTTTTCCTGACGGCTCACACTCAACTGTCAACCATCAGACCACGGCAAGTAAGTCCGGAAAGCCCATACAATGTAGGTAAAGTCGGCCGTGAAAGCTTACACACTTCAATGAAATATTAATTTATTTGTTTGGGAGATATTTTTTTTATCTTGGGATAGTCCACGAAGCCTGAGGTCTAAGTAATAAGGTACCGTGGGTGTCTGAATTGTGGTAAGAGGGAGTTTATTCATACGGGACTTAAATAATTGGAGATTGGAAGGAAACGGGAAAATTTGTGCGGGTAGAAAGTTATATAGTTTGGACCCTCTAGGAATGAAGGAACAAACAAAGTGAGACGTTCAGGGGCCTCTCAAGTTGGATTGTAAAAGGTTGCATAAAAGTGGCACTACATGTTGCTCTGTTGGGACCTGCCAAAGGAGGAACCACACCGACTAACTCTTCAGAGCAAAAGCCGTGAAAATACATATAAAAGAGGGACATATCCCCCACAGCTCGTAGAAGGGCAAGAGAAGGAAGCTTTATTGCAAATTTGAGAACATTAATAAGACGAACAGCTCTTCTTTGAATGGAGTCAAGAATGCTGTGTTGTAGGAGACGCCATTTTCCAGACATGAGAAGAATATTCTAAAGAGGGTTTGATCTAGGATACATACAGAGTATACAGATTAGAAGGAGAAAAATACTTTTTGGCTCAAAAAATAAATTCAAGCTTGTTTGAAGCAGCCGAGGCTATGGATGTAATGTGTTTGTGCCAGTTGAGGTTATTCTCCAAAAGTAACACCCAGAAAATTAAACGATTTTTTGTTCTGCAAAACTTGGCCGCTCAGATCCAATGAATGAGCATTGACAGAATTTTTTCTTGATAGCGAACATGACTGTGTTTTGAGGCATTAAACTGTACAAATTTTTTGGCGCCCCAATCCAAGATTAATTTAAAGTCTTGTAATAGAAATTTCTGCATTGACTTCCTCTTATTTTCCAAATAAGAATTTGCTTTGATTTGTGCTTTTTGCCTATTACCGAGGCTGGAATTTGGCTATAACTTTTTATTTAGCTGCTATAACTATTTGATTTGTATGCCTTCTTCAGCGGTCTAAAGAGGTACCACCATTAGGCTTAGAGTATAAGTAGTGGCAACCTTATTATATACAAAAGTAGACAATAGGGTCCTTGCACATTTTTTTTTAATGATGTCGTTTGCACTATTATAGACCGTTCTTCAAAACCTACTACTTCGTTTTTTCTTTAATTCGCTTTTTTGCCGATATTTCGATTTAATAACTTCGAAATTCAAAGGTCCCGCGAAAACGCTTTCTGTTAGGTTACTTATAAATGACGTCATTTATAGGTAAATGTCTGCGTTGCCAAATAGCCTAGTAGTACAATTTTTGGCATTGGTACAATGACACAGTGGAGATGTACACTAGATGTACGCATTGAACTGGGCGGTTTTATAACCTCGCTTTTGCAATATTTGTTTTCATTTTATCGTTGCTCTTGTTCTGTGTGATTTGTATTGGATTTTTACGGTTGTGTCTCAAAATGAGTAAAGTTTACCGTTGGTGTATAATTACTCATTGCAAAAATACGTCTATTAATATGCCTGGAAAGACTTTTGTTCAAGTTCCATCTGATAAGGCTTTAAGGAATCTATGGCTTCAAGCAGGGGGACGTGATCCTGAAAGGTTATCTTCAACATCTAGTTTGTTTGTTTGTGAAGATCACTTTGATGTAAGTATTCTTTATCAGTTTTATGGCAGTAATACGAGCAGAGATTTTTACACGAGTTCATTTCTCATCTCACAAATCAAATAGGTATTTCAAGTTTTTTGTCAAACAGTACAATTAAGTTGGAGATTTGGCAAATTATTACCTAGTGATGACGCTATCCAATCAGAATCGTTTTAGAAAATTTGAATTTTTAGTACTTTTATTTTTGAAATATCTCAGAAGTTACTTTATTTATCAGTATACTAATTTACACACGCAATTTTAGACCCATATTTAATCGAACTACATAGAAATTATAAACATTTATTTTGCGTGCAAGGACCCTATTATGTCTGTATTAAAATTATTTTTGTAATATTTAGGTTACCGGCCGTACAAAATACAGAAGCTGAAGTTACAGATATGACACCTGGTGAGAGGTATACAATCCAAGTAAATACTGTAAGCTATGGTTTGGAAAGTAATGAGCCCCAGCAACTCAATCACACAGTAAGGTAAGAAATAAAACATTTGAACTAATATGAATCACTTCAGATATATTCAAAGTTATACAATTTCTATTACATATACACATACAATATACAAAAGTGCTCAATAACTTAGTTGTTTAAGGTAGTTCACTCGTAAAATGGCTTTTCTTAAGAATTAAATGAAATTAAAATATACAGGGTGTCCCACGACGAACCGACGCGGTCGATTTCAACGGAAAATTTTGAAAATTTGGTAGTTTACTAATATCGACGAGAGCAACTGGTCTAAAATATTTTCAAGATGGTGGCACTTCCGGTTGTACCGGAAGTTGATGTTAACTTCCTTATTTTTAATGGAACACCCTATATATTATTGCATTTTTGGATTCCCCAAAAAATTCTAGATATATTTTGTGTATAATATGCTAGTCTAAAAATTTTCGACATATCTTGAATTTTATGTCAAAAATGACGTTTGCAGACCCCAAAATAAGGAGAAATTTTTCCTATACGGCATAATCTATTATTTAATTTGAGTTGAATTCCTTGTGAAAAGAGACCCAATTTTGTATATTGAGTGGATACTTTGGGTGATAAAAAACGTAAAAAGTATTTTTTTTTTTAAATGGAATCCCCTAACTTTTATATTTTTATCGTATTTAGCAATAAAAAATACGGTAACTTTGTATTAAGTGGTCTATTCCGAAAATGTATAGTTTTCGAAAGAATTGACAATTTAACATTTTGTTTGTAAAAGTGTTATACGGCTCTTTAATTTTGTTATTAGTGGGCCATGACGGCGGGACGCGGCGAAAAAAAGACAATCGGTTGTAGAAAAAAGAAGATTTGACAATTAGTTGTTATTAGATATCAATTATGCCGGGTCCTTTAAACTACACGCACGAAGGTTATTTAAATTTGTTTATTATTTCGAAAACTATACATTTCCGGAATAGACCACTTAATACAGAGTTAGAGATTGAACGCTGTTAGAACAACACCGATACGTCACGGTTTTATATGAGTTTCCCATATGAGACCGTGACGTATCGGTGTTGTTCTTACAGCGTTCGATCTCTACCTTATTTTTTAATGCTAAATACGAATGAAAATATAAAAGTAGTGGGTTTCCATTTGAAAAAAAAAATACTTTTTACGTTTTTTATCAGTTAATTTTTTTACTTAATTTTTAGTCACCCTGTATTAATTTACACATAAAATATCCACTTAATATACAAAATTGGGCCTCTTTTCACAAGGAATTCAACTCAAATTAAATAATAGAGTATGCCGTATAGAAAAAACTGCTCCTTATTTTGGGGTCTGCAAACGTCATTTTTGATATAAAATTCAAGAGAAAACGGTTAGACTTAGGTATAGCATATTATACACAAAATATATCTAGAATTTTTTGGAGAATCCAAAAATGCAATAATATATGGGGTGTTGCATTAAAAATAAGGAAGTTAGCATCGACTTCCGGTACAACCGGAAGTGCCACCATCTTGAAAATATTTTAGACGAGTTGCTCCCATCGATAATAGTAAACTACCAAATTTTCAAAATTTTCCGTTGCTAAGTTTTTGAGAAATCGACCGCGTCTGTTCGTCGTGGGACACCCTGTAGAGTTAATAAAAGTGTCTTGTATCTAATTGAAACAAAAACAACGAAATTTTTTTATCGTCTGTGAAACGAAATATTAACAATCAAATTGTGCATAATTAACATTGTCGATATCTGTCATGTATCAAGGCCATGCATTCATTTCGGAATATCTCGAAAACGGTCTTACGATATTTTTTCAAAACTAATGCAATATTAATCGAAGTAATAAAAAACTTTAAAAATTTTTTTTACCGTTTTGTTAAAATGATATTGATTTTTGAAAGTTTCCTAGGACTATTTATTATTAAGAAATCTAGTTCACTATTTTATTACCTTTTTACGTAATCGCCCTTAAGAAAATGTATTTTAGGAATAGGTGGGTACAAAAAGTGAAGTGTAAAATATTACTGAATAACGAACAGACCTTCTGTGTTGTGTGTACAGTCTCCTACAAAAATAATATTTTTAAGCATTGAGAACCTCTAACTTTTGGTAAAGCGTATTCGATCTTATTTGGAACAGCGCTAAATTTGGGGTTTATTCAAAATACTGCATCACGAATTAAACTAAAATCAACAATCAGTTTTTGTTGGAGAGAGATGGGCGAGTTCGGCGTGAATGGCACGGAAAAGACAAAGATAAAAGATGTTCATCCCAATCTCGGCTTGACTTGTGAACGTGCGGGGCTTTACTTACTATAAGGCGATAATTTTGTCTACGACTGTCGCGAGTGAACTACCTTCACTTTTGTCTTTCGATAAAAGATGTCGCTATTAGGTCCGTGGTTTTATTTTTCTAAAAATTGTAGTACTGCAACGAGAGGAACTGCAACGTTAAAGAAGTTTTATTATTTCATACGTTCAATTGATTTTCAAACATGAAAAAAACTGCGGAGTGCTACCATATAAAAGGATGCATTTCTGAGATAGCGGTGAATTTGTCCACTTTGCAGTTTTTAAATTTAAACCTAAATTCTATATAGTTTTTGTACACATACAGTAGCAGAATAGTGGTTCAAAATTCAATTTCCTATCGAAGTGTTACATTTTTAAGCCAAATTTTTTTTCCACAAATTTATATTTAAAAAACGAAGCATAAAAACATAAAAATGTAATTTTTTCTATTTTTTAAATTTTACCCATAATTTTGTTCGACGTGTATATAGGTTTAGGTATTGCTTTACAATAAAAAAGCTGTTATCATGTTCTTCAAAACGGTTTTTGGTAAAAGTCCTTAGGGTTTTAGAAACCGAAATATGGTTTTTCAAAGTTGGTTTATCTTATAGTTTTCTCTAATTTTTAATGTTTTTCTTTAGACTTTGTCCTATAACTTTTTATCCCGGGGATTTTGGTATAGACAATACAGGGTGTTACAAATTCGAGTGTATGCATGGGGATCTCGTAAACCGTAAGAGATACAAGGTCGGTTAAATTATGGCAAAGTTGTGTATTTGCGTAACTAACCATGTCCACTTTACAAAGTTGCAAAATTCCGAGTACTTTCGGAGATATCCGGAAAAAAAACGAAATTTGTCGATTTCTGTTTTTTTTTCTGACGTCATTTAAAGGGATATGGAAAAACAAAAGACACTTTCTCATGGCCACTTTTTAAGCTCTACAAAACAGCGTTGAGAGATTTTCCGTACGACGTTTCGATTTCGTTAAACCATCATCAACTTTATTTTTTAAATACGGACCTGGGTTTTTTATTTAATTTTTTTGAGCCCCTTATTATCCCAATTACAAAAATGTATAACACTTAATATTTATTAACATATATGGAACGCCCCTATAAGAAATGATGTGCGTTCCTTGTCTTACTCATTGTCCCTTATGGAAAATATGTTTATTTAACAGAAAAATATTAAGTGTTATACATCATTGTAATTGGGATTTTAACTACTTCAAAAAAATGTAATAAACAATTGAGTGCCGTATTTAAAAAAATAAAGTTGATGATGATTTAACGAAAACGAAACGTCGTACGGAAAATCTCTCAACGCTGTTTTGTAGAGCCTAAAAAGTGGCAATGTGAAAGTGTCTTTTGTTTTTCCATATCTCTTTAAATAACGCCAGAAAAAAATAAAAACGAAATCGGCAAATTTCGGTTTTTTCCGGATATTTCCGGAAGGACTCGGAATTTTACAACTTTCTAATAGGCATGTTGTTAGGCACCTAAATGCGCAACTTTGCCTTATTTTAACCGACCTTGTATCTCTTACGGTTTACGAGATCCCCATGCATATACTCGAATTTTTAACACCCTGTATGCCATGAAAAAACTATCTTTAAAACGGTGGCAGGGGAAGGTATGTAGAATTAATAGTGACCAAGTTACGACATTTCAAAGTTGAGAAAGTAGTTCATATTGTGTGGTGTTGTATAGAATGAAATTAAACACTGCCTTTCACCACATTAGTTGTCCTATTGAAGTGTTATAAACTTCTAAGGAGAGAGGGACATGTTTCTGCCGTAGAGATGATCATTATCATCCTTTATACAACGTCACCTATAAGTAAGACGTACATAAGGCCGACTTTTTCAAGAAAAGTTAACAAATTTTAATTTTATTTTAACATAAAAATCAAATAAAACAATTTAAAAAATTGCCATTTTAGTAATGTAATATAATCATATAAAGCAGGTAATTGAAAATGATATTTTAAAAATCAATCATCAACACTTCTTTTCTTTTAATATAACTAGAACTAATATCTTAACATACAAATGTGTACTTCATAACATATTTTTAAATGGTAAAATTATAAAATCCTCTGTACTAAATATCGGGGAATTTATGTCGATGTTTTAGAAGAATTTTCCATTTTGAACTCAATTTATTTTGCTATAATTGAATCGATTATAAAACAGGGTACTTGTTGGAAAAAATGTTATAGTTTGTCCAAGCTAACATTTTTAGGTTGGCAATGCGAATATCCCTACATATTAGTAAATTTTGTTTTTCAGATTTAAGTTGGCTGATATAAGAATTTTAGTCAGGACCGTACTGAGGGAAGGGAGTTTCAAAATTTTAATATTTTAAATTGTTGTTAGATTACAATAACTAAATTCATCAGTATTTTTTTCTTGGTGTTTATATATTTGCATAAATTGTGAAAGCTTAATGTTTGGCCTTAATATTTTATTAAAAATTATCATTTTCGCCTATGTAGTGCAGATTAATAGTTATTTATTAAGTGTTTGTTATTTAGAAATAGTTTACACTATTTTACACTTTTTGTAAACACTTAGTCCTTAAATACACCTTCAATTAGAGCACTTAGGTACGTAAAAAAAATGTTAAATAGTGTACACGGTACACTATTTCTGAATATCAAACAGACCTGTTATGTTTTGTTACATTTGTAGGAAAACTCTTTACAGTTGAATTGAAATATCCTGATAAAATATCTCACTATAAGGGATGGTTCAGTATCCCTTATTATGCAAATTTACAATTTTTTTAAAGATGCCCAAAGATAAGTTGATTTATTTCATCTGATATAACTTCACTAGATGCTTCCTATATTAAATTATAAAATAAATAAAACAAAACAGTAATAATCATTTATTTATTCAGAGTATCATTAACACAATACATTTATCAAAAACGTTGGAAGGTCGTGTTTAAGGCTTTAGAAGTGGCAGTGTCCACCAGGGGTTTTTATGAAAAAAGCAAACTATGTAATGACGAAAGAAAAATGTATGCAATCTGCATGCAGCAGATACTAGTCTAGACACTTTTAAGATAAGAGAGCAGGCAAAGTGGAAGGTTTGGCGTTTTAGCAGCCGGACTGTAATTGGATGCTTGTGAGTTCAAGAATTTTGGCAACTACTGTGGCCATATTGATGTAATGTGTTTAAATGAAATAGTCATTTAATATTTAGTTTTTTATTAAAAGCCGTAAGGTAGTTTAATAAAGAAAAGCTAAAAAGTAAAAAGAAGATAACTTGTAAATGATTTTTATTACCATTCACCTTATTAATATACTAATAATGTGGGTCCCATAAAATAGGGAATGTCTTATTATTTTTAAATATATACCATTTCAATAGCATTGAATTCACAATGATATGGATGCAAGCGCAGCACTTGATGACCACCCTCCTAAATAAGAGCATCAACGACATAAGATTTGGGAGACTTTGGTAGGCGCTGAATCAAGCACCACAAAATCTATTTTGTCGCCGATTTTGCAAAAGGAATATTTCGGTTTTTTAACCATTTAACCATATTTTCTTTCTTCCCGCCACTAAATGGCCAGTTTTCCAACAACCGACTATGGTAGCTGGCATTACCTAAAATGACTAATGAAGGCCTTTTCAAATTAGGTAGTAGATCATCTCTAACCCAAGTCTCAAAATTTTCAGCTTTCATCTCGCCATGGTAATCTCCTGTTTTTGTTTTAGATTTAAAACTTCTACTGGCAGCATCAACAAATCCTTTTTCTGAACCAGCATGTAGAATAATGTATCTAAGGAAAATAAAAGTATTTCATTAGTTTTTTAATTAAATATACTTTAATGTTTCATAAGAATGCAGCAAGTGTGTTCTGTAGTTTAATGTTCTCTAAGAGCTACAGGTTTAATCATATGCCCTATGTATGAAAGAGACCCTAACTGAGGTATCTACCGAATCTGTCATATATGTGTATTTTTCTCAGGATACCCCTTATGCTTAAAGTCTAAGTGCTTACATACTACGAGTGTTTAGAGTGAAGTCAGATGTAAATTACTTATAAGATTTGTAGTCTGAAACTCTAGAGATGAAGGTGCGGAAAAAGTGGGAAATGTGAAGTGGACAATAAAGGGATGCATCTGAGTAGACTTTTAATTTGCTCTAATTGGGATATACAAAAGAAGGAATTATGACAGCTAATGCTTCGGAGCAGAAGCTGTAAAAATATTCCTAAAAGAGAAACAGGTCTTCTACAGCTTGTCGGTGTGCAAGAGGAAGCTTTTTTGTAAAACTGTGATAATTTATAAGGCAAAACAAAATTTTATTAGAGGATTGTAAAAGTGCTTTACCTTGTGATTTAAAAAAAAATGGGCTCTTTAATTTTTCCTTAAGTGTAGGAAAGTACATTTCTTTTCTAGCATATAATTAGTCATTAGAATGTTTTACCTTTCCACTAAAATATACATTGTCATCCTGCCAAGACCTGCGGAAAGAGCTGTTCGAGAAGATCCAGGTTTCATCGAAAAACACCCAAAGATTTTTATTTTCTCCTAAATCTTCATTTTCCATAAAACCTTTTGAAAATTTCCTTCTCATGCGTTGCAAATTTGGTTTTTCCATTAAGCCTAATAAGTTACTTATAAATTTCATATTTTGCTTCTTATATTGTCAGCAACTGCCACTATGTGGTCCTAAAAAATACATTCATAAATATATTTAAATCTTAAAATATTTGGCACATCTGAGGATGTATTTTTAGATTATGATACTCTTAAAACGAGTTATTTTACGTTTTGCAAGATCACTATTCTGATACCATCATTTTTCAAAAAATATTTATTAGGTTATATTTTCTTACATCCGACTCATCACAGCTCTGAAGTGGGTTTCGAAGCTTTTCCAAACTGAAAATACAGTAATCATTGTGATTTATACACTAAAAAATATCTATTCTAGTGTTTTTTTTTCCTAAAACCAATAAAAATAAAAACTTAGTTCAAAATAAAATAAATTATTAAATATAAAAAATGTCAAATAGTCCACACAAAAAAAAAATAAAAACACTGCAGAGTAGTCTCTAATCTCACTAATTACTTTAAAACGCGAAATAACACACCCAAACACAAGAAAAAATTTAATACAAAAATTGAAACGCCGTTAATCCATTACTGGGCGATTTACGCCAATCAGCTGATTTTGACGTTGAATCTAGTAATTTTTGTTTTTGAACATGTAAGCCAATACAAAAATGTTAGCTTGGATAAACTATATCTATCTATTTTATTCAGTTTTTCTTGCAAAAAAAAGCGTTTCCATATATTTGTAAAGCAAAGTCCAAAGACTCAAGTAAAACATTATTTATATTAAAAAGAATTTTATCACTTACTTTAATTGATATTTAAGAAACAGTATTTTTAAGATATTAAAAATATTGGTTTAATGATTCTGAGAATTCTTCGCTCAATATTAGACAAAATCCTTAACTTTATCTTTCAAATCCATGTTCTGCCTTAATAAAAAAAATCTTTAAGGTATGAATTAAAAAATTGTTCAATTATTTACCTGGTAGTTTTAATAAATTTAAATTGACCGTCAAAAACGTATTATTAGTAAAAGCTTAATATGTATTGTCTGAATACTTTGAAGATAATTTGGAATAGATTTATTGCATATAACCATTATATTGTCTTTTTTGCTTATAATACCATATTATTTTTTATTATTATTATTATTATTATTTTTAATGAAAGATGCTTATAGACGTGTTGTCAGCGACATTTTTCGCTTTTAATTCTTATATTGAAAAAAAAAACATTATCTTTCAAAAAAGAAATGTGTTAAATTTTTCATGGTCTAAGGTAAATACTAATTAATTAATAAATTAAACTCTTTGTTTCCAGGCCTAATCCAGTTTCCAACATTGCTCCGTTAGTTGACTCGAATAATGTAACCCTAGAGTGGCCTCGCCCTGAAGGGAAAGTAGAAACATACATTGTTAGGTAAGAGACAGACAGACTAACCACAACTATACTTTATAAAATCATAAAAACTGTTTATTTATAGAGATGTGCGAATAGTTGTCGAATCAAATCAAATAGTTATATTCGAATAGTTCAAACTACTCGAGTAGTTTGAACTATTCGAATAATTGGAACTATTCGAATAATTCAAACTATTCGGATAATTCGAACTTTTCGAATAGTTCAAACAATTCAAATATAGTATTTTTTTTTAATAATTGATAGTATAAGCCAGGGTTAGCAACCGTACTACAATTATAGTAGACGTACTACAATTTCAGTCCTTTGTACTATGTACTATCATGCCTGTACTATAGTCCTTAAATCTACTACAATTTTTATAAACTATATTTTTGACCGAAAAAAACAAATTTTTCGTAATTAATTTTAAAATGTTTGTCATTTAATGCCGAAATAACTGTTGATACCATACAGTGGAGAGTATAGTACATTTCAGTATAGCGCCTCTAGCGTACAACACATCAATTACTTTAATTGATGCGTGTAAACATCAGAATCTATTCTGGTAAACATCTGCAAACTACTGAACACTTCCAATAAAATATGGAAAGTAGAGGTAAGGAGCACCATCTCTTATGGCTGTTTGGTTTAAAAAGTGGCCCCAGAATAGCATAAACGATTATTTTTTCTAATCTACTACAATTTTTTCAAATGTACTATAATTTTGCGGCCCTGGTACTATAATTCCACTCTCCAGGGTTGCTGACCCTGGTATAAGCTAATCATAAAAGTCGTAGTAGCTATTTAAAAATAATAATGCGAACGAAACGCTTAAACTTTCGATTTAAAGTTACGTCTTCACTTAATAAAATGAAGTCTTTTCCATAAAACTTCTTTTTATAGGACTTATCTAAAAGATTAATAATCAAAGAAAAGTTCGAATAATTCCAAGTATTCGAATATTCAATTTGAAATTCGAATCGAATAATTCGTATCTGATTCGCCTAGAATAATTCCAAACCACAGATTTTATCAATCTCAAGTCATTAATATTGTTTTATTAGATGGTGGGAAGCAACAAGTCCATCCCAAGTTAACAAAAGTACAGTAAGTCAAAACCAGAACGGCACGGGACCGGTAAGGCTGCTTGTTGGTGATCTTATGCCCGGAGAAGAATATGTTTTTGATATTCAAGCTATTTCGAATGATTTGGAAAGTGATGTGACAGTTCTACGGACTAGAACAAGTAAGTAATCCAATCGTATGGTGTATATTTTTAGGGATTTATTGAGTTATTGACTTGACAGATTTCAGTAGCGGCTGGTCAGGAGAAGCTCTGGGGCTTCGCCTTTCCAGAAAAAAATCCTAAATATTTTTATAAGCATTTTCATAAGTTATTGATGTATTTAAGAAAATTGTTCTGGTTTTAAGAATATAGGTTACCATTCCAAATACTTCATCAGAAACTAAAAGGTTTTATTTATCTTTATTGTTTTCTTTTTATAGTGCCTCTTATCCAATCAGAAGTTGTTGTGGTCAATAACCAGCAATCAACGGACTCAATAGGCTTAAGATACACTCCAACTCCTCAAGTTTCGTCCAAATTCGATTTGTATCGATTTTCCTTGTCCGAGCCTAATATTCCAGATCAAGAAAAAGGTGCCAACGATTCTGATAGATTGGTTACTTTCGTTAACTTGGTTCCAGGAAGGTGAGTACTATGTGTATA